>CM042011.1:78760931-79178431 GCA_023525715.1 Cichorium intybus
GCATAATTCATTTGACTATCATATATGTAAGGAACCTTCCTTTTGGACTTATTGCTAAGTTATTTTAGTCTAGAGGACCAATCTGACTATATGACTTTTATCATAACTGTGCTATGACCATTAGGCAGATATGACTAATGATGGACCAAATCCTAAGTCACGAAGGTAGAAACTTATATGTATATGGCAAGTTTGTACTAGAGGACCAATCTGTACAAACCATTTTGATTTTCATGACCATTGAGATCAAAAACTCGAATGAATCTTGTATGATACGAACCAATACATGATTATTTGGAATATGTAATTGCATGACCATTGCCATTAATGACCTTATAATCATAGGATTAGGTAGTTGGACCAAAACATCTAATCACTCTAGAAATCGATATTTAGCTTTCAATATCCATTGCACTAATAGCATATCAAACATAACTAGATGGTTGAATCGAATCTAAGTATAAACGTTTACTTTTATGTTTTGTAATTTATATTTATATTTTCCGATTCTAATAAACTTTTGCGTTGTCTCTTGACACGAGTCAATGCATTCTCTCAAACCCCCCCCCCCCCCTTTTAATTACTGTTTGCTTGAATAATTGTTAATTAATAACTGATTTTCTTAACTTAAAAATATCCGTTTTCCCTTGGGTTCGACAACCCGGATTTACCATTACTATACTACAACCGATTAGGTACACTTGCCTAATTGTGTTGTTCTATTCATACATGGTATTTCCCTGTTCAGAAATGTAAAACTAATGTGAAAACCAATTGTTAATATCATATATACGCTCGTAACACACCAAGTTTTTGGTGCCGTTTCTGGGTATTTTATATGTATGTTTGAAAACACACCAAGAGACGTGGAGGAAAATGATGAGTGGATGATACCGATGGAGGATGAGCTTCAAGACTTTGTGAATGTAAGGGATGGTCTTCTGTGGTCGGCTATGAGAGCAAGGGAGGAAACGTAGACACGGGTCCAAGCACGAGGAGCAAAAGGGGCGTTATAGGGATGATGACTATGAGATTAGAGATCAAGTGGAAGATCTTTATGTTGGTGATCATCTAGACGGAGAAGTGAATGCCTTAGACGATGTTGACTCCGATGCCGAACCCGTGGATTGTAATTAATTATGTTTAACACTATGAAACTGCCTTATGTGTTATGTTATGGTTTTTATATAACCTTTTTGGGATATTAATTCTACATAGAATATGTATGTGTGTGTGAATATATATATATATATATATATATATATATATATATATATATATATATATATATATATATATATATATATATATATATATATATATATATATATATATATATATATATATATATATATATATATATATATATCAGTGTTGCAGAAATTGGCCTTGGCTGTCGATTAATCGCTTGGCGGTCTTCAACCGATTACGATTAGGCCTAATCGGTCAGCCTAACGGTTTGCTGCAAAAATCGGTCAAATATCGGCCTTGGCGGCCGATTAATCGGTCTTGGAGGTCATTTTTTAATTTATTATTTATTTTCTTATTTTTAAATGACGACACAAACACTCTCTAATAACTCAAGAAAACTAAAAAAATTAATATTAAAGAATAAAAACAAACAAATGTATAATCTTTGATGTGTATCTCGGAATAAATGAATCAAACATTGCTATTTTGTTATATTTATATATTTTTAAATGAATTCCTTTATAATTTAGGGTCCCCGATTAATCACCGACTAATCTCTGATTAATCTCTTAACCCCACTCGACCGCTAAGGTACCGTCAAGCGATTTTTTACAACCTTGATATATATATATATATATATATATATATATATATATATATATATATATATATATATATATATATATATATATATATATATATATATATATATATATATATATATATATATATTCTACGTAATATAAAAAACCGCTATCTCAATGTTATCCCACCGTGATAACAGCTTTTTTAAATATCAGCCTATGACCGCTATTCGATTTTTGACCGCGATAACTGCATAGCTTCTCATAGATGGGTTTCTAAACATCTTAACTCGTGTTTTAACTCATCTAATCTCGTTTATATCAAAATTTAAAATAACTCAACCATAAATTAAAATTACGGTATTACAATAATGTATCCACCAACAAGAGTAAGGCACAATGAATGTTAGTTCCCTTTTGTATTTGTGACTTCTTAACCCTTTAAGTGCTTAACACAATTAAGCACTAAATGAGAAGCACTTCTACACCACTTATACCCACAAAAGGCTTCAAAAGACATGCAAGAGGGGAGAGAGAATGAACTGGACAATTTTTTTTATCAAGGAATAGAAAAACTAGTTAGCTTTTTTGTCTTACACTTTCTTATATACCCACATATAATATCTAAGTCCATACCTCTAATAAATGCTAAGTGATGGCATATAAGAAACATGCGTTGTGTAAGAGGAAGGTTGGCAAGCAACCTACCCATCTCTTTGACTAATTGGCCAATAAGAGAGAAAAATAATCTACTTTTCCAAACTAGATGTACTCATGTAAAAGCACAACAATTCCTACTTTTACTTCTCTTAGTTTATTATTTTCATAAAATAATAATTATATTCTAATTAAATACAAGAGTAGACTATTTATTAATAATCGCATTAATAATAAATATTCAATATGTGCCAACTTGCTTAAGGTGTGTCCCTATAGGATCATATGTTATTGGCTAACGTCATTCTAAAATGATTCTTGAGCATATAGATCGAACAATCTCCCACTTGCACAAGATTCATTACAGATTGACATAGACAGTGCTCGATGCCTAGCAACAGACCACTGCCCCGAATAACACATGATGAGGTGTCATCCATCAACAACCAATTCCAAGTGCTCCAAGCCACAATTGGTTATCAGGTATTGGTATTAGTTATCCTTTTATTACAGACATCATGTTGAACATGAGACTTGGATTACAGTCAATCTCATATGGTATTCAACTTTTGAGTAAGGACTTATATTTCTAACTCTCAACGAATTAAGAGGAACAAATCCCATCATGACTACATACACCTATCATGTAGTTCATGTAAGATGGCCATTATAACTGCCTTTTATGGAACAACGTCAAACCATGTCAAAGCACAACAATTCCTACACTCAAGTAACAAATATGTAACTTAGGTTGAAGATGTTGGGTAAGCAACAAGCGAGATCGTAAACTCAACCTCTCAAGAACAAGATTATGCTAAACAACACTCAACAGTTTTCACTTGACACAAAGAAATCGTTGCTGCAAGAAATACAAGAAGAACAAGTAAACATCAAACACATAGAATTAAGTTGTTCAGTAGATCGGAAGATCAAGCTACGTCCATTGTGGAACTATAGATATTTTATTATAAGAATGTTATAAAAATTTACAAGTATAAACTGCACTCAAATAATAACACACAACACACTAAGCACTCTAGGAGTCAGGAGATATATATAGCCGGGTGAGGAAACCGAGATGGATCATGGCAGATCTTCTAGTCTTTGATTTCTGCACATAGGCTAGCTGATGGGACAAGAAACTGATCTTAGATCAAGGACGACCTTCGACCGTACTAGCGTTCCTCACCTCGGTGTGGTTGCTTCAGACAACTGATCTCCTACGGTCATAGTGACTCCTCGGTGTGGTTGCTTCGGACAACTGATCTCCTACGGTCACAACAGCTCCTTGCTAGCTTCTACTACTGCCATGTACTCTGCTTTAGTGGTTGAAAGAGCTACACTCTTCTGGACATCCAACTTATTGCGGTTTCGCCAATTTTGAACACATAACCAGTCGTGCTTTTCCCTGAATCGCACAACCCCCCAGATCTGCATCGGTAGAACCCTCAAGCACCACCTTCTGCCTTTTGAAGACTAAGGCTGTGTCCGAGGTTCCTTTTAAGTAGCGAATCAGCCACTTAACACCTTCCAATGCTCCTTCCCAAGATTCGATGTACACACCATAACGTACATCAGACCGCCAACTGCGGATGCATAAGGAACCTTCACCATTTATTCCTTGTCTGTATCCATATTTGGGGATTGCTCTTTTGAAAGCTTTAAGTGGCTTCCAAGCGGGGTGCTTCGGACCTTAGCACTTTCCATATTGAACTTCTCCAAAACTTTCAGGATGTACTTCTCTTGAGAAAGTTTGATCTCGCCCGAAGTTCGGTACCTGATAACGCTCATGCCTAAAATTTTCTTAGCAGGTCCAAGGTCCTTCATCTCGAACTCCTTATACAACTACTGTTCAGTCTGTTGATCTCCTATATGTTAGCACCCGCTACTAACATATTATCAACATAGAGAAGCAGGACGATGTATGAGGTCTTGAGTTGCTTTGGTAATAGCAGTGGTCGCTATCACTCCTACGGAACCCATTTCACGTCACGAAGTCACTAAACTTCAAGTACCACTGCTTTGGAGCTTGCTTCAATCCGTACAGGCTTTTCTTTATTCGGCACACCAGGTTTTTGTAACAACCGTTTTTTTTCATGTAACGACCGTTTAAAAAAAAACGTTGTGAATAGTAACTCCGACGTGAATAGTACTCCGGTGTGAATAGTAACTCCGGCGTGAATAGTACCCGAGAAATGAAGTAAGCGCTTACCTCATGAATAGTGACGATGATGTCGTGATGATGTCGTGATGACGTCGTGAATAGTGTTTTCAAGTCCTATAAATAGAGGCCCAACTTCTTCATTTCAACCCACAACAAACACCAAACAACCTTACGATATCGAGAAGTGTTCTAGTGAGGAAAATAGGTCGGGAGGAGTTAGGAGCGAGCGGTAGCCGGTAACGAGGTGCTCGGGAAGTGTTGGAAGAACGGAACGGGAAGCGTGTCAGGGCTTTGCGAAAGCGTCAATCTTAAGTGAGTAATCGCTATCACATTTTCCTAATAGTTTATAAATGTTAAACTATCAAATGTGGAGGTTAGACTATTCGTAATTCCAGAAATTATACTAAATGATTTAATTACGAGGGCGGTGCCTAGGCCGATTACATGGGATCTGGTTGTTGGATTTTCCGAAAGGTTAAAATGCTGAAAGGATCCTGCCACCCCATCTAATCTTCTACCTGGCTGTTCTTTACTTGATAAATCACGAGGTATCGTATTGGAATTATTGAAGAGAATACAAAACAGAGTAATGATGTGATCTTTAGTAGTAGTGTCGGTTCAAATAGTGATTTACCTATAAATAAATATATAGGTACAAATCAAGCAGTTATAGCGAGTGCAAGGAAACAAAGGGTAAATCAATGTGAGTTTCTCACTACATTGTGTAGATGTTATATGTGCTTTACTTTAGTTTTGTGTGCTTATAAGATGTTCGTGGATAGTACCAATCTGTGTGTATTTTATTGATATTATATCTTCCTGTTATAGTTGTAAGGGTTGGTGCATAGTGTGTGGTTAGTACTAGACGTGTCTAGGTCTAGTATGTAGATAATACGGGGCGACGAACTGAGCAATATATGGTGGCTCGATGTACTGAGCAATATAGAGATGTCCGCAAGACGCATTGAGCAGATACGCATGGCTCGACGTACAGAGTATGCGCGGCTCTGAGAGCTGAGCGGTGGGGTTTGTTTTATTGAGCAGATACGCATGACTCGACGTACAGGGTATGCGCGGCTCTGAGTGCTGAATGGTGGAGTTTAAACTATTAAGTAGATACGCATGACTCGACAAACAGAGTATGCGCGACTCGAAATGCTGAGTAAAAGACTATAATTCAACGTACTGGGTAGAGCAGGTTATGTGTGATAAATAGCTGTATTTTCTTATAGGGGTTGAGTATATGTGATTAACATGCTGTGTAGATGTTGGAACTCACTAAGCCGTATGCTTATCCTTTCCCTATTAAATTACCATTTCAGGTTATATAGGTGAAAATGACGGCTAGGCATGACGGATACACACTGATGCTGCTTATATGAGGATCTACGCTGTCAATCGATGTAAAATGTTTTTGAATGTTTTTTTCAAAATGTTAGTTATTGATATTCATTTAAATAAGGATATTTTCTTTAAAAGTAGGGTGTTACAAGTTGGTATCAGAGCCAGGGCTTGAGTGAATCAGACTCACTTGATGGGTTTTGATCTCAAGCCTGAGACTCAAAAGTGTTCTTTGAAGATATTTTTACAAGAAATAAAAAGTTGTTTTTCAAGTAAGGGGTTAAATGAACGTTGTTGCAAAAACGGAGTGTGTACCGTCAGCCGACGTCAGTAGGGAAAAGGTTTAAGTGCCTAGTCTCTGTTGCTGTTTATGATATATAAAAAAACCACATATTGGTGTACAGTTACTTGTGGCCTGTTGTTGTAAATACTCGTGCTGATAGATTGTTTAAGGAATATCGTTAAATGGTAAGCAGTAGGGACTAAATAGCCCAAGTATGTTTGAGTTGGCTACAGGTTCCTTGTTGAGTGATATCCGTAAGGTAAATCCTTTTATTTGAAAGATTTTTTTAATAATTGTATACAACTATGTTCGTGAAATAACCTGGGTATATGAGTTAAAATTTTTTTGAGAAGTGAATTGGACATTTATGGACAAGTCCTGGAATGGACATGGATAGGTGTGGAAGATAGTAGTAGAGCTCCTACTATTGAAAGCACAGGATCCGCGTTCGAATCAGGAGTTGGCCATGAGGAATCCAATTAACTAAGGGTGTGGGTAGTTATGATAAAAATAATAAATAAAAGTAGTAACACATCGATACATGTGAACCATTACTAAAACTTTATCTTAATACATTAAGAAAAGTTTACAAAACTACTAAACTGGAGAATCAGAAAGAAGCGAGAGAATATCTTCTATACTCCACTCATTGTCATCATTAGGTTGACTTGTACCTTCTTGAAGATTTGGAAGGGGTATGCTTTCAGTTATTGGAGGAGGAGCTGCAAGGTATGGGGTCTCGATAGGGTTGGAACCCATAATCCCATAATTGGGAACTAAATGTTGACTTATTTGGGGCGTATGTAAGTAGGACAGTGATGAGGAAGGGTTCCAATTCAGAACTAGTTGGGGGTAGCTGTAAGAAGGAGGAAAGCGGGCTAGGTCACCTACAAAGCCTCCAAAATTCTCCTCACTCGCAGGCTCGAGTAAACCAGGATTTATACCACTCATACCAGAATTAAAGGGCAGAGATTGATGTTGTGTATGAGTTCTTGATGAAGTTTCCCGCCTTTCCAGAAACTTTCTTTTCTTAGATGCAGCTTTATGAGCAGCTAGTCTCAGTTTCTTTGTGACGTCTGTTAGACCCGATTGTGACCCTTCAATTATTGCTTCTTTCTCTTTTTCTAAGTTGGGTATCAAATCTTTCGATAATCCTGCTGCTCCACTAAACTCGTTACCAAATTCCCGTGGCACAAATAAGTTTAGTAATTACAATTTCATAAAGGAATTAAAAACAAAAATGTAATTCTTTACTTCAGCACGATCAATAAGAGTTTGCAGACTCTTTAGTTGTCGCTGAGGCCAATGATTGATACCTAATTTTCTACAGCGTGCCTTCAGCTGTGTTATTCCAATATTAAGATCATTTGCAGCCTGTTTAATGGGTTTGTTAAAATGTTCAGCTATCGTTTCTCTACTTAATCCATAACTGCTTCCACTACCACTTGCTATGTTTTCTGAACTCGAAGGTTCGAAATCAATTATATTGTTATCGTTCTGGATCATTTGAACATGACCCTAATTTTCTGACCCGAAGATGAACCTTGATTCATCAAAATTAGTGGCTCCTGTCGGTAGAAATTGTTGGTTTTCAATTGAAAACCCAGGATTCTGAAATCCTTCCAGATTCCTTTGAATCAACTGAAGGTGATATTGATATTGAAAACCAACCCCAAACTCGGGATTCACATCAATATTGATGTTATCAATCGTCTGTAATCGATTGCCTTCAGCCATGAATCCTTGATTCATGGGGATGATCTCACTACTTGTTGAGGGTATGTCGATGAATGAATTGTAGTCAGATAGACCATCCACAAATGGGTCTACAAATAAAAATTGTCAGATGATAAAACATATTCATAAAAGCAATCATTTAAAAGAATTTAACCTGATAGAGGGGTATGGATTTTGCTCAAAATCTAAATATGTATACATGGGATCTTCTGAATTAATATTCAGCTGGGGAAAAACTTCCGGCCCACCGTGGTGTTGTTCTACTGGTAGTATATCTGGAGACTGTACCATAATTCAAAATCAAGCAAAACATTAGAAAGAAAGCCGGAGTATGGAGAATAGATAGAGTGTTAGAGTCACCGAACTCTATTAAGAATGCCTGGTTTGAAGTACCCTCTCCTTGCGAAAAATCAGGTCCAGGGTTCGACAGATCGCCCATTGAAGATTGGTTTTCCATGACTCACCTTTAAATATGAGTTCGTTTATGAACAAACTAGTGATAAGAGAGAATGAGACTGAAGATGAATGTGGAAATGAATGATACTACATACGTGTATATATAGCATCTTGCAGCTGGAACTGAAAGGACAACCGACATCCTTATTACCAAAAATTCAAACCATCTACAGTAGATGCGACTCTTCACTACCCTGAGTGCCGTTAATTTTCAAAAGTCACTACTGATAACGGGATATTGAAGAGACTTTTTGGAATAAAGGTGAATATAGTAGTGTCGTTTATAGATTACTTTAATATACAGACTGACAAACGCTGTTGATTATTAGTGATGTGATGTCACATAAAAACAAAGTGATAGACCAGTATGAAAATGAAATATGGGCTGATGTATTCACAGACAAATTAATCGTGTGGTTTTATGATGTTGGGCTGATACGAGAAGTTGCAATGTTATATGGCTGGTTGGGAAGCTTTGTAGTTGGGTGTTATTTATTGAGCCCGTGTGACTCGAGGTTGTCTCATAACGAGTACCTAGTAACAAAAAAATGTTGGAGGATATTCTGTGAAGCCTTGATGGCTCGATGCTGTTTATTCCGTGGGGCTACTAGTATTTGTGGTTGTGACTACTTATTTTGTGGGGCCACATATCTAGTATTTGTGGTTGAGACCACATATATGTTGTGATGACTTTATTGGTCGGCAGTTCTATCACACATATAGGATGAACGGTGAATTTTCGTGAGTCGATACTGCAGGGGTAGAGGAAGGGACGAATAGTTAAGTCATTGAAGTGGTTTGAGAGGACAGGTGATTAGGACACACACACACACATATATATATATATATATATATATATATATATATATATATATATATATATATATATATATATATATATATATATATATATATATATATATATATATATATATATATATATGACACTCAGTAATAATGTTGGCATGGTTTCATAGATTTCAGCATGGAAGTATACGTTAGGCTGCCGAGGCATCTTCAGGGTGAAGTTAACAAGTGAGATGGGTGAAGTTAACAAGTGGTACATCAGAGATGTGACAGAAGAATGGAGCAATAGTATTGTCAGAGTGGAGCAAATATGTAATCGCATATGTGACAACTGGTCGGAACATGATGGATGGCTAAATCTTGGTGAAGATATACGGAGGTTGAAGGAGTATATCGATGTGAATGATGTGCGTACTGATATACGTATATGTGGTAAGAATAATAGATTCTATACGTGGTGTCGTATGTTTGCTGAGCTTATGTACTATCCATATACGTATAAGAGAAACATATGTATACGTGATGGGCAGATGATACCAATTAGTGAAAGTGTAGACGATATTGTTGTTTATCGTAAGGGAATATACATATGTGGATCGTACTATGAGAAAATGTATCAACATAGGCTAGACATAGCATACCAGTGTATTATGTTGCTGAAATCTGTAAGCCTTTGAAATAAAAAAGGGTAGTTTATTGATTGTCGTGATATACGAGAAAGCGTGTGAACCCTATCTTGTGGTGTAAACAGGAACCGTTTGAACGTGAGCACTGTATAACTTAGAAGTGTTAGAGTTGAATTTTGTGGACGAAATTCTTATAAGTGGGGGAGACTTGTAACAACCGTTTTTTTTTCATGTAACGACCGTTTTAAAAAAAAAACGTTGTGAATAGTAACTCGGGCATGAATAGTACTCCGGCGTGAATACTAACTCCAGCGTGACTAGTAACCCCGGCGTGAATAGTACCCGAGAAATGAAGTAAGCGCTTACCTCATGAATAGTGACGATGATGTCGTGATGACGTCGTGAATAGTGTTTTCAAGTCCTATAAATAGAAGCCCAACTTCTTCATTTCAATCCACAACAAACACCAAACAACCTTACGATATCGAGAAGTGTTCTGGTGAGAAAAATAGGTCGGGAGGAGTTAGGAGCGAGCGGTAGCTGGTAACGAGGTGCTCGGGAAGTGTTGGAAGAACGGAATGGGAAGCGTGTCAAGGCTTTGCGAAAGCGTGAATCTTAAGTGAGTAATCGCTATCGCATTTCCCTAATAGTTTATAAATGTTAAACTATCAAATATGGAGGTTATACTATTCGTAATTCCAGAAATTATACCAAATGATTTAATTACGAGGGCGGTGCCTAGGCCGATTACATGGGATCTGGTTGTTGGATTTTCCGAAAGGCTAAAATGCTGAAGGGATCCTGCCACCCCATCTAATCTTCTACCTAGCCGTTCTTTACTTGATAAATCACGAGGTATCATATTGGAATTATTGAAGAGAATACAAACCAGAGTAATGATGTGATCTGTAGTAGTAGTGTCGGTTGAAATAGTGATTTACCTATAAATAAATATATTGGTACAAATCAAGCAGTTATAGCGAGTGCAAGGAAGCAAAGGGTAAATCAAGGTGAGTTTGTCACTACATTGTGTAGACGTTATATGTGCTTTACTTTAGTTTTGTGTGCTTATAAGATGTTCGTGTATAGTACCAAGCTGTGTGTATTTTATTGATATTATATCTTCTTGTTATAGTTGTAAGGGTTGGTGCATGGTGTGTGGTTAGTACTAGACGTGTCTAGGTCTAGTATGTAGATAATACGGGGTCGACGAACTGAGCAATATAGGGTGGCTCGATGTACTGACCAATATAGAGATGTCCGCAAGACGCACTGAGCATATACGCATGGCTCGACGTACAGAGTATGCGCGGTTCTGAGTGCTGAGCGGTGGGGTTTGATTTATTGAGCAGATACGCATGACTCGACGTACAGGGTATGCGCGGCTCTGAGTGCTGAATGGTGGAGTTTAAACTATTAAGTAGATACGCATGACTCGACAAACAGAGTATGTGCGGCTCGAAATGCTGAGTAAAAGACTATAATTCAACGTACTGGGTAGAGCAGGTTATGTGTGATAAATAGCTGTATTTTCTTATAGGGGTTGAGTATATGTGATTAACATGCTGTGTAGATGTTGGAACTCACTAAGCCGTGTGCTTATCCTTTCCCTATTAAATTACCATTTCAGGTTATACAGGTGAAAATGACGGCTAGGCATGACGGATACACACTGATGCTGCTTATATGAGGATCTATGCTGTGAATCGATGTAAAATGTTTTTGAATGTTTTTTTCAAAATGTTAATTATTGATATTCATTTAAATAAGGATGTTTTCTTTAAAAGTGGGGTGTTACAGTTTTCTTTCCCAGAAATCTCAAAACCTTCTAGTTGCGCCATGTAGATGTCTTCTTCAAGGTCGCCAAGCAAGAACGCAGTCTTGACATCTAGCTGCTCTAGGTAGAGATATTCAGATGCAATGATGCCACGCACAGTTCTGATTCTGGTCATATTCACAACCAGAGAGAAAATCTCATTGTAGTCAACACCCTCCTTTTGTTGGAACCCCATGACCACAAATCGTTCTTTTTATCTCTTACTCCTATCAGCTTCAGCCTTGGCCCTAAACACCCACTTGTTGGAAAATCCCTTTTTTTCTTTGGTAACTTGACAAGAGACCAGGTCTCGTTCTTGTCAAGTGAGTGTATCTCATCCTCCATCACCTTCTTCCACTATACAAAATCTTTCATCCTCAAGGCTTCAGTATAAGATTCTGATTCCCCATTCTTGGTTAGCAATAGGTAACTTAGCAATGCGGGGTAGCGCACCGGAGGTCTTCTCTCTCTAGTGGATCTCCTGAGAATACCCGAAGCTGCAGCTCCTGATTCATCAACTTTGCTTCGGTCCCAGGTTTTACCCTCCTCCTTGGACGAGCTCCCACTGTCTACGGCTCTCCCAGATGCTTCTTCATTGCTCCCGCTGCTTCCGGAGTCCCTTATTGACTCTTTTTCGAAAGGCTTCGCATGATCATCTTCGGATGACCCTAGAAACACTATCTGGTCCTTCTCTTCGGATGGTTTGCTTCAGTCAGTTCCTGAAAGAGTATCTTTATACATGGAATTCTCATTGTATATCACGTCCTGGCTTCTGATAACCCTTCGACTCTGGCTATCCCAACATCGATACCCTATGCTATCTGTAACATCCCAGATTTTAAGGGAAATTTAAAATTTTTAAGAAAACATTTTCAACAAAAACAGGACATATAATTTATTATTTTCCAGCATAAACATTATTCCAATATTTTAAAACATCCCATTGTCAACACAAGTTATAAACCAGTGAAATTCAAAATCCAAAACGTAAATCTCCAACAGAAGCTACTAATGTGTAGACGTCATGACTTGCCATCTCCCACATCTAAAAAACCTAAAACAATGTTTTATTGGGAAAAGGGTAAGCACACAGCTTAGTGAATTTCAACACACACCAAGTACATCAACCATACATATTTCACCCCTAAGGTAGGGAACGCAACACAATGAACATAGTAGCCACTATCCACCCCACATTTTATGATGAGTCGTGCCTTCTTTCTCAGTACCTTGAGTTGTGCATGCAATCTTGCTGACTGCTCAGCACTCTCTGTCGTGCATGCAATCTTGCTCTATACATCTTTTCGGGAAATCTTGCTCTATACACAACAATCTATCCACTCCCTACAATATAATGAGTCGTGCCATCTTGCTCAGCACCTTGAGTCGTGCATGTAATATTGCTAGTGCATCTTGAAAACTGCTCAACACACTCATCCGTGCATACAATCTTACTCTGTGTATCTTGGCGGGCAATCTTTCTCTGTACCCAACCATCCCACATACTTTAGGCAACCTACTAGCCTAGTACTAGAAACTCACATTGTCATAGATACCATCCACATAATCATACATACCATGCCACATAATCATGCATACCAACCCACTTAATCATACATATCAACATTCAACAATAGTCAAGTATAATTATCAACTTCACATCAACAAGCACAAACTACAACAAAGGATGTATAATATCAGTACAATTCAGTGAGAAACTCACCTGATCGATAGCAGTAGTCCTCACACAAGTAGGGTAGCGCTCAAGGACCCTCCTTCCACTGACCTACACCCCACATACCACTACTTAGAACGTAGTTTTTGTTTTATAAAGAAACTACTTATAGTTTAAATGTTTCTTACTTCCGACATGCACCGTGTCTCAACCATGAACCCCCCCACCTTCTCAATTTTCTCAAACTAATAAGTTATTATATGCTTTAGTTTGGTTTAGGTAAGTCTAGAGGCTCACTTATAACATCCATTACCCAAAACAAAAAGAAATACCACAAAAAGAAACTTGACAGCAAAGCTGAAATTTGACCCGGTTGCCAAGTTTGCAACTGTCAACCAAGGAGGGGTTTAAAATAAAATTTAAGAAAAATCATGCAAAACGTAGACCCAAGCACAAGATCATAGGACCTGACCTAGAGTCATTTTAATTTTCCAATAACATATGATAAATCCTCAAAATTTATTGACTTGAACAGTCCACCCACTGAACCACACTTCAAAAATACTACCAAAGAATAAAATGGACAGGGATGTGGGTTCTGATTTTTGGTGTGAGCAAACTAGACTCCTATATTGAACGTTTTCCACTGGCCTTGCCCCAATTAATATTTTTACATTTAATTATGAAGTTAGCAAGATATATTTCATAGTTTGTCATAGTCCTGGACCAGTCAATGAAAATTGCAATATTCACCTAACATAGGACTTGAATTAGGCCAAGGCCTTCTGGACCACGAATCTACAGTCATAGACCATTCCATAGATGTAAAATGAGTCCTAATTGATGATTCCTATGATTTTATACGATTTTTCTAAGATGGTTGAAAAACAGTGGGGTATTATCGATCGCATAAATTCATACAATATTACGGTTTTCACTCACACTCATTGAGCACTTTTTGGTAATTATTATAACCCATTACTGTTGACTTAATGTAATAATTTTCAGAGGTTTAACATGGCTTAACAATAGCTTAAGACAAAGATCAAAATCAAAGGATTCAAACTAGGGCTTAATAAGAAAAATCATGACTTCATGTAGCAAGTTCAATATTTAATTCAAAGAGTTCTAGCATCAAATGATCACCAATCCAAAATCAGCCCTTAGACCATGCTCGGTGGGCCTCTAACCACCACCGAGGTGGCGGTTCACGGTGGTTAATGGTGGTTGGAAGAAGAAAACACAAAACTATAAGAAACTTACTTGGATCAAGGATGATAACATAATGTTCAAAGCTTTCTCCTCCTTCTCGACTTCTTCCTCTTTCTTGCTATCTCATTCTTGGTTCCCAACAAAATTCCATGACCCAAGTCTGCTTCTCCTTCTTGTTTTTTTCTTTGTTCTTGGCATAGTAGCAACCCTCTCCCCGTAACCCTTGTTCTCTCGATCCTTCACTCGACTTGGTGGGTATTCCACTCCCAAGGTATCAGTTTTAGGGTTGTGATCGTTATTAGCCTAAAAGGGAGTGTGCATGGCTGGCCGAAGCCATCAGCCCTTCCTTCCACATCGTGATCCGCAATAGCCCAAGAAAGGATAGTTTAATGAGGTTGTTGATTGTTTTTTATATCGTTTTCTTGTCCAATGAGGTTGTTGTACAGTCGATACATGTTGAAAGTCTTCAACTTTCCTGAATCTTGGAGTATCATTTTGACGAGCATCCAGTCCTTTCCAAGTCCTTCAAGAAATCTATGATTGATTTCCTGATTGGTTCTTTCTGCTCCTGAACTTAGAAGTCTTGTTACAATTATGGAGAATCGGGTGAATGCTTGTCTCAGTGATTCTCCGGGAAATGCTGAGAAGTGTGTGTATTCTGAGAAACTTGAAACCAGCTTTTGATCTTTTGCTTCTTCTATTCCTAAGAACATATTTTGCAAGAGAACCCAGATCTGTTGAGCTGTAGTATAGTTTTGTATGAGATCGAAGAGTTCTGGAGGAATTCCACACTGGATTTCGGTGAAAGCGACTTGGTCGTTATCCATTTTCTCTATATCCAAGGGAGTTAGCCTTGAATGAGAAGTACCACCTAGAGCCTCTTCTGCAGTGTCTGGTCTAGGGGTGTATGTTGGAAGGTGTGGCCCTTCTTCGACTGAACGCCAAATATCTTTCCCTTTAATTTTGAGATAGTTGCGCATACGAGATGCCCAGCCATTATACTTTGTTGGAATGAGTATCGAAGCTCGATTAGAGCCTCCAACGCTGTTGGCAACATTTAGAGAGTAGTTCATCTACATGATGAGAAGAATTTCTAGAGAGAGAGATTATGATTTTGAGAGCTATAATAGCATGCAATGATCCACAGAGGATTCTAAGGTTGTTGCTACAACCAGGGTCTTGATTCATGACACCTACTTTACAAGTTTAAATCTTCATGACAAGTTTATATAATTGATTCATAATTTCATTTAACCCCAAACACAATAAATCTTCATGACAAGTTTATATAATTGACATTTAACCCTCTCCCAACTTATAAGTCATGTTTTCTAATATTATTACCATTGTTATTATTTGTAATAATCAAGATTTGTACTTATAAATCATTTTCCAATAAGATTTATCTCTTTTTAATTTTAAATACGAAACTAAATTAATCGAAGTTAAACATAATTGTTGCACTAAAAAATAGGGTGTCACACTATCCATGTCATACCCAATAAAGAAGCACTTCTTCGACTTGGCATCTAGCTTGTCTCAATCACTGTCCTTCGTCTTGACATATGAGACACACCCAAAAACTGCTAAGTGTTTGAGGGAAACCTCATGACATTTTCATTCGTCTTCAAGAATCCTAAACCTCAGGGGGACTAAGGTTCCTTTGTTGATTAAGTAGCTTGCAGTATTCATGGCATCAGCCCAACACATCTTCGGCGTGCCGGCATGCAGTCTCATGCTCTTCGCCCTTTCGTTCAGAAATCTGTTCATCCGTTCCTCTATGTCATTCTGCTGAGGGGTTTCTGGGACGGTCTTCAACATCTGCATCTCATGCTCAGCACAATAATTAACATATTCTCTGCTGCTGTATTCTCCCCCATTGTCGGACTTAAGGCATCTCACCTTGAGACCAGTCTCGGTCTCGATGGTAACTCTCGGTCTCGATGGTAACTCTCCACCTCTTGAAGGTGGCAAACACTTCTGATTTAT
The DNA here is from genome assembly GCA_023525715.1 of Cichorium intybus. Taxonomy (NCBI): domain Eukaryota; kingdom Viridiplantae; phylum Streptophyta; class Magnoliopsida; order Asterales; family Asteraceae; genus Cichorium; species Cichorium intybus. The sequence continues at coordinate 78,777,470 of CM042011.1, forward strand.
GCTTAGGAAGTAAACCCATACATTCCTGGTTGAGTCATCAATAAACGTAATGTAGTACCGAGATCCTCCGATCGAAGATACAGAGGTTGGTCCGTAAATATCAGAATGCACAATCTTAAGTTTCATAGCCATCAGAGCTTGGCCCACCTTAGAGAAGGTGACCTTCTTCTATTTAGTAAGTACGTAGGGCTCACAGAATTCTTCTGTAGCAGCCTTAAGATCTGGAATCTTGCCCTTCACAGCCAACATCTTCATCCCTTTTGGCTCATGTGACCAAGTCTTTGGTGCCACAGAGTAGTGGTCTTCTGATCTTCTTCTGTGGTATTGATCTCGTCCGAGGAATCCTCTACCATGTACAGGGATCCTCGCTTCTAACCTCGAGTAATAACCATGCTCCCCTTCGTTACTTTCCACTGACGGTTGCCAAACTCAACCTTGGGCCCTTCATAATCCAACTAACCCACTGATATCAACATCCTCTTCAGACCCGGATTGAACTTGACATCCTTTAAAGTACACATTTTTCTCAAGGATCGATGTCCAGAGTGTAACATCTTCAACTCCGGTTATATTAAGGCTCTTGTAGTTCTCAAATCTCACTCTGCCGTTGTAACGCGTAAAATTTGTCATTACGTCTCGACTGTGACATAAGTTGAAGGATGCACCCAAGTGCATTATCCAGGACTCTATGGAACTCTCTACACAGCAAATGAGTGCATCTTCGAAATCTTCAACAAGATTCACTTCTTTCTTTGCTTCTACGAATCCAGAAGGCTTCGGACACTGATTCCGGAAATACACACTCTCTTTGCAGTTCCAGCAGACATCTTTTCTGCTCTTGGATTGTCCTCTTCTCCATGACTTTGATCTTCCTTTACCACCGCCACCGCCAACGCCACCTCGGTTTGGTCTCCTGCCCCTCTCCTCGGTCGCCAAATCACTTCTAGAACATTCGCGTACATTCCTCCTCTCGATATCTTCCCCAAGGATTAAATCTTGAATCCCTTCGAACGTGAGCTTTGTGGTTCTGAACGAACTCCTGATCGTAGTCACTATTCTAGACCAGCTATTTGGAAGCGAAGATAATAATAGCAAGGCTTGGACTTCATCGGCAAAACCAATATCCACCGATATCAGTCTCGATATGATGGAATTGAACTCGTTGACATGCTCTGCCACAGAACCTCCTTCCTTCATCTTCGTATTCATAAGCTGTCTCATCAAGAAAACCTTGTTTGCAGCAAAAGGTTTCTAGTGCCAGTTGGACAATGCTTTGAGCAAGCCATACATGGTATTCTCATTGACAATGTTATAAGTAACAGACTACGACAACGATAACCTGACAACACCCAACGCCTGCCGGTCCAAGAGTTCCCACTCCTCCAACGACATAACTTCTGGTTTTCTTCCGGTCAACGGGAGATGATGCTTTTTTTTGGTAAAGATAGCCTTTTATCTGCATTCTCCATAACCCGAAATCATAGCCGTCAAACCTGTCTATTTTGATCTTCCCTTCTCCAACCATAACTCTAATATTGGTTTGTTGGGTAAGCAACAAGCGAGATCGTAAAATCAACCTCTCAAGAACAAGATTCTACCAAATAATACTCGACGGTTTGCACTCGACACAAAGAAATCATTGCTGTAAGAAATACAAGAAGAACAAGTAAAGATCAAACACAGAGAATTAAGTGGTTCACTAAATCGTGAGATCAAGCTACGTCTACTATGGAACTAGAGAGATTTTATTATAAGAATGTTATACACATTTTCAAGTATAAACTGCACTAAAATAATCAAACACAACACACTATAACACTATTGGAATAGGGAGATATATATAGCCGAGTGAGGAAACCGAGATGGATCATAGCAGATCTTCTAGTCTTTGACTTTCTGCACATAGGGCAGTTGATAAGACAGGATAAAGAACATGCTTGTTGCAGACCAACTACTAACAACAACAGTTCAGCAGAACGTACTGTACAGACAACCTTCTAACACATGTCGTCCTTTTCATGTGTCAAGGGACACTTCGCTTCTGAAGTAGCTTAACCATTTTTTTGACATCTCAAATCCACACATCCGATCCTATAGAAGGATCTACTGCAAATCCTCGGACCGGAGAAAAGGTTGCTCCTCGGTCTGGATGAGGCCTTTCCTACAAACGACCTTAAAGTAGAGTAACATAATGGGGAACACCCCTGATTCATGACACCAACTTTACCACTGGTCGATCCTCGCCTCGCATCACATGATCATCCGAAGCGGAGCTCACACTCGGATGAAGAAACTGATCTTAGACGAAGCACGACCTTCGATTGTACTGGCGTTCCCTACCTCAGTTTGGTTGCTTCATATAACTGATCTGCTTCGATCTTAGTGACTCCTCGGTACTGATTAGGCTTCACATACTCAACAGAAGAATACAAAGATACTACCTCAATGAAATATCACTCATGGCAACGATCTATAAAGGGATTTTGATGCGGGTCTTGTCCAATACTTATTCTCTAATCAAGTACCTATGAATTCGGTCGCAACCCTTTACCATTTTCATCTCCATGAAAATCAACCAATCCAATCATCTTAGTCTTACCGCATAAATGCTCCCACAACTATGAACGACTATGGACATTTAGAATAACCAGGTTCCTTAAGGATTAAACATGCTAATATTGAACACAACAATTATTTAATGAAAATATCATATACGATAAATCAAGTCATTACAATAAATGTTGCTTATACTATTCCAATATCCAAATACTAAATTTAAATTGTATGAATTCTATGAATACGATCGTCCCCATAATCAATTTTATAGTTGATTATCTTGGAGAGCATGATTGGAGTTTAGATGTGACTTAGAATCTTTTTACTTGAGCAAGTACATTCTTAAAATCATAAAATATTTCTAGGTGATCCCTAGATGGAAGGACTCAACCTAGTTTTTCAATCAATCTATACACCCAATCATATAAGTGTGCAGCTTCTGAAGCAACATTGTATTCTATTCTGTAGTGCGTTGTATTATTATATTTTACTTGGAGCTAATTCCAACAAAACTCATTTTTCATTCATAACAAAGTTATTGTCCAATTATAATTCACAATTACATCTATGTGTTTTGAAGTCAGCATCTTATGTAGCTCTTTACATAAATATCATATTCAAAATTGTTTAACTCATATACATTCTCTTAGTACTTCTTAAGTACTCATACAATGTTGACACGTCACAGTCATTGATGCGGTGAAAAATACTAAATTTATACCTTACGGCTCACTAGCTAACGGCAACTAAGGGTCAAACCAAGGAGTTCGTGGTTGGCACTTTGGTCAAATATGAACGATCTATAGTGTCACTCTATAGATGACTTCTATTCTTACACTTGATTACGATCAAAACGAAAAACCGAAAAACTTAAACTATCGATCATTGCCGAAGCAATAGATCACAATCAACCAAATGATCTGATTCCTAAATCAGACTCAGGAAATCAGAAGCAAACCAAATCAGAAACGATAACTAAAGAACAATTATTGAAACCGAAAACATAAATCTGCATAAAGAAATGAACCGAATATACTTGCATTAAAACCAAATCTGATCAGAGCCAAATTCTTTGAATTCAGATGCCAATCCAGATCTATGTTGTCGATGGTGTTCAACAGGTCAGACCCTCGATCGCACACAAGAAACAATAATCAAAAAACGAATAAAAATACCAAAAACAAGTCAACTGTCAGATATACTATGAAAGTTACGAAATTTCGAGTCAAAGATGCATGAGTGTCTCTCAAAGGTGTGATCTTCGCTCCCCAATCACGAAATGAGAGCCTCTATTTATAGTTGCAAATTTGGTCTAGATGTGTCGCGGGTCAACCATATCCCCCGTTTATTCGCACTTTGAATTTGAACTCTCATCTGGGTTAAACACCTGTCCGCATCGCGTCTCTTCTTTGTACGCACACCGCGTGTCCTTTCGACTTGAATTCAGCCTTGATTCCAACATTGCCAATTTGTACACTTTTTACCCACTAAAACGCAACACAATCCCTTCGCACTAAAAGTGAGTGATATTAGTCCATTAAGAACGATAAACTAACTAAAACCTTGGCCAATACGATTATAATTCTTGACATTACTAGATGTTATCAAATGTCCTTTATAGTCATCCAATGACCTTTCCATGTATCTTATTGGTATCTCATGATATGTTCATAACATAATCATATACATAGTCTTGCGTGTCATATGGCATAATAATGAATTCATTTGTCAAACTAAATGGAATATAAATCATTTTATCTAGTTCAAACCATTATGCTAAGTCATTTTGAGGCAAATTTTTAAAATTGACATTCATCTTAATCTATCTCCATATATTTTACATTCCAATAATGTATTTTTGTCATTCCCGAGTCTTTCAATTTAGAAATACTTTCTGACTCGAGGCGAAAGGGCCTTGCATAGTTGGTATGTAATTTCTTATGATTAAGTATGTCTTATTCGTACAAGATTAGGAATATCATTATCGTCCAACTAGTTCTGAGTAAACAAAGTCGTTTATCATCATTTTGTAAATCATACTTCGTGTTTTCACAATAAAATGACAATTCTAACCTTGAGATGTTTTCCTTATATCCAAATTTGGATCTTAAAGCTTATACACTTTGTAAGGATATCTTGGATGTAACGCCCCGTTTTCCGGTGGGTTTGTAAATTCAGATTTATTACTTTTAGCTAATAATAATAATAATAATAATAATAATAATAATAATAATAATAATAATAATGACCTTACATCAATTGGTTGGGGGTTAAAATGTCAAGTTAGAATACTTAAAGTGAGGAAATTAAATTGAATGGTGCTAAATAAACTATAGTCTCAAACCTTGGGGACCAATATTTCCATTTTATGAAAGTACATGAATCTTTTTTCCAGCCCTAAGGTTATCGACATATTTCTCTCGTACAAGGATGGGTTCGGCCTTGTAGTATTCGATTTTGGAGTAGGATTCCAGCTCAAGTACATTCCGATATATATTTAAGTAAAAAACTAGCTGAACTAACCCTAAAGCTCTAGTGAGAGAACCCTAAATCACCATTAGTCTTGCTGCGTATTCTGTGGACTACTGCGAAGAAAAAAAAGACGTGATAGGGAAGAGAGGGATAGACCAAGTAGAAGAGGGTGAGGCAAGGATCAAGTAAGGGATGTTGTAGACTAGTGTGCAGCAAGGTAAGCCTTGTTTCTCCTTCTTACCCTATTGTCCATAATCGTGAACCACCACCACAACCCCACCGTGGGTTGTGTGTGTGTGTGTGTGCGTGCGCGCATGAGAGGGTGTTTTTCTGTTAGTAAAACTTCTCATTTTAATCATGGTTCAAATGGAGTGATCTTGGTTTTGTATGGTTTAACCCAGGGGCAGACCCAGAAAAAATGGAGACGACTGGCACCATTTTTTTTCGACAACTATATAATAATAATTTATCCTGGAAAAGTTCGATAACATTAAAAGTAAATCAAAGTACATTCTAAATTTGACCTCTTCTATCCTTCATTTTCTGAAAACGACTGATTACGTTTTCAGTTTTTACATCTGTAAGTAATTCATGTTTTACACTACAAATCAAAGCATCATTCATAAATTCGTCGCTCATTTTATTACGCAAATCCGTCTTCAAGAGCTTCATTGAGGAAAACATCTTTCAACTGTTGCGGTTGCGACGGGTAAAACCAAAGCTAGATTCACTAACTTGTAGACCAAATAATAAGAACGATATTTCCCTGTTTCAACCATCACAGGATCGAGGTCCGAAATTCCCTTCAAGTTAGCAAATTCGGGTTCATTTGTTACACTGTGATAATAGACATTAAGTTGACCAAGAAGATGCTTCCTTTCTGAATTAGTAAAATCGTTCTTGTAGATTTCACTTAAATTTAACAACTTTGCTTCATCGAATTTAGAAAAAGAATTACAAGGACTCAAAGCCGCCATACATTCTATCAATTTCGTGGTTACTTTGGTAAATCGCTCCCCAAATTCGACAATTTGCATATCCAAAACCGTGTTGAAGATATCAACCTCAAAATGAAATTGATTGGTAGTTTTCGTCTTACGGTTTTTTGAAGTAACGTAATAATCCTTCATATCCACCATTTGAATATCATATTTTTGACAAAATAAAGTAACATCCTTCAAAGTTGAACCAAAACCATCATCTCTCAACTTTTGCAATGCAAGCTTTGTCCCTCTTACTAATGAAGCGGCTTCCAAAATATCTTGACCTTTTCTTTGAAGATGTTTTGATAATGTATTCGTTCGGCCTAAAACTTCCAACATCAAGTGCAAATAAAAGACAAAATCAACCGTCTTAAAATATTTCAAAATACCGGTTGCTTGGCATCGGTTTGATAAGCTAGTACCTTCTTCTTCAACATACTTCAACACTTCAACAACTTCTTTAAACAAAATCGATAAACTGATGATTGTTTTATAATGGGAACTCTATCTTGTATCTCCTGCTCGAGCCAAAGAAGTCTCTTGATTCAAACCAATGTCTTTTCTTTTACAAGAAGCACAAACAACTGTAACCAACAAAGCTATATGGTCAAAAAAATCTTTAACTCCTTCATGCTTCTTTGCTACCCCGACAATTACCAATTGAAGTTGGTGTGCAAAACAATGAATATACAATCTTTCTTTTTTAGACCAATTACTAAAGCCTTCCGTGACAAATGGCTCTCTACGTCCTTGTCGTCCTTCATAATCTCTAAACAAGTAACAACATAAACAATATGCTTTGTCCTCTTTTATACTATACTCCATGTTCTCGCCAAATATCCTAAGTAAATGTGGAAATGAAGATTGCGGAAAGTAAAGATCCGAAACTGGAAGTTTCGGAGGGACAAGTCCTGAGACTTGAGATGGACAAGTCCGAAGACTTGATGTGGTTGTGGAATTATAATAAAGGAGTGATACTTAGAATAGATCTTAATAGCTCAACAATAAATGACAGGAATTAACATTTATATAACTTGGAAATATAAATATTAGAATTAAAGAGTGCTTGAAATGTAAGGACAGTAAGAAATGCAGATGAGAGCATAAGAGTTGATGGAATGAGAGATTTTATTGATAACTGAAATTGTTACATGAAGTCTCTCAAAACGATGAGGACTGAAGATGAACTTGGTCTCCCTTTTATAGACTAAAGGAGGACCTTCAGATAATAACCTATGGACTGAAGAGGAGACAACACGTCTCTCTTCAGTCAGATAAGAAAGGGTGAATCTAATATAAAAATACGATGTCAGACTAGGGTGGCTTGTCTATAATTTAATAATACTCTAAAGTACAACAGACATACTTCTAGAGGGCCACGCCTGATCTAATCTAATCATATCCTATAAGTTGAAGTGCTTATCCCTTGTCTTATCTTCTTGATGTTCTTTAGTCTTCAGTCTTCTTTGTTGAATGTTTAAGTGTAATATTTCCTTAGATATGTTTATATTAATAGTCCGAAATCCTGAGTGGATTTCGAAGTCCTGGCTGGTTTGATCAGAGTGTCTTTGGAAATAGTGGAGAGTGTCTTGATCTTCTGAGTTAGTTCGGAGTATGATCTTCTGAGTTAGTTCGGAATATGATCTTCCGAACTCTTTCTTCTGGGTGAGATACTTTCTGATTCTGAGTTCCTTTGAAGGTCCGAAATCTAATACTGGATTTCGGATATTTACCATATTATCAGAACACAACTTATCCGAGATATAAATTGACAACATACAAAAGATGTAAGTATTTGTTCATTACTTAAAACATTCATATAAAAGTAAGTTCATTCCATCAAAATAAGAATTTTGATAATACAATCCTAACATATCAAACTACGAGTTGGTCAACGATTTGACTTTCAGTACTAACACTCCAACCAATCACATTCATTAAACCAATCTACAACAAAACGCCTTTGCTTTTTTACCCATTTGTGTTGATGGAAACTTATGACCTTTTGGTTGACAAGCTTTTCTAATCCAATATGCTCTCCTTATTTCATCCCTTATATTTGGATGATAAGATGTTATACTTGGTCTATCCGCCGGGTCCGAAGGAAGCTCATTTAAATCAATATTTGTTGGAATAGAACCCGATGAAGTATGTGTTGTAGAAGTAGGTTGACTTTGAGGTTGTGTTGGTTGAGGAATTGCATTATTAGATCCTTCACCACTACTATGAACACTATCCAATTTTCTTTTAAAAATATTGTGAATGGAAGCCTACAAATTACAAATAATCAAGTAATCAACAAAAATTCTGTACAATTTCTGCACAAAATCAACAAAAAATCTGCACAAATTCTTACTTGTTTTTTCATTGTATTTCACTATTTTAAGCACAAATTCTACACAAAATCAACAAAAATCTGCCCAAAATCAATAGTTCAACACATTCAACAAAAAAATTCTGCATAAAATCAACAAAATTCTACACAATTTCAGAAAATAGGGCTGGAAATTGAAAGCTTGAACATAATTCTGCACAACTTGAACATAAACTAGGGCTGGAAGTGGAAATTCTTACTTGTTGTTGAATATTGAATTGTTGATCGACCCTTAGAAGGAGGCGGGAAAAATTCTGCACAACTTGAATCATTCAAAAAAATTGGAACTTGGAAGCAGACGGGACGAGAGAGTGAGAAGGAGAGCTTGATAGAAATTCTTACATGTTACCTTGTTCCATCAGAATTCCTGATATCATGTTCCCTTGGCCTTGATCCGTGTTCGATAATCGATAGAGAGGTCGAGAGAGTGAGTCCGTGAGGCGTGAGAGACGACAGGAGGTGGGATGTTTTTTTTTTCCGTGTTCGATAGATTGGTCCAATTGGAGATTACCCAATTGTTTAATTACCCAATTACCCAATTGTTTAATTACCCAACCCAATTGTTAGCCCAATTTTACCCAAAGTTAGCCCAATTTTAATATAAGTCCAAAAACTAATTCATCTACAAGATTTTATACATTTCAGCATCATTGTAGGAGAATTCCTCTACAAGACGGTGTAAAAATCTTCTTGCTGCGACATAAGCTTCTCTAGCATTTTGACTTTCTTTGTGAGATAGCTTTACGGTTATTGAGAAGATGTCGGCTGGTTTCATGTTTCGGAAGTCGGCTTCTGTAATCAAAATCGTGTTGTTGTAGTCGTCGTTTCTGACTAGCTCGTATTCAAAGTATTCTGACTTTTGAAACTTTCTTCTCTTGATACTTCGAACGGCTGTTATGACTTCATTTGACCATGTATCAGCTTGAGGTTTGGTCCATTTCTTGAAGAATTGCAGATTCCTGTAGTAAGCAGCTAGCTCTTTGTCAGGTCCTGATACTGTAGAGAAGTTCGGAGTGTATCGGTATTTTTCTCCATTGGGTGTCAGAGGTATGTCCGAGTTATGTCGGGACGTGGGGGGAGGATTGTATGACTTGAAGGGTTGGAAATCCAAGTCGGTCAGTGGTCGGTAACTGGTGATATCTGAAAAGATGGATCTACTGGGACCGGTTGGGTCAGCTTGGTTTTGATCAGGTTCTGACTCAGTGCTGAAGTTTTCAGCATGTTCATTAGCTTGAGAGTCGAAGAACTTTATTTCTTTTCCTTGACCTCTGGGGGATCAGATACCTTCATCGGCGAGCATACGAAAATCTCGTCGTCTTCTGAGTGATATTTGATGGAAGGAGATTTTGGGAGAGGAGAAATCGGAGGAGGGGATTTCTGAGAAGGGGATTTATGAGAAGGGGATTTTGGAGGAGAGATTTTGGAGGAGGGGATTTTGGAGGAGGAGATTTCGGAGGAGGATTGATAGGATGATCATTTTCTGATTCCTTATTATGAGTTTCATCCTTATCAATGTTCGTGTCTTCTTGAATTTCTCCTTTATCAGCATTTACGTCATCTTGCTAAGTGTCTCCTTAATCTTTTGTTCCACTTGGGCCAGCAGTAGAGTCTATTACCATGTCAGTCGTTTGGGGAATTTCTACTTTATCGTCCGCCTTTCCCCCTCCTAGGGCACCTGTAGGGACGAAAGGAGTCACAAGCAGGCGGGCCAGAATGGAATCAAGTTTGTCGGAGACGACGGTCACTTCCTTCTTGATACAATCAGGAAGTGGCGTATCGTACATGGTTTGGAGGGCTTCCATGGCGTCCATATTCAGTTTTGTGTAGAGTTTGATTTATTCAATAGGACCAGCCATAGTGCCGGTGATGTTTTGCATGGTTTGGGTAACCATCTGAAGGAGAAGGGCATTTGTTTGCCTGAGGGAGAAATTTTCGGCCAGAACTCCATTCAGATAGTTGGACATATGGTCCATGGAGTCTTTGAGCTTGGTTTGTACGTTGGTTAGAAGCTCAGGAACTTGTTGTTGACATTTCTCAACTTCAGTGAGCATCTTTTGTGCAGTCTTCATCATGTTGGCGGCGTCGGATTGCCTTTGAGCATCAAGGGTTGCAAGTCCATCATGGATGATCTTTTCTACTTGATCGTCACAATGTAGAAGAATGTCTCTGTCTTTCTTCTCTAGTGCAGCTACTCGATCTTTAATTGCTGCTAGTTCTTTGATCATATCTTCCTGATTTTGGGAGGATTTTAAGTCAGTCAGGAGTGTAGTCAAGATGTCAACTTTCTAATGTAGAGAGTCATCCTTGAGTAATGAATTGACGGATGGAATCAGATTATCTTTGGCAGCTTTGCCGGAGGATGAGTTGGTGTCACTGAGATCGACCAAGTGCATTTGGGATGAGGAGGGTTTATCAACCTCTTGATCAACACCAAAGAGTGAGGTGTCAATTGGGATCGATTGAGTCTCGGAGATCAATACACGGGAGTCGGAATCTGTAGGTTGTTCAACTGTGTGCTTCTGTTGAGTCTTTTTCTGAAGGTCTTGTGCACAAAATCTGTCCCAGGTGAGAGGGACGATTGCTGAGGCGATATTGGACCAGTTGGTTTCAGTAGTATCGAACAGGTAGAATGAGGAGTCTACCAGTTTTTCAAGAGAGGAGTGTTGGTGGGAATCAAGCTGGAGAGTGAGTGCATTGATTCGTTTTCTTTCGGACTTGACATGGTCTGAGTCTTTGTCGGATGGGAGACCAAAGACGAATAAGGTTTGAAGTTCCTTTTTTTTATGCTCGAATTGATTTTGAATACGTTCAACCAATTCCTGTTGTTCTTGAACTACGGTCTTGAACTTCCATTTAGCAAATTCGGATGCATCAGGAGAGGTTGAGTGAGATTTGGGATGAGACCGATTGTAGGATTCTCTTTGGTGATTGGTGATTTCTTTTCAGGTTGTGGAGGTGAGTTCTGTTTTTCCTCCATTAAGATATCTTCCTGAGTGTCTTCCGAGTCTGGAGAGTTCTGTCTTTCCTCCAAATGTTCTGACTCGGAATCTTTTGAAGATGGATCAGACGTCTAACATGAAAGAATGCAAGTCAGATAACAATTGTGTATTTTAGATGTAATACATACCTTAGAGAATCAAAATTGATTTGAATGCACAATATTATAGATATACGAATTTCGTATTGCTTTGAAACCTTGAGATTAGGATAAAGTAATCAAATGTTGTTTTTATTTTCTGTTAATTGAGCATAGAGAGAAGGTGAGACATATGGAATCTATAGATTTTAAAATGTGGTGATCAATGATCTTTGAGGACAGAGAATTATTGTCAAGAGGTTAATAGATGATTCAGAGACAAGTGAAATGAGAACCTTCTGACAAAGGGAAAGGGAAACTCAGAAGTGAGTTACTTCTGATAAATAAGAAGGGATAAAGAGGGATATCAGAAAGAGAGATATCAAAAGTGAGATATCAGAAGTGAGAAACATCTGACAAGTAGAAAGAAGGATATCAAAAGTGAGAAACTTCTGACAAGTAGAAAGAGGGAATGCAGAAGTATGAGACTTCTGGCAAATAGAAAGGGGGATTCGGAATAGAAAGAGTTAATGAAAGAGGTACCGTTTTGACTTTTCGTTGCTTCTTTTTGGGTGGTTGCTTAGATAGAGAGGATTCAGAAGCTTTCTTTTTTAGTTTCTTGGGGGCCTCACATTGTTTGAGAGAGTGAGGTGGATAAGCAGCTACTCCTTCAGTAGAAGTGATGTGAGAAATGACAGCAGGGTCTGTTGGATCAGCAAACTTCAGTAATTCGGCAGGCAATCTGCGGATTTTCCCAAATATAGAGTCTGTTTTGGTAGTGTAGGGTTTGGCTTTAGGCATGACCAATTTTTCGGCGTCTGATCTGGGTGTCGGAATGGTGATTTGAAGCTTCTGATAGACGTGCTCGATGCACATAGCCCAGAAACGTGCTGAGTGAATTTGACCATTTGGTTTCAATGAGGAGGGTATGTAGAAGAGGAAATCATCAAACAGAATTGCTGCATAATCAACTTTGCGACCGGAGTAGAGGCTCCAAAGGAGACCCATGATGCGTCTGTTTAACTGGTCTGTACCGCCCATTTTACCAGTTAAGCACTTAATGAAATAATGTATGAGGCATTGCCATAGAGGGGAGATGTGTCCTTTAGACATGTGAAATAATTTTGGCAAATCATACATATACCCCATATTATAGATCATGGATTTGAGATCACTGTCTGTTGGTTGGTCAAAAGTGGATTCGTAGTATGGAAGATTTAGGGCTTCTGCAAAGATTTTCTTGTCGATGACGATACGTTGATTGTCGTGTAGTGTCACGGCGTAACCGGAGGGACACTTGGTGGCGGAAGAGACGATTTCTTGTAGTAAGGAGACTGGAATAGAAGGAGGAGGGTGAAAGAAAGCTTTAGCCAGTGTGTGTCTTGAGAGTATGTGAAGAAGAACGCGTAGGTGTGGTTTGTAAGCTTTGAGATCGTCTGAAAGGTAGAGGTTGGAGAGTGCAACATTGATAGTGTCATTGTCGCTCTTGGATTGGGAGGCCATTGAAGAATTTGGATGTAAGAGATGAGGAGTTGAAGGCGGCGGTGAGAGAGAGATATGAGAATAGAGAGGGATTGTTGTGGAAGATGAAGAAGTGTGAGCGATTGAAATAAGAGGGAACGGTTATAGCTATTTGAAAAAGTGTAAGAAACCGCCGGGTTGCGGAAATGAAGGGACGTGTGAACAATTGTGTCAGAAAAGCGTATGCTTGGCATTAAATGCAAAGAAATGATGAAAAGGGATGGTCTATTAAAGGACGGACATGTGTGGCAGAGAGAATATCCGTTGGAGAAAAAATGGATCATATGGATTTTAATTATTGGGTATTAAATGTTTTCGTATTTAATTTTCATTCCCGTATAAAATATGTCGAGGTGAGGTGTCTAGGGTACGGACTGGTATGAGTGTGATAGTTCTGACTTGATCAGAAAGAAGCAAATCTGAGTGAAATCGTAAGTCAGTAGAGTTGTGCGTTCTGAGATGATGAGAAAACTTGAAATTGTAAGGTGGTAGGTTTGGAGAGGAAATGTTCTGAGTGAGGATAATAATATGAAAGGTCTGATATGTGGAAAGTAGTCAGAACTAAACATTCCGAGGGTTAGGTTCTGAGTTTGAAGGTTCGGAGAGTAAGGTAGTATCTCGGAGAGCTATGGATCAGAAGCAAAAGGTTCGGATTGTGGTTTGGAGAGAAAAAATTCAGAACTTTTCATTCAGAAAGTGTGTAGGAAGAAGTCGGAGATGAGAAAATTTTGGAGAGAAGACAGAGTTTGTCGTTTTTAGGGGGAAAATGTATAGAGAGAGAGGGATTTGGAGGGTTAGGTGAGGATGTGTCAGTTTTGGGAAAGGAGAACAATCAGTATGGGAGCAAGAGTGGTTTATCCATTACGCCGTCAAAGTTGCCGAACCGTCTAATCAACGGTTTAGGCCATGATGCTGATGTGACGGGTGCATTAACCGCCCACTAGGGTCATTATGACCTCTAAGTAAATGTATTAGAGAAGATGAATGGGCATGTAGGTTGGCTATAAAAAGGGGTTTCGACTGAATGTTTAACCACTCGTATCAAGAACAAAATTAACTAAATTTAATTTGCTTTCAACATGGCTCGATTCTTCTTCAATTGTTTTGATGAGGTAGAGGTGAAGCTGACTCAAGGAGATTTTGCTGGAGGATTTTATGAATGGGTGATCACAAAAACTTGGAAAGGACGGTGTGAGGTGCAGCTGAGGTGTTTGCCGGACAATACCACCGGAAAGATGATGATCGTGAGGGTTAAATACGGTCTTCTTCGTCCTATTCCACCGACTGTGATAGTAGAATACAAAGTCGGAGACTATGTCGATGCATGGGATCGACAGGGGTGGTGGAGCAGTGTCGTCGATGACGTGATCGGCGACGATGTTTATGATGTTGTGCTGCTAGACGGGAAGACTGTGCGAGTGTGTGATTCGTCTTTACGAATCACAAAGAGCTTTGCGTATGGCAATCCTCCAAGGTGGCAGTACAACAAGCATTAGGGAGAAGGGGAGAAGAAATGATCATTTTTTGTTTTTGATGTTTTTTAGTAGTCTTTTTGTAATGGAATCTTAAGTCATATGTTTTTGAGATGTTTAGGTGTATGACTTAATGGATTCAGTGAATGTAATGTTTATCTTAATGAAAGAAGATTTGGCTTTTATATGAGTGTTGTTAGTCCTAAAATGAAGAGTGTGACAACTTGTGATTGAAAATATTGAGATAAGTTTTCTGATACTATTATGAGAAAAGTCGGAAGGCTTAAAGTTCTTAGAGGATAGTCAGAGTTTGCTTAGAGCTGACTGATCTGCTGAGAGGATGATGATCAGAAACTGACGATCATTCTCTGAAGAAGTTAGAGTCAGGATTTAACATACCCAACTTATCCAGAAAATTGTTGAATTTAGTGGAATCTAAGGCTTTTGTGAAGACATCAGCCATTTGTTCATCGGTAGGAATAAAGTAGAGTTCGATGTTACCTTCTAAGATTTGATCCTTGATGAAGTGATATCTCAGATCGATGTGTTTGGTTATAGAGTGCTGAATAGGTTTGTGAGAAATAGCTATGGCACTCTTGGAGTCATAATAGATAGGAACTTGAAGGAATCGGTAACCATAATCCATTAGTTGAGTTTTCATCCAGAGAACTTGTGAATAGCAGGTGGATGCAGCCACATATTCTGCTTCTGCTGACGACAATGCGACACAGTTTTGTTTCTTGGAGGACCAGTTGACTAATCTTCCACCAAGGAATTGACAGCCTCCGGATGTGCTTTTCCGATCCAATTTGCATCCGGCATGGTCCGAATCGGTGAATGCTTGGAGATTAAAGTTGTCTCCGATTGGATACCATAGTCCCATTGCCTTAGTCCCTTTGAGATATTTGAATATTTGCTTCACTGCTGTTAGATGTGACATTTTCGGAGCAGCTTGATATCTGGCACACAGGCAAGTTGAAAACATGATGTCGGGTCTACTTGCGGTTAAGTACAATAGTGAGCCTATCATCCCTCGATACAACTTATGGTCTAATGGCTCGCCTTCGAGGTCTGCAAAGATTTTATGATTGGTGGATATCGGAACTTTGGCAGTAGAACAATTTTCAAGGGAAAATTTCTTCAGAAGTTCATTTGTAAATTTTTCTTGTTGTATGAAGATTCCTATTTTGGTTTGTTTGATTTGAAGGCCTAAGAAGAAGTTTATTTCTCGATTCATGCTCATGTGGAATTTGTCTGTCATCACCTTTGCAAATTCATCAACCATTGCTTGATTTGTTGATCTGAAGATGATATCATCTACATAGACTTGAACGATCATGATGTGATTTTGATGGGATCGAACAAAGAATGTCGGATCAATGACTCCTCTTCTGTATCCTGATGAGACTAGGAAGGATGATAACGTTTCATACCAAGCTCTGGGTGATTGTTTTAGACCATATACTGCCTTATTCAGACGATACACATGGTTAGGTCGTGATAGATCTTCGAAACCCGGAGGTTGTTGAAGATAGACTGTTTCTTGAAGATCACCTTGAAAAAATGCACTTTTTACATCTATTTGATGTACAATAATATTTTTGTGAGCAGCGTAGGCTAGAAAGATACGAATGGCTTCTTCTAGCAACTGGTGCATACGTTTCATCATAGTCAAGTCCTTCGATTTGACTATATCCTTTTGCCACTAATCTGGCTTTGTTCCTGACTACAGTGCTCATGTCATCAAGTTTGTTTCGGAAGACCCATCTAGTACTGATGACTCTGTGATTGGAGGGTCCCGGAACAAGATCCCAGACGTTGTTTCTTTTGAATTCTGATAGTTCTTCTTGCATGGCTTTGATCCGATCGTCATCGTCTAGAGCGTCTAGGACTGTCTTTGGTTCAACATTGCTGATGTATGCGGCATAGTGACATTCATCCTGAATTGATTTCTTTGATCTTTTATGAACCTTGGATGAGGCATTTCCGATGATTTGGTTCATAGGATGACTGCGAGTCCATTTGTGTAAGCGAGGAAGGAGGGATGGATCAGAAATAGGAGGGGAGATATCTTGAATGAAGTGGGTGTCTTCAGAAGTGGTGTTTTGAATTTGTGATTCTTCAGCTGATGTATTCTCATCGGCTTCAAATATAAAGATCGGTGAATTATTAATCATTGCATCAGAGGAGTGGGCTGTGACATTTTCTGATGGGATATCTGCTGATGAGGTATCTTCTGAGGGTTGATGGTCACCCTCGGATTGAGGTATTCCATCTACATGTGTAGGGAGTCTATACTCCCCCTCAGAGATTGCTGGGATCGATGGTTCCTTCTGAGTCTGATGATTCGGAGAAGGGAGCAGAGGCTCCCCCTCGATTGTTGGAGTGTTTATCGGAAGATCTGTTTGATCTTCGGATGCGGTAGGTTCTGAGGAAGTGGTTGGTCCTGATGCTGAGATGATTTGCTGAATTGCATCATGAGAATGAACAACTTCGGCTTCTTTTGCTGTTTCTGATGGATCAAAGAGTAAGTCGTAATCAATTTCAACTGTATGAATGGGTCGATGTCCTACTGGAACATCATTTTCCATTACATATAGAATATCTTGATTCTTCTTTCTCTATTGGTATTGATTATCAAATTCAATGTCAAAAGTTTCTTCGATAACTCGTGTTCTCTTGTTTAGAGCACGATAGGCTACTGATTTTGATGAGTATCCCATGAATATTGCTTCATCACTTTTGGGTGCGAATTTTCCCAAATGGTCTTTTTTATTTTTAATGAAGCACCGGCAGCCAAATATGTGAAAGAATTTGACATTAGGTTTTCTTCCGTTTACTACTTCATAGGGAGTCATTTGTAGTCTTTTGTTGATAATGGATCGATTTTGAACAAAGCAGGCAGTTGCTATTGCTTCTACCCAGAAGGTTAGAGGAAGATTTGCAAAGGTCAACATTGATCGAGCTGCTTCCACTAATGTTCTGTTTCTTCTTTCTACGACACCATTTTGTTGAGGTGTATATGGTGCTGAGAAGTTGTGCTCTATTCCTTTGGATGTCAAAAATTCTTCAATTTGTTTATTGTTGAACTCAGTTCCATTATCACTTCGGATTCTTCTTATTGGAAGTTGAATCTTGAGTTCGATTGATGTAATAAAGTTTCTAAGTTCTGGGAAGGTGTCTAATTTTAATCTTAAGAAAAATACCCAGGTGAATCGGGAGTAGTCGTCCACGTTAACCAGGATGTATTTCTTGTGATTTATACTAGCAACTGTTGATGGACCGCAAAGATCCATGTGAAGAAGTTCTAGTGGACGAGTAATGCCTGAGTCGGTGATTGATTTGTGAGGTTTCTTCTTTTGCTTGCCAAATGTGCATGCTGCACATATGTTTTCATTGTCAAACCTCAGAAGTGGCATTCCTCTGACCATTTCTCCTGTTACCAACTGATTCATGTATCGGAAGTTGAGATGAGCTAGTTTCTGATGCCATAACCAACTGATTTCGGAGTGTGCTTTTGTCAATAGGCAAAGTATTGGTTTTCCGATAAACATAGAGATGTCTAATGGAAACTTGTTGAGTTGTCTTATAGATTTTATTAGACATCTGTCTCTGTTTCCTGTCATGATGTAACTGAATTCATTGTCGAATTCAACTCGAAGACCTGTGCTGACCAGTTGACCTACGCTTATGAGATTGTGCTTAAGTCCGAGAACGTAGGCACCCTTCTGAATGGTGAAGTTTCCGTTTGTAAGTACACCATAGCCTTTCATGATGCCGTTTGCGTCATTTCCGAATGTGACGTATCCTCCAAAGCTGACTTCTCTGTAATCTCTTAGAAATCCAATCTTCCGGTCATGTGCGTTGAGCAGGCACTATCTATTAGCCATTCGTCATCCTGCTCTTCAGTAATAAGTGCCTGAAAGATTAGACAGTTAGTTTGGGTACCCAAACTTGTTTGGTCCCATTTGCTTTTACAGACATGGAAGATTTATTTTCGACAATTGATTTGATGGGAGTTTCAATTTCAGGAGATAATTTTGACTCAGAAGTGGGTGTTTTTATGATCCATTTTTGAACAAATCTCTTTGGAAGTTTTGGAGAGTAGTTTTTCATTGAATGCCTAGGATTTTTTAAATTTGTAACACTGATTGTTTTAGAAAGATGTTTGCAACAATGACAGCAAGTATAATTTTGTTATCGTTTTAAAATTCTCGGAGTAGTTTCAGAACGATTGTAGTTCTGACTCTTGGTTCCGATAACATTTGAGGTTAGCTTGTTGCTTCTGAAGATACTTGAAAATGATTTAGGGAATTCATTCACGGGTTTCTTAGAGATTGTGTAACTATTTTGAGTATTTTTCGAATTTCTTGTTAGTTTTGGAAATTCTGAGGGGTAGTCTGAATTTCTGATATTTTGAAATTGTTGAATGGGTTTGATTTTTGGAGTCGGAAGTAATCCCTTGTGGATGTACTTTCGTGGTGTGGAAGAAGTTGATCTCTGAGTATGACTTGGAGTGACAATAGTTGAATTAGCTTCTGATCGTTTCTGAGTGTAGAAGCATTTTTTCTGTTCAAATATTGCGTGAGATCGAGGAGATCTGAGATCTTTTCTGTTTAGGATTGGATTTATTCCTTGTTTGGTTAGATTCTTTCCTTTTCCTTTTTGAAAAATTTCTCTTGGGGAAGAGTCAGATAAAGAATCATTCAGGAAGCTTGTCCCTTCATAATTGACTTTAAGTTTTCTGAGCGAAATTTTGATTGGATTGTTTGAAGAATTATGTTTTGATCTGTCTTTAGATGACTTAGTGTCAGAACTTGAAGGTTCGGAAGTCATATTGAACATATCAGCAACATTAGGGTTTCTGATTATAATTTTGTCAAAATCATTTTTAATGATGATACTGCCTGGGGACTTTTCCATTTCAATTTTCTCATCAATTTTCTCTTTATCTGAATCTTCCAAGTTCTTATAACCTGGAATACATTCTTCAGTAACACAGTTACTTTGTTGATTTTTTATTAAATAGTGTTGCTGAGAGCTTGACGGTGGATACTTTGTGACCGTGGCCATATGTCTAGGCATGAACGGGACTGAAGCTGTAGACAATTTGCTGATTTTGACAGTTTCTGCTTCTGAGAAATATGAGAAGGGAATGTTAACTCCTATTTTTGACTCAGAAATGGCATTTTCTGATTCATCAAGAGGGTTTTTAGAAAGATTCTTGGTTATGTCCTCATCGTGTTTATCATCATATTCATTTGAAGGGTACTGAAAGAATGGATTTTTTCTATTGTAAATAGGATAGTTTTTATTTGTGGTTTTTCTTGCCCATCCCCAATTGAAAGTGTTTTCTAAAGAGTTAGTATTAGCAGGAGATTTGAAAACTTCAGTCGCATGATACAACTGATATACTAATTTGTTTAATCTTACATTATCACTTCGGGCTAAATCCCTTTGTGATGTCAAAAGCTTATTTGAGTTTTCTAACAAAGTCCTAGAAGTTTGTTTGATCTTCAAATCAGCAGTAAGTTTATCACAAAATAGCTTTTTATCTTCTAGTCTATTCTTCAACTTTATCACTTCGTCATACCCATCGTCCCTTTCTTCCAAAACCCGCTGGTATGCAGCTAAGGCATCTGCACAAGTGTTAGATACTTTTTCTAGAGCTGGTTCTAGATTATTAGAGTAAATTTGATGTGTATGAAGCATATTACGTACCTGTTCGATAATACTTACACCTTTGCCTGTTTTGTGGTTGACCATGAAGGCGTAGTTCTTCGGCATGTAAGAAGATGACGATTCGATGGTGTTTTCGAGATGTTTGGAGCTTGCCAGCCCTGGGATTGGAGTTTCTCGATTTTCCTGTACCATCATGCATTCTCCAAATCCTTTTCCTCGTTTTCGCTTGTTTTCAAACTGCTCATCATCATCTCCTGATGACCAGATCACGAGGTTTCCGGAAGCTACAAATGCTTTGACCTTTTCTTCTTCTTTTGCTTTCGGATAATTCCTTGGTGCTCTGCAGTCAGTAGCATAGTGCCATAGGCCTCCGTAGTTGTGGCATTTGATTACTTCTGATTCTTTCTTCTCAGAAGTTGGGACTTGATTGGTGCTGTCTGCTGGAGCTGTCTTTGTTTTTTCTTGTTGATTTTCTGGTTTCTGATAGTAACGATTCTGACCAGATTGTTGATTCCCTTTCTGATAATTGCTTCTGGGTTGATAGTCAGAATTTTGATTTGAAGGACGGTAGTTCTTCTTCGGGCCGAAATGTGATGGTATTCTGTTGAACTTCTGACTGATCATAGCAATCTCATGTTGATAAGCTGCTTCTTCTGCTTCATCGTATTCTGAGTAGTATGATTCAGTAGTTTGTACTGGTGCTGGAAGTGCAAGAGTTGGAGATTTTGATTGAATGGATGGTTGAGAGACTTGTGATGATTGGTATTGAACCGATGGGTTTTGATAGTTTGAAGGGTAGGAGATTTGAGGCTGAGAGGGATGATATGAAGGTATAGGATTTGGTTGCTGAGGTTGTGGCAAGTTTTGAGTGGGAGCAAGCTGTGGTGGAGGAATGTTTTGGTTGGATTGTTGCTGAGATGCTTGCTGATATTGTACCAGTTGCTGAGGGCTGTTGCCCATCGTTGAATAGTTATGTCCAGCAACTAAAGCCAGAGGTCCACCAAGTTGTTGCTGTTGTTGATTGTTTTTTATATCGTTTTCTTGTCCAATGAGGTTGTTGTACAGTCGATACATGTTGAAAGTCTTCAACTTTCCTGAATCTTGGAGTATCATTTTGACGAGCATCCAGTCGTTTCCAAGTCCTTCAAGAAATCTATGATTGATTTCCTGATTGGTTCTTTCTGCTCCTGAACTTAGAAGTCTTGTTACAATTATGGAGAACCGGGTGAATGCTTGTCTCAGTGATTCTCCGGGAAATGCTGAGAAGTGGGTGTATTCTGAGAGACTTGAAACCAGCTTTTGATCTTTTGCTTCTTCTGTTCCTAAGAACATATTTTGCAAGAGAACCCAGATCTGTTGAGCTGTAGTACAGTTTTGTATGAGATCAAAGAGTTCTGGAGGAATTCCACACTGGATTTCGGTGAAAGCGACTTGGTCGTTATCCATTTTCTCTATATCCAAGGGAGTTAGCCTTGGATGAGAAGTACCACCTAGAGCCTCTTCTGCAGTGTCTGGTCTAGGGGTGTACGTTGGAAGGTGTGGTCCTTCTTCGACTGAACGCCAAATATCTTTCCCTTTAGTTTTGAGATAGTTGCGCATACAAGATGCCCAACCATTATACTCTGTTGGAATGAGTATGGGAGCTTGATTAGAGCCTCCAACGCTGTTGGCAACATTCAGAGAGTAGTTCATTTGCATGATGAGAAGAATTTCTAGAGAGAGAGATTAAGATTTTGAGAGCTATAATAGCATGCAATGATCCACAGAGGATTCTAAGGTTGTTGCTACAGCCAGGGTCTTGATTCATGACACCTACTTTACAAGTTTAAATCTTCATGACAAGTTTATATAATTGATTCATAATTTCATTTAACCCCAAACACAATAAATCTTCATGACAAGTTTATATAATTGACATTTAACCCTCTCCCAACTTATAAGTCATGTTTTCTAATATTATTACCATTGTTATTATTTGTAATAATCAAGATTTGTACTTATAAATCATTTTCCAATTAGATTTATCTCTTTTTAATTTTAAATAAGAAACTAAATTAATCGAAGTTAAACATAATTGTTGCACTAAAAAATAGGGTGTCACACTATCCATGTCATACCCAATAAAGAAGCACTTCTTCGACTTGGCATCTAGCTTGTCTCAATCATTGTCCTTCGTCTTGACATATAAGACACACCTAAAAACTGCTAAGTGTTTGAGGGAAACCTCATGACATTTTCATTCGTCTTCAAGAATCCTAAACCTCAGGGGGACTAAGGTTCCTTTGTTGATTAAGTAGCTTGCAGTATTCATGGCATCTGCCCAACACATCTTCGGTGTGCCAGCATGTAGTCTCATGCTCTTCGCCCTTTCGTTCAGAAATCTGTTCATCCGTTCCACTATGTCATTCTGCTGAGGGGTTTCTGGGACGGTCTTCAACATCTGCATCTCGTGCTCAGCACAATAATTAACATATTCTCTGCTGCTGTATTCTCCCCCATTGTCGGACTTAAGGCATCTCACCTTGAGACCAGTCTCGGTCTCGATGGTAGCTCTCCACCTCTTGAAGGTGGCAAACACTTTTGATTTATGCTTAGGAAGTAAACCCATACATTCCTGGTTGAGTCATCAATAAACGTAATGTAGTACCGAGATTCTCCGACCGAAGATACAGAGGTTGGTCCGTAAATATCAGAATGCACAAGCTTAAGTTTCGTAGCCATCAGAGCTTGGGCCACCTTAGAGAAGGTGACCTTCTTCTATTTAGTAAGTACGTAGGGCTCACAGAATTCTTCTGTAGCAGCCTTAACATCTGGAATCTTGCCCTTCGCAGCCAACATCTTCATCATTTTTCGCTCATGTGACCAAGTCTTTGGTGCCACAGAGTAGTGGTCTTTTGATATTCTTCTATGGTATTGATCTCGTCCGAGGAATCCTCTACCATGTACAGGGATCATCGCTTCTAACCTCGAGTAATAACCATGCTCCCCTTCGTTACTTTCCACTGACGGTTGCCAAACTCAACCTTGGGCCCTTCATAATCCAACTAACCCACTGATATCAACATCCTCTTCAGACCCGGATTGAACTTGACATCCTTTAAAGTACACGTTTTTCTCAAGGATCAATGTCCAGAGTGTAACATCTCCAACTCCGGTTATATCTAGGCTCTTGTAGTTCTCAAATCTCACTCTGCCATTGTGACGCCTAAAATTTGTCATTACGTCTTGGCTGTGACATAAGTTGAAGGATGCACCCAAGTGCATTATCCAGGACTCTATGGAACTCTCTACACAGCAAATGAGTGCATCTTCGAAATCTTCGACAATATTCACTTCTTTCTTTGCTTCTACGAATCCAGAAGGCTTCGGATACTGATTCCGCAAATACCCACTCTCTTTGTAGTTCCAGCAGACATCTTTTCTGCTCTTGGACTGTCGTCTTCTCCATGACTTTGATCTTCCTTTACCACCGCCACCGCCAACGCCACCTCGGTTTGGTCTCCTGCCCTTCTCCTCGGTTTAGGCTTACCGCATAAATGCTCCCACAACTATGAACGACTATGGACATTTAGAATAACCAGGTTCCTCAAGGATTAAACATGCTAATATTGAACACAACAATTATTTAATGAAAATATCATATACAATAAATCAAGTCATTACAATAAATGTGTCTTATACTATTCCAATATCCAAATACTAAATTTAAATTGTATGAATTCTATGAATACGATCGTCCCCATAATCAATTTTATAGAAGATTATCTTGGAGAGCATGATTAGAGTTTAGATGTGACTTAGAATCTTTTAACTTGAGCAAGTACATTCTTGAAATCATAAAATATTTCTAGGTGATCCCTAGATGGAAGGACTCAACCTAGTTTTTCAATCAATCTATACACCCAATCATATAAGTGTGCAGGTTCTGAAGCAACATTGTATTCTATTCTGTAGTGCGTTGTATTATTATATTTTACTTGGAGCTAATTCCAACAAAACTCATTTTTCATTCATAACGAAGTTATAGTCCAATTATAATTCACAATTACATCTATGTGTTTTGAAGTCAGCATCTTATGTAGCTCTTTACATAAATATCTTATTCAAAATTGTTTAACTCATATACATTCTCTTAGTACTTCTTAAGTACTCATACAATGTTGACACGTCAGAGTCTTTGATGCGGTCAAAAATACTAAATTTATACCTTATGGCTAACTAGCTAACGGCAAGTAAGGGTCAAACCAAGGAGTTCGTGGTTGGCACTTTGGTCAAATATGAACGATCTATAGTGTCACTCTATAGATGACTTCTATTCTTACACTTGATTACGATCAAAACGAAAAACCGAAAAACTTAAACTATCGATCTTTGCCGAAGCAATAGATCACAATCAACCAAATGATCTGATTCCTAAATCAGACTCAGGAAATCAAAAGCAAACCAAATCAGAAACGATAACTAAAGAACAATTATTGAAACCGAAAACATAAACCTGCATAAAGAAATGAACCGGATATACTTGCATTAAAACCAAATCTGATCAGAGCCAAATGCTTTTGAATTCAGATGCCAATCCAGATCTATGTTGTCGATGGTGTTCAACAGGTCAGAACCCTCGATCGCACACAAGAAACAATAATCAAAAAACGAATAAAAATACCAAAAACTAGCCAACTGTCAGATATACTACGAAAGTTACGAAATTTCGAGTCAAAGATGCATGAGTGTCTCTCAAAGGTGTGATCTTCGCTCCCCAATCATGAAATGAGAGCCTCTATTTATAGTTGCAAATTTGGTCTAGATGTGTCGCGGGTCAACCATATCCCCCGTTTGTTTGCACTTTGAATTTGAACTCTCATCCGGGTTAAACACCTGTACGCATCGCGTCTCTTCTTTGTACGCGCACCGCGTGTCCTTTCGACTTGAATTCAGCCTTGATTCCAACATTGCCAATTTGTACACTTTTTACCCACTAAAACGCAACACAAGCCCTTCGCACTAAAAGTGAGTGATATTAGTCCATTAAGAACGATAAACTAACTAAAATCTTGGCCAATACGATTATAATGCTTGACATTACTAGATGTTATCAAATGTCCTTTATAGTCATCCAATGACCTTTCCATGTATCTTATTGGTATCTCATGATATGTTCATAACATAATCATATACATAGTCTTGCGTGTCATATGGCATAATAATGAATTCATTTGTCAAACTAAATGGAATATAAATCATTTTATCTAGTTCAAACCATTATGCTAAGTCATTTTGAGGCAAATTTTTAAAATTGACATTCATCTTAATCTATCTCCATATATTTTACATTCCAATAATGTATTTTTGTCATTCCCGAGTCTTTCAATTTAGAAATACTTTCTGACTCGAGGCGAAAGGGCCTTGCATAGTTGGTATGTAATTTCTTATGATTAAGTATGTCTTATTCGTACAAGATTAGGAATATCAATATCGTCCAACTAGTTCTGAGTAAACAAAGTCGTTTATCATCATTTTGTAAATCATACTTCGTGTTTTCACAATAAAATGACAATTCTAACCTTGAGATGTTTTCCTTATATCCAAATTTGGATCTTAAAGCTTATACAATTTGTAAGGATATCTTGGATGTAACGCCCCGTTTTCCGGTGGGTTTGTAAATTCAGATTTATTACTTTTAGCTAATAATAATAATAATAATAATAATAATAATAATAATAATAATAATAATAATAATAATAATAATAATAATAATAATAATAATAATGACCTTACATCAATTGGTTGGGGGTTAAAATGTCAAGTTAGAATACATAAAGTGAGGAAATTAAATTGAATGGTGCTAAATAAATTATAGTCTCAAACCTTGGGGACCAATATTGCCATTTTATGAAAGTACATGAATCTTTTTTCCAGCCCTAAGGTTATTGACATATTTCTCTCGTACAAGGATGGGTTCGGCCTTGTAGTATTCGATTTTGGAGTAGGATTCCAGCTCAAGTACATTCCGATATATATTTAAGTAAAAAACTAGCTGAACTAACCCTAAAGCTCTAGTGAGGGAACCCTAAATCACCATTGGTCTTGCTGCGTATTCTGTGGACTACTGCGAAGAAAAAAAGACATGATAAGGAAGAGAGGGATAGACCAAGTAGAAGAGGGTGAGGCAAGGATCAAGTAAGGGCTGTTGTAGACTAGTTTGCAGCAAGGTAAGCCTTGTTTCTCCTTCTTACCCTATTGTCCATAATGGTGAACCACCACCACAACCCCACCGTGGGTTGTGTGTGTGTATGTGTGCGCGCGCGCATGAGAGGGTGTTTTTCTGTTAGTAAAACTTCTCATTTTAATCATGGTTCAAATGGAGTGATCTTGGTTTTGTATGGTTTAACCCAGGGGCGGACCCAGAAAAAATGGAGACAAGTGGCACCATTTTTTTTCGACAACTATATAATAATAATTTATCCTGGAAAAGTTCGATAACATTAAAAGTAAATCAAAGTACATTCTAAATTTGACCTCTTCTATCCTTCATTTTCTGAAAACGACTGATTACGTTTTCAGTTTTTACATCTGTAAGTAATTCATGTTTTACACTACAAATCAAAGCATCATTCATAAATTCGTCGCTCATTTTATTACGCTAATCCGTCTTCAAGAGCTTCATTGAGGAAAACATCTTTCAACTGTTGCGGTTGCGAGGGGTAAAACCAAAGCTAGCTTCACTAACTTGTAGACCAAATAATAAGAACGATATTTCCCTGTTTCAACCATCACACGAGCGAGGTCCGAAATTCCCTTCAAGTTAGCAAATTCGGGTTCATTTGTTACACTGTGATAATAGACATTAAGTTGACCAAGAAGATGCTTCCTTTCTGAATTAGTAAACTCGTTCTTGTAGATTTCACTTAAATTTAACAACTTTGCTTCATCGAATTTAGAAAAAGAATTACAAGGACTCAAAGCCGCCATACATTCTATCAATTTCGTGGTTACTTCGTTAAATCGCTCCCCAAATTCGACAATTTGCATATCCAAAACCGTGTTGAAGATATCAACCTCAAAATGAAATTGATTGGTAGTTTTCGTCTTACGGTTTTTTGAAGTAACGTAATAATCCTTCATATCCACCATTTGAATATCATATTTTTGACAAAATAAAGTAACATCCTTCAAAGTTGAACCAAAACCATCATCTCTCAACTTTTGCAATGCAAGCTTTGTCCCTCTTACTAATGAAACGGCTTCCAAAATATCTTGACCTTTTCTTTGAAGATGTTTTGATAATGTATTCGTTCGACCTAAAACTTCCAACATCAAGTGCAAATAAAAGACAAAATCAACCGTCTTAAAATATTTCAAAATACCGGTTGCTTGGCATCGGTTTGATAAGCTAGTACCTTCGTCTTCAACATACTTTAACACTTCAACAACTTCTTTAAACAAAATCCATAAACTGATGATTGTTTTATAATGGGAACTCCATCTTGTATCTCCTGCTCGAGCCAAAGAAGTCTCTTGATTCAACCCACTTACACTTTCAAGTTCATCGGACTCAATTTCGACTTGCACTCTTTCTTTGTATTGATCCCGTATGATGTCTTTTCTTTTACAAGAAGCACAAACAACTGTAACCACCAAAGCTATATGGTCAAAAAAATCTTTAACTCCTTCATGCTTCTTTGCTACCCCGACAATTACCAATTGAAGTTGGTGTGCAAAACAATGAATATACAATCTTTCTTTTTTAGAAAAAACAATTACTAAAGCCTTCCGTGACAAATGGCTCTCTACCTCCTTGTCGTCCTTCATAATCTCTAAACAAGTAACAACATAAACAATATGCTTTGTCCTCTTTTATACTATACTCCATGTTCTCGCCAAATATCCTAAGTAAATGCAGAAATGAAGATTGCAGAAAGTAAAGATCCGAAACTGGAAGTTTCGGAGGGACAAGTCCTGAGACTTGAGATGGACAAGTCCGAAGACTTGATGTGGTTGCGGAATTATAATAAAGGAGTGATACTTAGAATAGATCTTAATAGATCAACAATAAATGACAGGAATTAATAGTTATATAACTTGGAAATATAAAGATTAGAATTAAAGAGTGCTAGAAATGCAAGAACAGTAAGAAATGCAGATGAGAGCGTAAGAGTTGATGGAATGAGAGATTGTATTGATAAGTGAAATTGTTACATGAAGTCTCTCAAAACCATGAGGACAGAAGATGAACTTGGTCTCCCTTTTATAGACTAAGGGAGGACCTTCGGATAATAACCTATGGACTGAAGAGGAGACAACACGTCTCTCTTCAGTCAGATAAGAAAGGGTGAATCTAATATAAAAATACAATGTCAGACTAGGGTGGCTTGTCTATAATTTAATAATACTCTAAAGTACAACAGACATACTTCTAGAGGGTCACGCCTAATCTAATCTAATCATATCCTATAAGTTGAAGTGCTTATCCCTTGTCTTATCTTCTTGATTTTCTTTAGTCTTCAGTCTTCTTTGTTGAATGTTAAAGTGTAATATTTCCTTAGATATGTTGATATTGATAGTCCAAAATCCTGAGTGGATTTCAGAGTCTTGGCTGGTTTGATCAGAGTGTCTTTGGAAATAGTGGAGAGTGTCTTTATTTTCTGAGTTAGTTCGGAGTATGATATTCTGAGTTAGTTCGGAGTATGATCTTCCAAACTCTTTCTTCTGGGTGAGATACTTTCTGATTCTGAGTTCCTTTGAAGGTCCGAAATCCAATACTGGATGTCGGATATTTACCATATTATCAGAACACAACTTATCCGAGATATAAGTTGACAACATACAAAAGATGTAAGTATTTGTTCATTACTTAAAACATTCATATAAAAGTAAGTTCATTCCATCAAAATAAGAAGTTTGATAATACAATCCTAACATATCAAACTACGAGTTGGTCAACGATTTGACTTTCAGTACTAACACTCCAACCAATCAAATTCATTAAACCAATCTACAACAAAACGCCTTTGCTTTTTTACCCATTTGTGTTTATGGAAACTTATGACCTTTTGGTTGACAAGCTTTTCTAATCCAATATGCTCTCCTTATTTCATCCCTTACATTTGGATGATAAGATGTGATACTTGGTCTATCCGCCGGGTCTGAAGGATGCTCATTTAAATCAATATTTGTTGGAATAGAACCCGATGAAGTATGTGTTGTAGAAGTAGGTTGACTTTGAGGTTGTGTTGGTTGAGGAATTGCATTATTAGATCTTTCACCACTACTATGAACACTATCCAATTTTCTTTTAAAAAGATTGTGAATGGAAGCCTACAAATTACAAATAATCAAGTAATCAACAAAAATTCTGTACAATTTCTGCACAAAATCAACAAAAAATCTGCACAAATTCTTACTTGTTTTTTCATTGTATTTCACTCTTTTAAGCACAAATTCTACACAAAATCAACAAAAATCTGCACAAAATCAATAGTTCAACACATTCAACACAAAATTCTGCATAAAATCAACAAAATTCTACACAATTTCAGAAAATAGAGCTGGAAATTGAAAGCTTGAACATAATTCTGCACAACTTGAACATAAACTAGGTCTGGAAGTGGAAATTCTTACTTGTTGTTGAATGTTGAATTGTTGATCGACCCTTAGAAGGAGGCGGGAAAAATTATGCACAACTTGAATCATTCAAAAAAATTGGAACTTGGAAGCAGACGGGACTAGAGAGTGGGAAGGACAGCTTGATAGCAATTCTTACATGTTACCTTGTTCCATCAGAATTCCTGATTTCATGTTCCCTTGGCCTTGATCCGTGTTCGATAATCGATAGAGAGGTCAAGAGAGTGAGTCTATGAGGCGTGAGAGACGACAGGAGGTGGGATGTTTTTTTTCCCGTGTTCGATAGATTGGTCCAATTGGAGATTACCCAATTGTTTAATTACCCAATTACCCAATTGTTTAATTACCCAACCCAATTGTTAGCCCAATTTTAATATAAGTCCAAAAACTAATTTTATGGGATGTTTTTTTTCTAAAATTTTCTAATTCGAGGATACTTTTTTTAGACGAGGAGCACCTTTTTGAAGACGAGGGGCACCTATATATAAATTTTTTTTACTCTACGGGGTAAAATTTCAGGTGGCACACGGGCCCCCGCGAGCTTCATACTAGGTCCGCCCCTGGTTTAACCTTTGGGTGTCCCAATTGAGTTCCATGCAACATGCCAATGTGTGTGTTGTTGTGTGTGTAGAAGTGGAGTTTGTGCATGATTAGCTTTTAGTGTTAATTGTGGTTCTCTGAGTTTTTGAATATCCCAATGAAGTCCATTCAGACCTTTATGGTCTTAATAAAGTTTTTTATGGGTTGGGTTGAAAACCCAAACCCTAATGTGATTTTATGTAAAGTTTTGTATTCCACTATTTTTGACCTTTCTTGAAATATCCATATCAAATCGTAGGAATTTCCAATTAATTCAAGCTTTATATCCCCGAATTCCTAATTGAGTCTAGTTTGTTCCCTAAAAAGGGCCTGAGCTGTTTCAGACCATAGGTTATGTGTAATTACCCATTTCTACGGATTGGTCTAAGTTCTGTTAGATTTGGTCCCTTGTCTTGAGAAACTCATTGTAAATTGTACAAAAATATTTTGAGAGAAAGGCCAATGGCCTTAGTTCACTTTTGAAGTCTAGTTTGTCCTTACCAAATTTTAGAGTTCAGTTCTGAACCCATTTTGAGCGACTAATATTTCTTTAAGGTGTGATCCTGTGAGTGGACCGATCAAGTCAGTCAACTTTGTCGATTTCTCATTCTTATTGGTGAATGCAACAGACCTGAGGTCAGGTCCTGTGATCTTTTCCTTGGGTCTAGTCTTTCCATAATGTTTCTCATATTTTATCTTGAACCCCTCTTTGGTTGAATATTTCAAATATTGAAAGTGGGTCAGATATTTGTCATGCTGTCGAGTTTCTTTTTGTGGTAACTATTGTGGTTTTGGGGCTTGGGTGTTATAATGGGTGTCGGGGCTTACCCAAACTTGACTAAAATATCTAATAAGTATCTACTTATAATAAGACTAGTTATTATACTATGTATTAACTTAAAATACCTTATAGGTATATAAGGTGTGCGTGTGGAGGTCGGTGGAATTGTCAGAGTTGCTGTATGGATTTCTTCTTTTGCTGCTTCAAGGTGAGTTCATCACTACATTGTATGGAAGTTGTACATCCTTTGTTGTAGCTCGTGTGTGATGTTAGGATGTAGGTGGGTAGTAACAGGCCATAGGAAGTTCTTAGTAGGTGTGTGAGTGTGGGGAGTGACATCAATGAGCTGGGTGCCATTCATGGAGCTAGGGGCCATGATTGAGTTGTGTGCCATGATGTGTGATGTATTATGAGGGCGCTGGGTGCAATCATTGAACTAGGTGCCATCATGTAGCGGGGGTGCTATGATTGAGCTGGGTACCATGATTGTGCTGTGATTGGTGGTTGTACTGTGAAACATGATTGAGTTGGGTGCAATGATCATGTTGTGTGTTGTAGCTGTATC
Source organism: Cichorium intybus (assembly GCA_023525715.1). Classification (NCBI taxonomy): domain Eukaryota; kingdom Viridiplantae; phylum Streptophyta; class Magnoliopsida; order Asterales; family Asteraceae; genus Cichorium; species Cichorium intybus. The sequence goes on from CM042011.1 coordinate 78,809,152, forward strand.
GTGCCTTATAGTTGTGCTGTGTGCCTTGTTGCATTGTGTGCCTTTATTGTGCTGTGTGCCTATGATAGGAGTAGAGTATGTGTGATGGATATGTCGTGTATGTGTTGAATTCATTAAGATGTGTGCTTACCCTTTCCCTATAAAATCATTGTTTCAGATTCTTCAGTTGTAGGTGACGGCAAGGCGTGACACGTACACACTGTTGTTTCTTCCTTTGGATATTTATTCAGTGTTGACTTGATCTAGTTTTGACTTTAGTTGTTGGAGTGGTTTGAGATTAAATGTTTTTGAATAAATAAAGATGTTGAGTTTTAAATATTTTGAATATTTTAAATAATGTTTACATTTTGAGGTTTAAATAAAAAGGGGTGTTGTTTATTAAAGAAAATGTTTTCTTGGAATTTTTTTAATTTGTTATAAAAACTGGGACGTTACATTAACAAAACCTCCAGGCTAACTATATAGACATCTTCAAGAAGGTGTCTATTAAAGAAAGCGGTGTTCTTGAAATCCATTTGTCATATCTTATAATGGCATTATGAGGTAATGATAAAAAAAATATCCTTGTCGATCTAGTCACAGTCACTTGAGAAAAGGGTTTGTCTTGGTCAATGAGTATGAGAAAAGCCTTTTACAACAAGTATTGCTAAAAGTGTATAGATCTCCAAGTTTTTATTTCCGAAAGAACCACTTACTCCTTGTAGTCTTACTATAGGGAGAAAGTTTAATCAAGCACATACTTGATTATTATACTTGGATAACATCTCAATTTTCATGGCTCAAAGTCGTTTATCAGATTCAAGATCTAACACAGCATTTTGGTAGTCGATAAATTTACAAGAAACTATCAATAAAACTCATCAATGAGAGATTCCATAATTCTCACGTTATAGACGGTTTCTACCATACATGCAAACAATGTTTGTTTTTGGATAACTATTATTTATGTTCAACAATATTTTGTTAAAACTAGTGCCAACTCTTGCTATATCAGGCTATGGTTCTTGAACTAGTTCAAGTTCCATGTGCTTCCCACTTGCTTTGTCATTAGAAAATGGCTTGATTTATATTTTTTTTTGATGCATGCTTGTAATGTTTATTATATGTTATGTTTTATGCATGAAATGGTTTCTACATGTTAAATAACATTTTATCATAAATTAACATCACTTGGAGTTTGAGAAATAAATATTTAAAATGTAACATAAGACATTTACAAATCAGTTTCTATTAAAAACGATTTTAGAACGTTTAAAATTGAGTTTTCTTGAAAATGACTTTCATTGTAAAACTTTTAATAGTTAACTCTAAATATTTAAAATAGTTTAAAATGTGTTTAAACTAAATCTAAACTCATTATATAATAAATAAGAGTTTTATTAAAAAGACTAAAAAATGTTTTATACGTTATAACGTCAAACTATAATACTAGGTATTATTTTTTTACGTCAAAACTTAATATATGATATTAGTTTAACTCTTTATTAAAAAGACTAAAAAACATTTTATAGCGTTATGACGTCAAAGCTAAAGAACCTTATACAAGATATATGTTTTGTACAAAGGGGTACATGAATTGTTGGATGCATGAAATATTCATGAGACAATGTTTCTATATTTGTAAAACGTATATAAAACCTTTTTGCATTGTCCTATGATAACCAAGGTGTTTTATATTTGCTAATGGGATAAAGGTCACCTAACCATTGGTAAAGTATAGTTCACAAGATTTTTGAGTTGAATGATTTTATCAAGAATCTTATGCGATAAATGTCACCTAAGCATGAGAGACTTAAGGCATAGATGAGATAAACATGCCAAGTTAAACAATCGTTGTTTAGGATCCCATAAACTAGGAATTACATTTGATGTAATTGGTAATCGGTACCTACCGAGTTGGATTAAGTGAATGGGATAAAGGTCACCTAACCATTTACTTACTTCGTAACTTGGATCCTAGACTTTAATAAATTAACGTTTTTGAATCAATAAAAGGTCTTAATTTTTAAAGAATGAATATTGAAAATACTAAATGAATTATGTTAAAATTTTGTAGATGAAAAAAATCCTAACTCATTACCATGCATTATCTTTCTATTGCTGATATGCAAGAAAGAATAACATTCGACGAATATAATTTAAATGAATGGCTTCATACCTTGAGAATCATTCTCGAAAGGGATCAGAAAGTATATATTATTAAAGGCCCTATTTTTGAAAAAACCGCACTTTTCAAACGATCTGAACATGATTCCTGGTGGAAGCATCATTGTGATGCGGAAGATGTACCTGACATCATACTAGGAACATTTTTTCCTGACTTTCAGAAAGTCTTGAAAAACTTAGAAGAATATCAGATGTTTTGTCATGTTAAGTGGATATACCTTCAGAACTGTAGAACCTGGTTCAAAACAGTTCAAGCATTAGTAGAATGTGAAGCTGAAGAGAGTCACACTGTATGCTCTAAGAGATCCGTAGTTCATGGAAAGGAAATAATTGATCGCAAGAAATCAAGAAAGGGCCATAAAGATGGATCTTTTTCTATTGTCAAGGAAACAGGACACTGGAAGAGGAACTGGTCCTCTTATCTGAAAATTAATGGTCAGACGAGTAATTCAGGTTTCTATAAGATATACCTTATACTTTTCTAATAACATTCAAGTATTTGATACTTTATGTTAATTTAATATTTGTAAATCTCTACAAATATTTTAGAAAAGTGAATCAAATTATCTATGACATTATTATCTTTATTATAAATAGAATACACATATTCCAACTTCAAGAAATAGCTTTTGAACGCAAATAAATATATTTTTATTTGACATATGTGAATTTTATTTATAAAAGGATTACTAATTATATTTTCACTAAATAGTAGAAAAAATAATTAGTAAGGAACTATACACCATGATGTATGACTTCCTTATTAATGAATGTCTAGATTTAATACAAGATACCTCATCAACTTCATTAACAATTATAGTCGTTGTATTTTATATGAAAAAGTGAAACCTTTAGAAGTTTTCAAATGAGAAGTTTAGAAACAAATCAGAAGTACCATCTAAAGCCTTGATGATTATAAAGGATAATCTAAACCTTATTGGATATGGTTTACTTTCTAATCTATAGAAATTATATTCCTTTATCCTTTTGGGATTATGTCCATATCACTATTAATTGTATTTCAAATACAAACTCCAACTAAGAAGTAGCTAAAATATTTTTGTTAATGTTTTGGAAGCCTATGTAAGACTAAAACTTCCAAAATCCACTACATATTTGTAGAATACTCTAAAAGAGTTTTAGATTTCACAAACCCACCAAGAATAAGTTCTCTTATTCATCTAAAATCTAAGTTATTAGAAAGTAATTTTCTAATGACAAAGCAAGTGGGAGGCACATGGAACTTGAAGTACTTCAAGAACCATAGCCTGATGTAGCAAATGTTGGCACTAGTTTGAACAAGAAATTGTTGAACATGAATAATAGTTATTCAAAAACAAAAATTTTTCCCATGTATGATAGAAATCATCTATAACATGAGAATTATGAAATCTCTCATAGATGAGTTTTATTGATAGTTTATCTATCAACTATCAAAATGTTATGTCAAATTTTGAATATGATAAATGAATTTGAGTCATGAATATTGAGATACTATCCATGTATGATAATCAAGTATGGACCTGATTAATCTTCCTCCCTATAGTAAGACTGCAAGGATTAAGTGGTTCTTTCAGAAAGAAAAACATGGAAATCTATATAACTTTTAGCAAGACTTGTTGTAAAAGGGTTTCCTCATAATCATGTCATTGACTATGACCAAACCTTTTCTCAAGTAGCTATGATTAGATCTACAAGGATATTTACCATTACCTGATAATGTGATTATAAGATATGGCAAATGGATTTCTAGAAAGCCGCTTTCCATTTTGGATATAAGGCAAACATCTCAAGACTAGAATTATCATTTTATTGTGAAAACACAAAGTACGTTTTAAAACAAAATGATGATAAGCATTGGTGCTTAATTAGAACTGGTAGGACCATAGTGATATTCCTAATCATTTATGAATAAGACATACTTAATCATAAGAAATTACATCCCGACTATGCAAGGATGTTTCGTCTTGACTCAGAAAGTATTTCTAAAATGAAAGACTCGGGAATGACAAAATACATTATTGGAATGTAAAATGTATGGAGATAGATTAAGATGAATGTTAAAGTTTTAATATTTGTGCATATGTTGACAATATCTTGAAATAGATCAACATGCAAGGTTTCCGTAGAGGATCCCTGTCAATATCACATACCAATATTTTGAGCTTGCCTAAGAAATGAATTAGCATAAATATTTAAACAAGATAAAATGATTTATATTCCATTTTCTTTGACAAATGAATTCATCATTATGTCATATGATGCGCAAGACTAGGTATATGATTACGGTATGAACATATCATAGGATACCAACGAGATACATGGGAAGGTCATTGGATGACTAAAAGGACACTCTAAGAGTAGTTGAGAAACACTAAGAGAATGTATATGGGTTAATCAGTTTTGAAGAAGATCTTTATGTAAAGAGCTACATAAGATGCTGACTTCAAAATACATAGGTATAATTGTGAATTATAAATGGACTATAACTTCATTATGAATGAAGAATGAGTTTCGTTGGAATTAGTTCCAAACAAAACATAATAATACAGTCCACTACAAAATATAATACATTTCTACTTTAGAAGTTGCATTCTAATATGGTTGGGTGTATAGGTTGACTGAAAAACTAGGTTGAGTCCTTCCATCCAAGGATCACCTAGAAATCTTTTATGATTTCAAGAATGTACTTGATCAAGCTAAAAGATACTAAGTAACATCTAAACTCCAATCATGCCTTCAAGATAACAAACTATACTTAGAATAAAGTTTATTATGGGGACGATCGTATTCATAGAATTTATACAAATTAAATTTAGTAATTTTTATATTTGAAGAGTATAAGCAACAACTATTGTAGTGACTTGAGATATTGGATATAGTCTTTTCATTAAATAAGTTATGTTCTATATTAGCATGTTTAATCCTTGAATAACATGGTTATTCTAAATGTCCGTAGTCGTTCATAGTTGTGGTAGCATCTATGAGGTAAGACCATTATGAATGGATTGGTTGATTTTCATGGAGATGAAAATGGAAAAGGATTGCGACCAAAATTCATAGGTACTTGATTAGAGAATAAGTACTCAACAAGACCCGCATCAAAATCACTTTATGGATCCTTGGCAAGAGTGATATTTGATTAAGGTAATATCTTTGCATTCTTCAACCCGAGATACATATTTGGGACGTGAGGTTGAAGGAATTGTTGTGCTTTGACATGGTTTAACGATGTTCCATAAAAGGCAGTTATAAGGGCCATTGTTGGGTATTTCATGAACTACATGATAGGCGTATGTAGTCAAGATGAGATTTGTTCCTCTTATTTGTTGAGACTTAGACATCTAAACACTTACTCAAAAGTTAAACACCATATGAGATTGGTTGCGATCCATGTCTCATGTTCAACATGATGTCCATAACAAAGGGATAACAGATACTAATACCTTATAACCAATTGTGGCTTGGAGCACCTGGAATTGGTTGTTGCTGAATGGCACCTCGTCTTATGTTACTGGGTAGTGGTCTGTTGCTAGATGTCAACCACTGTCTATGTCAATCTATACTGAATCTTGTGCAACTGCATGAGAGATTGTTGGATCTATATGCTCAAAATCATTTTAGAATGACGTTTGCCAATAACATATTATCCTATAGGGTCACACCTTAAGCAAGTTGACACATATTGAATATTTATTATTAATGCAACTATTAATAAATAATCAACTCTTGTATTTAAATGGGAGATAATTATTATTTTATGAAAATAATAAATCAAAAGAGTAAAAGCTAGTTATTATATCATATAGTATGATTTAATAAGTCATGTACAAGTTTTTGGACACTTTGGTTTCCACTCAACTTTCTAGTTACATGAGCATATCTAGTTTGGAAAACTAGATTATTTCTCTTTCTTGTTGGCCAATTAGTCAAAGGGATGGGAAGGTTGCTTGCCAACCTCCCTCTTACACAATCTATGCTTCTTACATGTCATCACTTAGCATTAATTATAGTTATGGGTCTTAGATCTTATATGTGGGTATATAAGAAAGTGTAAGACCAAAAAACTAACTACATTCTCTCCCATTCTTTGATGAAATTTGTCCACTTCATTCTCTCGTCCCTCTTGTATGTCTTTTGAAGCTTTTTGCAAGCGTAAGTAGTGTAGAAGTGCTTATCATTTAGTGCTTAATTGTGTTAAGCACTTAAAGGCTTAAGAAGTCACAAATACAAAAGGGAACTAGCATTCCTTGTGCCTTATTCTTGTTGGTGGATACATTAGAGAGGAACTCTCCTTTGGGTTTTTTTTCCATCTTCATTAACTCCCAAAACCAAGTGGGATCAAAGTCTTCAAAGGTTATCTTCTTTACATCCTATGCTGTCAAATAATCTTTATATATTATGTAATTGGATCCTATTGGTAGGTTTGTTTAGATGATCTTAAAATAATAGTTGTTTTAAAATGCTTTTGTTTGCCTCTTAAAACTGTTTTACGCAAAATATGATCGTTTTTAGCTTTTCAAAATCCATCAAACACGAGGTTAGTATCGGTGGCTGACGGGCAACGACGTTGGTTGACACCTGAGTGGTACGAGGTTATTATATGTAGCTTTCTCACTTACAGCATCTCTAGTATCTGTAACTTTCTACAATTCTGCATCTCTAGCATCTCTAGTAACTGAATTTCTACGATTTTGCATCTCTGATTCAGTAATTTGTATGTTTGAATTTTTTTGATGTTTGTTTTCGCTTTTTGTATTCTGATTTCTGAATCAGTTATAGTTAGCTTACATATTTGTGATTTCAATGATTTGTGTGTTTGAATTTTGGTGTGTTCTGATGTAATAAAATAGAAATTAGGTTCAAACCCAATGGGTTGAAAACCGAAAACCCACAAACTCGTGGGTTGAAAACTGAAAAACCGAAAACCCACCCAAAAATCGAAAACCAAACCCATTATAAAACCGAATCGAATGGGTTTGCAAAACTGAAAAACATTTTATGGGGTTGGGTTCAATTTTACACCAAAACCAACCCATACACACCCCTATGTATAAGGGCCCAATAGAAAATATCAGCCCAAGAAAGGAGTCAAGACAAGAAATAGCTCGTTAGGTATTAAATATTAGAGTAAATTACACGAATGGTCCCTTTGGTATGGGGTAACTTGCAAGCTTGGTCCCTAATTCTTTTTTTACTTGTACGGTCCCTATTTCTTAGTTTTGTTGCGCGCTTGGTCCCTAGTAGACATAAAATGCCTATATTATCGTTATTCTATTTTTTAAATTATCTATTATTAATGATATATAATAATATCGAAAAATTCAGTGGATCTCTCTTTCTCTCTTCGTATTCAGTCTCTCTCTCTCTCTCTCAATTTGCCGATGACCCTCCATCGGGACACACTTTTCCCTCTATCGGTGACCCTCCATTTTGGATCTCTTCCACCATCCTCGATCTCTTCCTCAATCCTAGTTATCCAAAGAAACACCACAAGTAAACCCTAATCCTAATGATATTGATTGGATCTAACTAAAATCGTTGAAATACCTTCGCGATCCATCCAACAATCGATTTTCCATCTGGTTCCATAAAAGACTAGCGACCTAATCGAACCCCTTTTGTAACAAACAGTTTTCGAAGAAGATGAATAGGTCACTTGCTTGACTAGGTTTCCGGGTTTGTTTGATTTGCAAAAATTTTCTAGATTTTGATAATTAAATACTTGAATCAAAAACGTTTGTTTGATCTTCAATGGGTTTATGGGTTTGTTTGATGGAATCATCTTTAGTTCGTTTATGTGTTTTATTAAATTGGGCATTTACAATGTAAGTTTGTAGTTCTGATTTTTCTGGATTTTAGTTCATCATCACTGAAGGTTGTGGTTGTTATCGTTGGCTGTGCTGGTTGCTAGTAGAGTTGGCGATGGTTGCTGGGTTTGGGTGGGGTTAAGGTTGGGTAGATGGTTGCTCAATTTGTGTTATACGCTAGTGTAAGGTTAGGGTGGTAGTTGTGTGGTGAGATGATGATTGTTGGGTGATGTTGGGGTTGGAGGTGATGGCATGGATGATATCTATGCAGGTGGTTGTTCTTGGTGATCAAGGGAGCTCTTTATGGTGAAGAATCTGATGAACCAATGCTGCAATGGTGGCTGAAGGGTTGCAAGTGGTGGTAGGTGATGGTTGTTATTGGTGGTTATGTGTTGCAATATGGTGGTTGGATTTCGATGGTGGCAGTGGTAGGTTGAGTATGATGGAAACCATGGATGTGAAATGTGTGTGAGAGAAAGGAAGAGTGTGTGAGAGAAAGGGAGACAGATTGATCAATTTGAATGAGGGCAGGACAAATGGGATTTTTTGTTTTTCATGTATTTTATAATTAAAAAATAAGAAAAAAATAATGTAAAATCAAAAAATAAATTACTGAGGGTAAAAGTGTCTTTTTATGTCTGGTAGGGACCAAGTGCGCAACAAAACTAAGAAATAGGGACTTTCTGAGTTAGAAACGTATTAGGGACCAAGCATGCAAGTTACCCCAAACCACAGGGACCATTCGTGTAATTTAATCTAAATATTAGGTTTTATTTCACATTTACGTCCTCTAAACGGGAAATGGGAAACCGGAAACAAATCGACTGGACACTCCATGATCGAACTCATTCATTCTCACTGACCTCGTAAATCAGAAGTCAACAAGTCAATATAATGATCATGTGTTGCCTCGATCTCATGAATCAATACCAGAAATCGATTTTATACCTTTGCCATTGCAATTCTCATTTTTCATCTTTTATGTTTTTGAATCCTGAACTTCCAATTTCTCAAATGGTGTTTCTGAACTTCCTGTTTCTGGCCTTCAGTTCTGCATTCACTGATGGTCTAATTCTTGACACAATCCTCAAATCAATCAAATGCTTGTTACATGATTTCTGCGGTTCTAATTTCGTATTCCTGATAGAGTTTTTGTAATATCCCAAATTTCGTCATAAATTTTTCGTTTTAAAAACAACTTAAATACAATAAAAAGTTGCCACACAAAACCCTTCCAATTAAAAGTTAGTATTTAAACATATAAAAACGTATTTTACAAAACATTATTCAGCGGAAGACTTAGATACCAAAACTCCAGATACGGTACAGTCGCGTCGTGCTCCAAGCTCAACCAGAAAATACCTTAAGAACAGTTAGGGTGAAAGAGTAAGCACAAAGCGTAGTAAGTTCCCCAAAATACCACACGATCCATCACATTCAAACACGTAAGGCAGATACATCCACATAGATCTCCGAGCTTTCCCCGAACAACCTTACCCTAACATGTGCGTAGCATTGTCGAGCATCGCAGCACGGGCCCTCCCGGCTCTGACCAAACACTGGCCCTCGGCTCTAGTCTGGTACTGCCCCTGGCTTTGGCCGCATTTTTGGGACTGTCAACACGGGCCCTTCCGACTCTGATCTGACAGTGGCCCATCTGGCTCTCGTCAAATACGGGCCCCTCCCCGGCGCTGACCTCACCCATCACTGGGACTGTTGGTACTGGCCCTTCTAGCATTGACCCGACACTGGCCTGTCTGGCTCTAGTCAGGTACTGGCCCCTCCCCAACTCTAGTCTCACCCAAACGGTAAAAGTCGTACAAACATATCATACAACTACACATAAACACATACAATCCTAGCCTCAAGCAATCATCACTTTCCTTACAACACCATACTTCCTACGCATGTTATATCACCCATAGTATAGTGAGAAAACTCGTCTGATTCGTAACCGCACACTAGACAGCACTCCAAGCACGAAATCCTCAGATCCGACAACACGAACTTCCTAATCAGGATAACCTTCACTTAACAAGTCTCAAACCCAAAACAGGATAAATCTCAGAGATCGGTACCCCGAATCCTCAAGTTTGACCAAAAGTAAACTCATCAAAAAGTCAACAAAAGTCACAGGCACAGTTAGCGCCTCTAACTCCTCAAGTTAGCGTCGCTAACTATGAACAGTCCGGAAATGTCCATTAAGTTCTTAATCCATTCAGCCAAGGTCTTAATCCTTCCAGGGACCTTCCAAACAGTCCCTAAGTCCATAAAAATCCTAACTTTAACATCCAAACATAACCATGCAAATCCAATAACCAGATCCGAGTCCAAAACGGTCCAAAACATCGACTAAACCACCAAAGAGAGTTTGGCTTACTCTCTAAACCAATCAAATGGTTCTAAATCAGGCCTTAAGGCATAAAGTTCCAAATTTATCTTTGCCAACCATGGACAATCAACAACAGGGACCATTACATCATTTCAAATCACAAATCCCACTAGAAACATCATAAGAACCTTAACAAATCAAAAAGGTGGAAACTTTACTCACAATGGTCCAGATAAATGCAAATCTTTGAAGCTTCACACACAATAAACAACTTCTAGCAACACTACCATCCTTCAAGCATCATCAAGGCTTCAAAAATTCATCCAAAGAGGCTAAAAACACCAAAAACTCATCCAACAAGTTTAGAGAGGGAAAAATGGCGTTTTTTGGGGCTGAAGGCATGAAATACGGCTGCCCTAGGTTATAACTCCTTTATATATGGCCCAAGCATGAAATTCAAGGGTTTTGGCCGAAACAGCGCCATTAGCGCCGCTAATACCCAAATTAGCGTCGCTATTGAAGATCGTGTGAATCCACCGAATAGCCTGGAAAGTTAACGATGCAAAAAACTGATGGTCAACATTAGCGTCGCTAACATCCTTGTTAGCAACGGTAATGACAATTTTCCCCAATTTTCGCATTTTTGATTCTTTTACTCTGTAGACATTGATTCTTTAAAACTCGAAACTTGATTTCTCGGGATTAGGGTCTTACAACTCTCCCCCACTTAACGATATTTCGTCCTCGAAATCCTCTCCTTACTTGCCTAATCGCGCACCAGAAACCCAACCATTCCATGGTTGATTACAGCTTTACCTGACCGAACAAAAAAAATCTCACCACCAATTTCGACAAGACCAGGGGCACTTAAACTCTTACATGCCTGAAATTCCCAAGCAAAACGGTCTCACTGCATGAGAACCACACCGACCGCCACGCCCCTAATCTATGTCGACCTGCAAACTTCAGATACTCACCTTCGGAGTATCTTACAAAGCCCCATAGCTAGCGATTCAATTGCTCTATTTCAGAAAACCACCGACGCATAACACCAGGTCACTATACACACGTCAGCAACCACCGTCCTATAGTCCCACAAGAACTCTATCCAAGAGTATCCGAACAACCAAGATCCAAACACACAGTACACCACTCATGCACAGCCCATCAGGTTATTTCCACACTCATCATCATTATACATGGAATCACAGGTTCCCCGTTCCGTTCGGTTTGCAACCGACCTCGCAGGCCTTTCCCTGTTTCATCCTTTCAGGTTCTCTACTCTGTCCATCCCACGACTGGACTCACAATCCTTCCCTGACTTGTTCGATTTCCCTCGGTTGCAAGAACAAATCACGCGACCGAGAACACGCCTAACACTCGTCTATCTGCCCCGCAGGGCTACACTCTTAACAATCCCTCTAGGTTCTTAACCTATGATAAACTTCTCAACCAACCGCAACGAACTCAACCAACAAATCTACAAGATTCTCTAACACAGGGCTGCAACATCCGACACTTTCGACATACCAAAACAATAGGTCTAACCGAAAACCACCATCCTAACCGAAAATCTTGCAGACCCAACCGCATCCAGAAGCGTACGGTCTTCCAAATATCAAGAATGACCCGAGATACACCCAACCGAAATCTCAATCACTCTTCTTTACCAAAGTCACCCAACTTCCAACAGACGAAACTTCTCAGAAAAGATGCCCAACCACCTTGGTGATCATAACCTAATCCGAAACGCGACACCTTAGAACTTCCAACAAATTCCTAGATTGGTTGTCTAATCGATTCTTATTGTACTACCATAAAATCTAGAAGTCGAACATTTCCGGCACTACCGCTCCACCAATCGGAAGAACCGGACCGACACTTCTTGACTTTCACCAACGTCTCAGCTACTTACCAGATACCAGCTCGACTTCCATACAACCAACCCTTCCAAAGGGAGATACCCCACTGTATCCTGATAATCAGAACCCGGTCCGAACTTTAACATGCTAACACTCCTAATCGTTTTCCCAGATCGGTTATCCAAACGATCTATAACGCCTTGCCTGACACCTCCATTAATACCTAACGCTTATTACACGACTGATCCATCATTCGAAACAAAACCGAATACCCGAGCCTACCATTTCCAAAGCTGAAGAATCGAGGTGCTCTTACCGCCAAATGAACGAGCACACTTATAACCATCTCTTTCTCACACCTTCCTAGTGGTTCTACCGCACGCGCCACCGCTGCTACTCGACCCGAACGAGAATAGACGAACAAAACTTGAACACTACAACTCCAAAGAATTCACCAACAATCACCCACACTCTTTACCCAATCAAGCTATCTAGAATTTCAACGACCAATCCAACCTTAAACAGAAACGTACCTCTTAGCGAAGATTCACTTCCAAGACTAACACCAAGACCATCAACCTCCCAACGACACCACAACGCCAACACGAACCCAGTCGCAACTCCAGGAAATTCCAACCAATCCTAGCACGCATCAGAACACTCCACTGACAATCTGACCTACCGGAACGAGTAGACACCCACCTCCAACACAACAATCGGAAAGATCATCGGACCGACCACGAACGCCATTAGCAGAACGAAACAAACACAATGACGAAAGCACAACCAACTCCGACCGACTCAACCGCCAATACAATCTTCTTATTACACATAACAACTTCTAAACCCGGTCACAGACCCTCGGTCTCGATTAAAAATCCCACACCTATCGATCGTCCATCAGCGGCTACGCGGAACTCGACTCAACCCTCAGAACCACTAGACATTGAACTCCCAACAACCCTCGAACAAAAGATAACGAAGCACTCATATTCTCGCTTCTGCTACATATGGAAACGTGACACCCGATCAAAATTTTGTACCATGATCAACCTGAGCTAACTTCCACTTGCTCTGTACTGCATATCTGAAACTTGCGACCGCGTAGAGAACATCCTTATCTTGACACTGCAAACTGCCTCCGTCGATCCCTCTTTATTCCAGCACCGACAACAAAGCCTATTCGAGACGATCTACAGAACAGGAGATCCCAACAAAACACTCACAGCCTAAGGAATGCTCACAGCACAACGAACGCTCACAACCCAACGAACGCTCACAGCCCATCAAAACATACTGACACAATTCTTCATTCTTTACTCCAATGGTTCTCCCCCACTTAGGGTCCGAACCCACAACAGCTGACCCGACAGCCACTACCGTTCCACCGGCACTCCACCCTTTATTTACTGGGAAACCACTGAGAACCACTTGCCTTCCCCCACATACTCCAGATAGATCCCGATTAAATACCCGCATAAACAAACCCAACAGAAAGGCAGCTACACAAAAGCGATAGAAGCAAAACCCCGAAAACATATCGACAACGACGGACGAGGTTCCACCTCTGCATCCTGTTGCTAAACCCCGCCTTCCAACTCTGGGTCCTCCATCTTCACCATACGAACACCCTTACACTTCGGGGAAACAAAACCCGACTTCTGACCAACATCCCCAGTCAATACTAGACAACTCGCCCTGACGTGGCTAATCTGATTGCAAGAAACACAAAACTTCACCTCCAGCTTACCGTCCCGACGGTAAGGTTCCTCCACTCTATTTGAAACTGCAGCTGGAAATTTCTTTTGTGACAACTACCCCAAATCCTGATTCTTTCTCTTCTGCCCCAGCCGCGCATCGAATTCGATCTCCCTCGACGCCGCAACAGACTCCATCTTGGAAAAAATCTGTTGTCGAGCAGCGACCACAAACCCACTGAATTTCTTCCTCATCATAGCCTGTCATCGATTCATCATCGCCTCCTCCTTCACAGCGAACCGCTCCTCAAACATCGCCAACATTTCCGACTTAACTGATTCAATCACCGGAGGGAGCATCTGAAACACAGCCCTAGTCACCTCGGCAGCGACCAAATACCGAACATCCTCATCACTCATCTCAGGCCCAACCCGGCCTCGTGAACTTGACCCGTGTCCCGAATCATTTCCTCTTAGATCATCCCTCCTCATTTAGAAATCCGACAAGAAACGAGCTACACACTCGCCTAACACATCGCCCACACGATACCCTCATCTACAGACTCCTCAGATCGTCCGAGGTACGAATCTTGTGCTTCAAATAGTATGGGCCCTTATACTACCTTCCACGCCTATTCGTACTTGTTCCGAAGATTGTCCCGGTTCCCTAAGTTGCCTCACTCCCTTCTAAAGGGCATTCGGATATCATCTAAACCACCCTACACCAAAGTGCCTAACACTCTTCCTAGTCTAACTAGGATTCCACATCTCACCCGTACCATAAGAACTTTCGCTCACACCTTCAGGTCATCTTGTGAACGCGTAATTTTATGCAATAAGAACAGATAGACAGTCAAATAGATGTCCCTACCTTAAAGTCACAACGAAACAAGGACCGGTCAGTAAGGACGGTCAAGAATTCTAAGGGTATCCGATCCTATTACATACAATCCTAAGGCATTCTCTTAACTTCCTAACAGTACAAGCATAGGTCCACAAGGCACACACAAGCAGCACATAGCAAGTAGCACACAATAAGCAGCAAACTAGGCAAAAGGCATCCCTATGATCCAGGCCAATTCTATCATGTAATTTCCTGAGTGGATCCTTAGTCTATTTCTAGCATATACCACATCATCATCACATCATTGATATTTTCAGAAATAAATCACTTACTTGAGATCCGGCCGACTATACGTATCACATCTCATTCTTTTCAAAACCCTTATATTCGTTCAAATCATAAGTCAGGTGTGCATACCATGTTTCAAACTCCCAAGCAACAATCAAACAAGAACAAATGAATCTTCCACATGTTACTCTACCCAACTCTTTAGAATTTTTATTTATAAAACAGTTTTTCCCTTCAAAATCGTTTTAGAAAATCCTCAAATCCCTAGTTTGAGTTTGGAATCACAGTCCTGTTCATCCAAATCCTTGGAATCACATTCATATTCATCCAACTCCTTCAAACCAAGGCTTTGATACCAACTTGTAATGTCCCAAATTCCGTAATAATTTTTTCGTTTTAAAAACAACATAAATACAATAAAAGAGTTGTCACACAAAACCCTTCAAATTAAAACTTAGTATTTAAACTCATAAAAACGTATTTTACAAAAGATTATTCTGCGGAAGACTTAGATACGAAAATTCCAGATGCGGTACGGTCGCGCCGTGCTCCAAGCTCAAGCCAGCAAATACCTGAAAAACAGTCAGGGTGAAAGAGTAAGCACAAAGCTTAGTGAGTTCCCCAAAATTGAAGGGTTTTATGCAAATCTATGAACTAAAAACCTAAGTTCACATGCAACCTATAAGGATATATGTTTTCTTCTAATTGAACATATAACAAATTCCTAAAGGCATAAGAAAAATAAACTAAAATAATAAATCAGAAAAACTAACCTTTAGGTTTTCTTGGAAGCTGAGCAGCACAAGTGTCCTGCCTCAAATGAGATCACACCCAAGCTAGAGGAGGGAGGAACGAAATTTCTAGAAAGAATATGGAAGTTGGCACAGGTTTCTGGTCCCTAGAGCTCCCTATTTATAGCCTCCAGCAGATGATCAGATAAACCTTTAGAGATAAACCTTTTTGAATTCAAATTAAGATAAACCTATATCTTAATAATTCAAACCTATTTATCTATATATATATATATATATTAAAATCGAAAATTATATATTTCCATATATAAATTTTGCCACTTTTAATACTGCTATAATTGTCAGTTACTCAACTATTGAATAATTACAATTCTAGTCCCTGCACCTTTAATTAATTAAATTAATCACCAAATTAATTCCACTTAATTCCAGATTAATTTCTAATTAATTAATATAGTTTCTAATTTATATATTATCACTTTAATATATTAATAACCTATTTATTTTATTTCTATTTATTTATTAATCATATAATAAATCAATCTTTCTCTCTACTGAACTTTCTACCAAACCTCCAGCTATGAGGGCAACCCAAATGGACTATGCTACTATTAATTAGATAAATACTAATTATTAGTCATGGCTTAGAGACCTAATCCAACAGACTCCCACTTGGATAAGTCTATGACTATAATTACCAATTTAACCTCTAATTAATCAGCAAACTGTAGCTTCCTAGAAACTGCTGCCGAACTCTGACCTAGTCAGTTCTGTCCATAGATAAGTGATCATATGATCCTTCGTCCAACAAGATATTTTCAGACACGAGACATGGATTGAGATCAATCTCTGTCCGATACTCTGTTTCCCGATTTTCGATTCTGCTTATGACTTTAGAACTTCTAATTGAACACATCAATTTAGTCCAGGCTGGCCAGCACTTTAGTCAACTTCAAAAATCATCGAGAGGCCTACAGATATCTGTTTCCCATTAGGTTCAAGGAACGAATAAGCTTTGACTCATATGCTTATATCTTTTACCAGTCAAATTATTCACCACAGCACGTTTTATTACCTTGAGTTACCGATGCGTTTTCGTATTATCAATGAACAACTGCCTTGTAAATTATAATTCATATCTCTCCACTTCAAGATCATAAGATATTATCGTCTCAAAATTGCTTGTGATATAATCCATGAAGCAATCTATTGAGCGTGGGTTTATCCAATACTCAAATCTCTATTTCTAAGTACTCATGAATGTTGTAGCAATCCTATTGCTATGTCTAACTCCTTAGACAGTCTATAAACTAATTCATGACAGTCTTGATTCAATACTTACTTCCCAAAGTATGAGCGACTGTGGACCTTTCTGAATAATTAAATTATTCGGGAAGTAAAACATGCGAAAGTGAAACATAAAGATCTGACTAGCAGCTACTTCTTCTTATTACCAAGTCTCCACAAGGTAATCACCAAGTCGGACCTTGTCATAAACTATTATCGGTTTCAAGATTTCTTTTAAACTTTCATTCTAATTTTACAGCTATGAACCTTACACTCTATCTATGTATCCAAAGTATCTTATACTTATACACTTTATTGCAGATGATCCAATCGGATGCTCATCCGATAACATCTCAATATGTTATCCTGTCTATTTCTCTCCTACTCCATTCTGGCAATGTGTATTGTGACTTCATATGGTTCTGGGGTCTTTAGTCTACTTGACTGCACCCTAAGACTATTTCGAGGTGTCATGATGTGCCGGTGAACCACACGCGCTCCATCAGAATACCAACGAGATTCTTTAACCATGAAGTCCTTTAACATCATGTCCTGACGTTAATAATCACCACTGTGAAAATTTTTTCAAATTAACACTATCACTTTCACCCCAATCATTTCCTAATGAATTCTCACTTGAGTTCAAACAATCCATCCAGTGTCCCAACCAGACAATGTCCTGAATCTAACTTACTATGCCCTAAGCATCAAGTCATCAGGACATGTTCATGACATTATGATCGATCCAAAAAACTCGTGGAACCCGATCTAATCTTATTCCAAACCCTTTCGGAATCCAAAGATTAATTATAATCCTTGTGTCATGATTTTCAAAAAAAAAAACTATTTCCTTTCGGAGACTCTTCTCATGCATCTTAAATCTTATCAAGATCATGCTTACAATGGCTAGGTCAATGCTAGCGATTTCATCTATCCAATAGATGACTGTGAATTACGTGAGTATGTTGCACCTTCTATATTTCTTTCATGTTAAGTCATCACACTTTGCAATGATAAGAAAACCCTTTCCTGGGTCTATGCATCTTGAATCTCATCAAGATCATCTTGGTAGTGTCTGGATCTATCTCAAAGACGTTTACAACCACCTAAGTATGCCGTATTTCTATTAAGTCTTTCATAGCGATCCGTCTCTCAATACCAAGTTATTACACTTTGTAACGAAAAGAGACGTTTCCTAGAAACAGTATGTAACCCCTATATGGAGATAGTAGATAACAGCGACAGTCCCACTGGCTTTGACATGGTTATGGACTATTCACAAAATGCAGGACTTTTGGCACCTTTTGAGATTCCAAACCTTCGGAAATCTTAATGGAAATCATTCAGCCCTTTCTCAAAAATCCAATCCTTTGGCATATATTTTGAGAATCTGAATATCCTATCTTGCGAGTTACCCGTGGGGTAATCCCGGGCTCATGTACCTTTGTACTGGGGCACTCTTTGTGAGTCCCTATTAGTGTGCCGGTGATCCACATGCGCTCCACTGATGATTCACAATGTGCCATGCAGTTTCCTTTCGGATTTCATCTTCTATTGAGAGTGCTGTTCCCGGAATCAATTACTTGACTCTGAGTATCGTCTCACTCAACCATATGTTCTGAAGGTATGTGTTTGTCCATGTCGCTTTCTTTTGATGATTCAGTTACTCCCACCGGTTTTTAGACCAGGTGTAAAATCAATCAAATTTTCACACAGACTGTGTCTCGCCCTAAGGTTCTCTTGTTTGGCGGCAACCGGGCTCACCAATGCTTCCAAGTAGTCGGATTGTAAATCCATACCAACTATAGTGTTTTACCACCAATCGGTATGTCACCCCGATCATAACTACTTATAATGGTGATCAATACTATTGGTCAAGAGGAGATTATGTCAGTTGTAAAACAAAAATCTGATTTCTGCTCCAAGCCTAGTGATGACTAAAGGTTCTTTCACTTGGCTAATCCTGAAGACATTCAAGACTGTACTAACTCCCACTGTTTCCTTAGAATATGAGTTCTTTTAAAAAAAATTTCTTTTACAGTTACAGCCGGATAGCCAATGAAACGACATTGCTGATCATGTTCAGGCTAGTCATGAGGTTCGGATGAACACTACAAGACCCTGGACTTTTCTATGTACAAGTGGGATTATCCCAGCTTTACATTTCAGACAGTGTCTGCAGGACCTACTTAGTCTAGGATGTGGTCGGAATATGGTTTATATGGACTGACTGGTATAGTATTCAAATTATTGGAAACAAATTGGCAATGTATCTCATACATCGAGGGTCGAACTGTTTCGACCAATGCTCCATTATATTCCCTAAGACACATTATAACTATTAATGTTTTTGGAAGAGAATGAACTGTGAAACATTTTTTATGTTATCGCTCAGGTTCTTGGGAACTTTTACTTCCTTTGAAGTCCTTGAACTGTTCAAGGTTTCAATTCAATCGCTTATCCCGATAAGCGAAGTCATATTCGTCATACCGAATGATAAATATCGTGAAGTACAAACAATTGTGTTCTATATCAAGATTCGAGCAGCACACAGCAACAGGTGTGTCCGTTGCTCTTAATCTCAATGTCTTTTACATATCTATATAAACTAATGACTTTGTTAACTTTGTTCAAGACTTGCAATCTTCAGTTGACTCTAAGTCAACTGATTCCAAAATCCTATCCTCTGGATCTTTGGGTGATTCATTTCTTGCCACATGTGATTTATAAAGAACTTAATCATCATCTGACTCTAAGTCAGATTACTACAAGAAAAAACTTGAATAGCTACGGAACGTTGCTACGGACACAAAATCCGTAGCTATTTTGCTACGGAGTTTGCTACAAAATGACTGTTCATAGCGATTCTGCAACACAATTTGCTACGGAATTTTATGCCGTAGCTAAGTCTTGTATAACTATAGAATTTAGCTACAAAATTAAAGTTAGTAGCTATTCTACTACGGAAATTGCCACAGAAACGTTGGCCGTAGTTATTTTTACATTATTTGCTATGAACTTTGTTACGGAATCTTGTATCGTTGCTATATCTTGAAATGTTTTCGAAATTTGCTACAAAATTCAAATCCGTAGCTATTTGGCTATGGAATTTGCTACGGATTTGAACTCATTGATTGAGCCAAATATGTAGCTAAAATATTGCTACGGAAATTGCTACTTCTGTTTTTTTGTAGTTAAATAACAACAAATATTTTTCCGTAGCAAATTATGAAAAATTTTAAATTTGCCTCTACTTTTATAAATTTCCCCTCCATTATTTCCCAAAAAAGAACCAAAATTTCAAATTACCTTTTGTACCAGATCACTTAACCCCTATTACGTTTCCCCTATAGATTTCACGGTATACCCTAAGTCCAAATACCCAAATCCACCCATCGATTACGCATTTCCGCCTCCGATGCCGGTCGTCGTGGCCGGTCAACTGCATACGCCAGTGATGTGCTTCGTTCCATAGTACGTACATCACGATTACAACCCCGATTTTTACACAGTCAAAGCACACGATTCAACCACCAATTGCACTATGCTCCGCCTCTGATGACGATAGTCGTCATCGGTCAACTGCTTATGCTACTGGCGTGCTTCGTCTCCAAGGTACATACGTCCCTCATCTCTGTATTTTGTATTTTGTTCGGGCTTTGCTTTAATGTATTTATCTGGAATTGAAATGACCACATGCGTCTTTAGTTTGTATGTATTATTCTGCTGTGGCATTAGCCCATTTCAAAACCTTGTTCAAACAAACAGATGATATACACAGGTAAGCTATTTGAGATTTCATTACTGTAATCTCTGTGGCCTACACACAAACAAATGATTTTATAAATTACACTTCTAATCCCTTTTAACTTGGCATGGAAGCAACTCAAAAGTTAGATAATATACTTGCCATTATATACACATCTGTCAATATATCTAATAAAATATCTTAGCTTTTATCCGATTCAATACCGTTCCAGTTTCAAAAGGCGGTAACCGATTTCAATGCTCACCCCTATAGTCGTTAAGAAAGTTAATGGTTTTTTGTTTGAATTAAATATCTTTTAAAATTTTTGATTAACAACGAAGTCCTATTAAAATCTTAAAAATCATTATGATTGTTGGAACAGAAAGTTAAAAACCATGTTATGAAACAATGTGAATATTACGATAGCTTTACTTGGGACTTTCACATGATCATAAGCTTTCTGCGAGAACACATGTACTAAAAAATCAGCTATGTCGCATATCTTCTTTTAGCTAAAGCTATTGTTAGGATAATTTAAAATTAAAAGGAAAAGGGCAGTTTTGGAATTTTTTTCTTCCTGGTTCTTTCTTTCCCTTTTCTACTTTATGCTTATATGTGTTTAGCTAAAGTTACTGCTAGGATAATTTAAAATTAAAAGGAAAAGGGCAGTTTTGCAGTTTTGGTGCACATGAATGGATTGAACAATACTTACATATTTTCAATGTTTGTGTTATAGGAAAGATGACAAAATTCCAATCTAAAGGATCATATGGTGATAAATCAAAAGGTAAAAAAGGTGCTACAATAATGTCACACAAGAATATACGGTTTGTACACATCAGTCCTACCATCCATATCAGCATCATCAGTCCTACCATCCATACCAGCATCAACAGTCACACCATCCATACCAGCATCATCACCAGTCCCATCATCCACACCTTCCCCATCTACCCCATCATCGATACCAGAATTATCAACATCGGTTCCCTTTGAACCAATTGAGCAAAGTATTGACCGTGAGCAACAAGGTTATGCATGTGGATCTACACGACTCGATGGACGATTATGTATTGAAGTTAACAATAAGGAGTAAGTTAAAACACTAACTCATTAACATTTTTATAATCTTTTTAAATTCATAACTTATATCTACATTGATTATTAAAATCTGATTAAGTTGATATTGTTCTATTTGCAGGTTTAGTCCTTCAGGTCGGTGTTTGTAACACCCGGCTTTTAAAACAAAACACCCCTGAAAAATTTTTCATTTAAAACCAAGGTTTCAAAACTTAAAACCATAACAAAGGGGTATATTTTAATAAAAACGGGTACAAGTGTATCAAGGAGAGTATAAAATACCATAACTCCTTTAAAGCCGGGCTGCTACTGACAGCATCTATGAGTCCCACTTCCAAGTCACGGACTCTATCTTGTCCCCTATCAATATCATGCTAACCTGCAGGGACAGTAACAAAATCATGAGCTATAAAGCTCAGTGAGTAATCGTATCTGCAAATAACAAGTATTAGAAATACATTCGTATAACTGTCTGGATATCAATCCAAACTCTTAGCCTTACTGGCTGACCAAATATCTCTTAGGATTTCACATCCTAATTTATAGCCTTACAGACTAAAACATGATAACCTGCAATTATCAGCCACGTCAGTTATTTGCACATATAATCATATATAACCATTTCTGTCCCATATTTCTTAGTCACATCGGACCGCACCGTATATCCTGGCTATTTAAGCCGCACCCTGTGTCATAGCTTTATAAGCTGCACCGAAACATTATCAATATACAAATCATAGCCCGTAGGCCGCACCAGCTGGGTTAAATAACCCGATATCATAGCCATAAGGCCGCACCATGTACCTGTAACAAAATCATAGCCCGAAGGCCGCACCAAATCATAGCCCGAAGGCCGCATCGGAGACTTAGCCCGAAGGCCGCACCGGAGTTATAGCCCGAAAGCCGCATCGGAGACATAGCCCGAAGGCCGCACCGGAGACATAGCCCGAAGGCCGCACCCATTGGATATAGCATCCAGAATTAGTTATGGCTCACGGGTTAGCCCGCTGTTGCCTTGGCTCACGGGTTAGCCCGCTGTCGCCGAGACTCACGACTCCGTTCTTGTCATCGCAATGACTCACGGCTTATCCGGTCTTGTCTATATAGGTTTGACTCACAGCTCCGTTCTTGTCTATTATAGACTCACGGCTTATCTGGTCTTGTCTCTTCAAACATATCTTTGAACCATCAATTTCGTCCCACAATCAGTTTCAACCTGTAACAACTCAATCATCATATATCACATATGGTATTAGTGAGATTACTCACCTGGATACTAGCTGCGTTTCAATTTCGGTTGTTTCTTGCCTTTGCGTGCACCACAACCATTTTTCCCGTACCTATATATTCATTTATATAACAAATGATTATAGGTTAATTACCATTTCAATTGACTCTAATGCATAAGAGTTCAATATATTAACATTACAAACAATGTCTAGATGATAAACTTCCCATTTACCATCTTTCTTTAAATTATACATTTTTTCAAAATACACGTATTTTTCTACAGTACTTTCGGGAGGTCGTATACGTATTCCGACAATTTTCCCCGAAGTTTCACATCATATTAGACCTATGTTCAAAATTTGAGGTCAAACGGACAAGTCTAGCATCAAGTCCCAAAATTGGACCAAAGCTTAACAGAAGGCAGGAGAAATCAGCTCATTTTCATGCAGACGCAGGATCGCGTCCCTATCTCCATGTGGATCGCGTCCCTATGGATCGCAACCCTATCTCCATGGAGATCGGGACCCTATCTGCCGCTGGGCAGTTTCTCTTGTCCGTTTTTCATGCTATAAATTCCCATTTTCAGCTATTAAGTCCTTAATTCTCTTCTTAAACGATAGGGGTTTGTTCCAAGACCAAAACCCTTCATTAACATCTAGTTTTAACCCATGGAAAATATATATTTCAAACATTTTCCAACAATTCCCGTTTTTGACATTTTGGTCGAAAACCCGAAATTCTTCAAAATTAATCACTTCTACTGATTATTCTCATCATTAACAACATTTGGAACTCATTAGAACT
This sequence comes from Cichorium intybus, assembly GCA_023525715.1. Lineage (NCBI taxonomy): Eukaryota > Viridiplantae > Streptophyta > Magnoliopsida > Asterales > Asteraceae > Cichorium > Cichorium intybus. The sequence goes on from CM042011.1 coordinate 78,833,052, forward strand.
CATTAGAACTCATTAGAATCCACTGAATTATATAAACATGTATTCTAGGGTTCTTGAGCAAAGTTCCAAATTTTCAATAATAGCAACATACTTTCAATTTGATATGAATTCTTACAACATAAACATGTTTGAGGCTTAGAATTCATTTGAACCTCTTGGATCAAAACTGAATTTCAGTTTCCAGATTATCCCAAGAAGAACACACACAAAATTTAGGTTAGAATTCAATTTACTAACCTTATATGCTTAGAAATCTTCAATTCCAAGCTAGGATTCCAACTTTCCACTTCAATTCTTCAAGAACATGCAGAAATCGTTTTCAAGAAGCCTTCCCGTAGCTTCTCCAATGTTCAGCCACAATTAATGAGAAACATTTCTCATTTTTGTTTTTATATTTTCCAGATTTTCACTTTTAGTCCCTAAGTTTCATTTCTTGAACTTTTGGCACTATAATCAAGTTTTATTACAATAAAACTTTCATTTCTTATACTTTTGCCACAAGCAACAATATTTTTCATTTTTGGTCCCGCGTATGGTCAAATGACCAAATTACCCTTTTGTGGTAAAACGACCAAAAATCAGTTTTTATAACATTTTAAGTCCAAAACTCAAAATATTATTTCAAACCAAATACTTTTCTGTCCAAAAGAGCAATTTACCCTTCCAAGGTAAAATGACCATTTTACCCTTTTTATTATATTTATAAAAAGAGTATATTGGCGTTACAAATTCTCCCCTACTTCAAAAGATTTCATCCCCGAAATCATACTATCAAGCGAGGGTATTTCTTTCTCGTTACAATTCCGGTTTCTCATATCATATGGAAACCTTTATGGTATTGCCTAAGCACTTAACCATACTAGTCTTCTTATCTCGTGGTTATATCACCACTTGCACATCACTCCTCCGGTTGTCCCGGGCACCTTAATCACTTATCTTCCTCATTTCAACATGAGGGATTCGTTAGAATTTATCAATCTATGTTCTCAGAACCAAGAGACCCATAGAAAACTTTACAAATATTTTGAAGTTCATCAAGAAACTTCAATCGATACACCGCAATTATTGCTTTTGGGATATACAGAAAGGTCCAATAAGCAAGGACTCAACTTTCCTTTTTGTCCCACATCAATCTCTAGTTTTTCCGAAGGTCACTTTGAGTTCCACCATTTTCCTTTACTTGGAGTTTCAACAGTTTTACTCATTGATCCGCATACCACTTTTGCTAATTTTTAGTCATTTTCCAATTTTCTCGTATTTGCCTAATATTTTCTTCTTTTTGAAGTACCAGTCAACGGCTTCTCCCCAACTTCAGTCTAGTAAGTCTGCGTGCAACACTATACTCTATACTATACATTACACAGGCCATCTAAATGCTGGTACTAAACTATCATATCTACGAGTTCTACCAAAGATAGGCGATCTTTTCATCTTTCACCAGGGTCTATTATGCAAGTTCGATGCATATTTTCTAAAGTATGCATCATTTTCTTGCCTCCTCTATCATTTTTGCAATTCCTATACAGTACTTACTAGTACTTTTTAAGCTAATCATTCTTAGAATTATTGCTAAATTCAACAGATAATTCTGGTATCTCGATCCGATACAATCCGTGCCGATAACTCACGTCGACAATTTATTTTATCTATATAGCTTTTCGCTACCTTTCGATCTTAATCTCTTTCTTAGTCAGTATAATTCTACACTGATTTCATCAATCAACCTGCAATTACCCATGTGGTGTCATACCCATGCAGTACTTGCAAAGACTTTATTACAAAGTCTATGATATTTTCGTCCCATTTCTTCTTTGGGATCGACAACGGCTAACTTTTCCGTTTGCTTCTACTGATTTGACTGTAGTTACACACTAGTCAAACACTTTTCACATGTCTTTCAATGTTTTTCTTTAGCCCCGGCCACCAATACGTAGGTTATATCATCCTACACAGTTTGGTACTGCCTCGAGCATTTTGCATATCTACCCCAATATACATCTTTTAAGGGTAAATTTCATATCTCACTTTGCTTTGGAACTCACATACACAACCACCAAGGGTTTTAAATCGCCTTGAGTTTCTAACTAGCTTCTTTCAATAGCTAATCATTCATTCACTTTTCACGTTTTCAGACTTGCACACTTCTTCTTGTGCTACCCGAATCAACTCAGGTAATCAATTCACCACACTCACGCATGTGGTTGTATCTTTCAAAAGATACTCTTTCTAGTTCAAGGCATCTATAATCACATCCGCCTTTCAGAGATGGTACAAGATTTCATAACCGAAATCTTTAAGTTACCCATCTATCTTTGCTATCTCATGTTTAGCTTCTTTTAATCAATTAAGTATTTCAACTTTTATGATCTTATAAACAATAAGCTTTACACCATACAAGTAGTGTTTCCAAAGCTTAAATGCCACATTCATAATTGCTACTGCAATATCATGTATCCAAAATCAACTCTGGATACAATTTTTATAATCCAGTTTATCTTCTCCGCTTAGCAATAATGCTACCCCCGGAGCTTCACACAAGGTTTATTTCAACCTTTGAAAAGATATTTGTGGTCTTTCTACCACCCAAACTTTTTCACTTTTCTTGGTCAACTTTAGTCAGCTAACCAGCAATCGAGGAGCAGTTTTCTACAACTCTCCTATAATAAACCGCCAATCCAAGGAACTACAATTTCAGTCTGGTTTCGAGAATATCAGATTCTCAGTGTAAGACCCGTATCCTGATTATAACATATACTTAAAATAACAGTGTTAGGAATTATATGGTCATTGGTAATTATAAAGCTAAGAAAAACTTTAGTTACAATTTCATATGAAAATCAGCATTTTGTGTCGTTTTTAGAAAAATCATAATTAATTCTAGAAAAATCGTTTGGACCTCAAACCAGTGCACAAAGTTTAAAAATTGAGTCTAGTACAATTACCAAAAATAACAGTAAGCTTGAAAATGACATTATCTATGGTAAAAAATGCAATCTTTACTGATTAGTTCGGAATTGACAGATTAGATAGTCTGTTTTCAAAAAATCATAATAAATCATAGAAAAATCGTATAAATACATACCATACATCCCTGTAAAGGTATTGAGATGAATTTACTGAATATCAAATAAAAACGTGAATTTAATGGGCTTAAGATCGGCTAAACCAGTCTTGAACAGACTGATTCTATAAGGCCTTTAATTTCAACAAAATTATATTATTAAAATCTTTTGTCAAAAGTGTCATGCCATTTTTTATTCAAGAATTCAAGTATAAATACCCCCCAAACACCTCATAAACCACACCAACAAATCTCAATCCAATATATAGAGGTTTCTAAGCACTAGAGTGTAAGAAGTGAGCGGAAGGAAGCTCAAAAGCCTAGCGAAGAAGTTATAGGTTCCGACGACTGGTCATAAGGTAACTATAAACTTTTCTATAGCTTAATTAGGTATTGTAAAATGGTTTTTGTGTTAAGAAGTATAATATTTAATAAGTATAACATATGTTATATTATACTAATTTCTAACAATAGTAAACAAAAACCTTAAAATGTCGTTATTATAACAATTCGAAATTTCCGAATATAATACCGATTGATTTACTTACGAGGACGGTGACTAGGCCGATTACTTGGGATCTGGTTGTTGGATTTTCCGAAAGGCTAAAATGCTGAAAGGATCCTGCCACCTCATCTAATCTTCTACCTGGCCGTTCTTTACTTGATAAATCATGGAGTATCATATTGGAATTATTGAAGGGTTTAATGATGCGACTATAATATAGTTAAGGATTAAGAAATGATAGATTTCTTATTATGTTAACAGTTAAAGTTGAAGGAAATACAAAGCCGAGAAAGATAAACGATATAGTCAACTATAATCAGGTGAGTCTTCTCACTATACTATAGGTGATATTGCATGCGTAGGAAGGAAGATATGTTAGACTAAGGTGATCTTACCTGTTATGATAATTGTATGAATTATTGCTATGAAAATGATTGTTTGTGGACGGAACGGGATAGCCCGCGAGCCAATAGGCGGAACAGGAATAGCCTGCGAGTCATTAGACGGAACGGGAAAAGCCTGCGAGCCAATAGGTGGAACGGGAATAGCCTACGAGTCATTAGACGGAACGGGAAAAGCCTGCGAGCGATAAGACAGAACGGGAACTGCCCGTGAGTCTTCAGGCGGAACAGGGATAGCCCGTGAGTCTCACAGACATATGAATGGTTATTGTGTGTTGTATGTTATGTGATGGATCGTATGGTATTTTGAGGAACTCACTAAGCTCCGTGCTTACCCTTTCCCTATATAAACCACTGTTTCAGGTACATCAGGTACAATGGATGGCAAGGCGTGACGTGTATACACTGTGCTGCTTCATTGGAGGACTGTTTTTGAATTAATATTCCGCTATATTGTGTTTTCGTTAACTTCTGTTAATCCTGGGATGTTTTCATTAAACTTATAAGTTATGGAATTTTGTCAAAATTAATTAAGTGGCTTTTCTTATATTGAAGAGTCCGTTTAATTTTTTTTTAATTTTACCCTAAAATTTTGGGATGTTACAAGTTGGTATCAGAGCACAGCTTGAGAGAATCAGGCTCACTTAGTGAGTTCTGGACTCAAGTTGGGGCTTAAGAGTTGTCTTAAAACATTTTTACGAAAGAAAGATGTTTTATGAAGGGTGAACTGAAGACACAGTGTGTACCGCCAGCCGACGCCAATATGAGAAAAGGGTTAAGTATTTAATATTGTGGATGTTAAAAAAACATATGGTATATGTTTGCTGAAATGCCTGGTAGAGATCACACATTGTTGTATTATTATCTGCTATTTGCTAATAGAACTGTATGCTAGTGCCGATAGGTTGCTTAGAGATTTCCACTAAGTTGTATACAATATGGACTGAATAGTCATAGAATGTGTGAGTTGACCTTATTGCATGTTCCTTGTTTGGTTGTTTCTTTAGGGAAGATTCTCTAATTTGAAAGACTGTTTAGTTCGATATTGTATACAACTAAGTTCGCGAAACAACTTGTCATCACTGGAGGAAGTTCCGTCTTAGTTAGAATAGCAGGGTGGGGGTGGGATTCCAAGTTTTCCTAGAAGGGTTGACATATGCCTTGTAAGGGCATATGTGTTAAAATTATCGGTGAGAAGCGAATTGGATATTTCGAGACGGGTCTTGGAACGGACATGGATAGGTGTGGAAGGTAGTAGTAGAGCTCCTACTATTGAAAGCACAGGATCCGCGTTTGAGTCGGGAGTTCGTCACGAAGGATCCAAGGAGCTGAGTATGTGAGTGTCTAGCATAGTTGACTTAAATGCTAGTGTAATGTGGTAAACCTTTATCCATTCGATTGGTGAATATTGATTGTGAGGTTCAGTATGAACAATTAAGATGTGATCATACCAGTTCGGTTGGACCGATCATGCTTAAGTTGATTACTGAACTTAAAGACTGTTGAAAGGGAGAATGTCAAAATGCTATTGTGCTAGCTATTTTTCATGCAACTAATGGGCGCACAAGTCAGACATGGACTAAAGGATGCAAGTGTGATTTTTCCAACTCACGGTCAAAGAGGTGCAAGCGGCGCCTGAGATGATAGCGGGTATTTTTGAGTCGACTCTGTACATGCCTAGTGCTGTGTAATAGGGGCTACCTACCCTTGTATTGATCTTGCTTGAGTGATTGATCAAGTCGTGTGGGTTGAGAGTCTGGATCACTCGCTCGTGATTGAGGAAACTGACGATAGAGGTGTTGACTAGGGTCGCAAGCGGATGAGTAACATATGGTGGTTGATGTAAACGTCTCTACATTATCGAAACATGTTTATTGAGATGGTGTTTTCCCCTGATGCAAGTTGTTGGCTGAGCAGAGTGGGCTTGGTTTTCGTTCGAGAGTAAGGGCTCGTAAAAAAAATTATAAATCGAAGAAACAGACTTGGACTTTAGTCCAAGTGGGGGAGGAATACAAAATTAAGGGAACAACATGAATATTGTATAGAATCGATGAAATCATTAAAATTATAGTAACACGTCGATATATTTAATTCATTACTATAACTTTATATTAATACATTAAGAAAAGTTTACAGAACTACTAACCTAAACTGGAGAATCAGAAAGATGTGAGAAAAGATCTTCTACACTCCACTCTTTGTCATCATTACGTTGAGTTGTACCTTCTTGAGGATTTGGAAGGGGTATGCTTCCGGTTATCGGAGGAGGAGCTCCAAGGTATGGGGTCTCAATAGGGTTGGAACCCGTAACCCCATGATTATGGGCTAAATATCGACTCGTTTGGGGAGTGTGTAAGTAGGGAAGTGATGAGGAAGGGTTCCAATTCGGAACCAGTTGGGGAGGAAACCAGGCTAGGTCACTTACAAAGCCTCCAAAATTATCCTCACTCCTAGGCTCGAGTAAACCAGGATTAATACTACTCATACCAGAGTTAGATGGCAGAGATTGCTGCTGTGTATGAGTTCTTGATGAAGTTTCCCCCTTTTCCAGAAATTTTCTTTTCCTAAATACAACCTTATGAGCAGCTTGTATTAGCTTCTTTGTGCCGTCTGTTAGACCCGATTGTGACCCTTCAATTATCGCTTCTTTTTCCTTTTTTAGGTTGGGTATTAAATCTCCCGATAATTCTGTTGCCTCAATAAATTCATTACCAAATTCCTGTGGCACAAATAACTTTAGTAATTTCAACCTTATGATATAAAGAAATTAAAAAAATGTAGTTCTTTACCTCAGCACGATCAATAAGGGTTTGCAAACTCGTAAGTTGTCGTTGGGGCCAATGATTGATACCTAATTCTCTACAGCGTTTTTTTAATTGTGTCGTTCCAATGTTGAGTTCCTTCGCAGCTTTCTCAATTGGTTCGTTAAAGTGTTCAGCTATTATTTCCCTACTTAATAAATGTCTGAAACCTCTTCCACTGCCACCTGCTATGTTTTCTGAACTAGAAGATTCAAATCCAATTGTATTGTTATCATTCTGGATCATTTGAACATGATCCTGATTTTCTGACCCAAAGATGGACATTGATTCATCAAAATTAGTGGCCTCTATCGGTAATAATTGTTGTTTTTCAACTAAAATCTCAGGATTTTGAAATCCTTCTAGATTCCTTTGAATCACCTGAAGGTGATTTTGGTATTGAAAACCAACCCCAAACTCGGGATTCATATCAATATTGATGTTATCAATCGTCTGTAATTGATTGTCATTTTGAATGTCAGCCATGAATCCTTGATTCATGGGGATGATCTCACTGCTCATTGAGGGTACGTCGATGAATGGATTGTACTCAGTTAGACCATCCACAAATGGGTCTACAAATAACACATGTCAAATGATAATCCAAAATAGAATACTTATAATTGGATCATTCAAAAGAATTTAACCTGGTAGAAGGCATGGAGTCTGATCAAGTGCAAAGTCAGATGCATGCACCGGATCATCTGAGTTAATGTTCAACTCAGGAAAAATTTCCGGCTCACCGTGGAGTTGCTCTATTGGTAGTATATCTGGAAGACTGTACCATAATTCAAAATCAAATAAAACATTAGAAAGGTAATCGAAGTATGGATAATAGATGTCTAGATAGTTAGAGTCACTGAACTCTATTAAGAATGCTTGGTTTGAAGTACCCTCTCCTTGCTGAAAACCAGGTCCAGGGTTCGACAAATCGCCCATTGAAGATCTGTTTTCCATGACTTAACTTTAAATATGAGTTCGTTTACGAAAAAACTAGTGGTAAGAGAGGGTGAGACTGAAAATGAATGTGGAATTGAATGATACTACATACCTGTATATATAGTATCTTGCAGCTGGAACCGAAAGGACACACGGAACTGAAAGGACACCTCACGTTTTAATTACCGAAATTCAAACTAACTACAGTAGATGCGACTTTTCACTACCCCAAGTGACATTTTTCAAAATTCGCTGCTTGAATCCGATGAGAACGAGATAATGAAGAGACTCTTGAAATAAAACAAAATTTTATGTTTCCTAATAATGGAAATAGTTTAAAGAGTGTTCAGTACTCCAAAAAAAAAATATGGAGTGAATGAGAATAATAGGACCTTAAGCATTATTACAGAGATATGTAAATGTTGAAAGGAAAGATAATGAAACCTTGTAAAGGTTCGACAATAAGACGAGGAGGATTTTTGAAGACTCGATGGGAAATACATAAAGGCGTTTGAGAATGCGGATTTCGGGACGAAATCCAAATAAGTGGGGGAGACTTGTAAGACCCGTATCCTGATTATAACATATACTTAAAATAAGAGTGTTAGGAATTATATGGTCATTGGTAATTATAAAGCTAAGAAAAACTTTAGTTACAATTTCATATGAAAATCAGCATTTTGTGTCGTTTTTAGAAAAATCATAATTAATTCTAGAAAAATCGTTTGGACCTCAAACCAGTGTACAAAGTTTAAAAATTGAGTCTAGTACAATTACCAAAAATAACAGTAAGCTTGAAAATGACATTATCTATGGTAAAAAATGCAATCTTTACTGATTAGTTCGGAATTGACAGATTAGATAGTCTGTTTTCAAAAAATCATAATAAATCATAGAAAAATCGTATAAATACATACCATACATCCCTGTAAAGGTATTGAGATGAATTTACTGAATATCAAATAAAAACGTGAATTTAATGGGCTTAAGATCGGCTAAACCAGTCTTGAACAGACTGATTCTAGAAGGCCTTTAATTTCAACAAAATTATATTATTAAAATCTTTTGTCAAAAGTGTCATGCCATTTTTTATTCAAGAATTCAAGTATAAATACCCCCCAAACACCTCATAAACCACACCAACAAATCTCAATCCAATATATAGAGGTTTCTAAGCACTAGAGTGTAAGAAGTGAGCGGAAGGAAGCTCAAAAGCCTAGCGAAGAAGTTATAGGTTCCGACGACTGGTCATAAGGTAACTACAAACTTTTCTATAGCTTAATTAGGTATTGTAAAATGGTTTTTGTGTTAAGAAGTATAATATTTAATAAGTATAACATATGTTATATTATACTAATTTCTAACAATAGTAAACAAAAACCTTAAAATGTCGTTATTATAACAATTCGTAATTTCCGAATATAATACCGATTGATTTACTTACGAGGACGGTGACTAGGCCGATTACTTGGGATCTGGTTGTTGGATTTTCCGAAAGGCTAAAATGCTGAAAGGATCCTGCCACCTCATCTAATCTTCTACCTGGCCGTTTTTTACTTGATAAATCATGGAGTATCATATTGGAATTATTAAAGGGTTTAATGATGCGACTATAATATAGTTAAGGATTAAGAAATGATAGATTTCTTATTATGTTAACAGTTAAAGTTGAAGGAAATACAAAGCCGAGAAAGATAAACGATATAGTCAACTATAATCAGGTGAGTCTTCTCACTATACTATAGGTGATATTGCATGCGTAGGAAGGAAGATATGTTAGACTAAGGTGATCTTACCTGTTATGATAATTGTATGAATTATTGCTATGAAAATGATTGTTTGTGGACGGAACGGGATAGCCCGCGAGCCAATAGGCGGAACAGGAATAGCCTGCGAGTCATTAGACGGAACGGGAAAAGCCTGCGAGCCAATAGGTGGAACGGGAATAGCCTGCGAGTCATTAGACGGAACGGGAAAAGCCTGCGAGCGATAAGACAGAATGGGAACTGCCCGTGAGTCTTCAGGCGGAACAGGGATAGCCCGTGAGTTTCACAGACATATGAATGGTTATTGTGTGTTGTATGTTATGTGATGGATCGTATGGTATTTTGAGGAACTCACTAAGCTCCGTGCTTACCCTTTCCCTATATAAACCACTGTTTCAGGTACATCAGGTACAATGGATGGCAAGGCGTGACGTGTATACACTGTGCTGCTTCATTGGAGGACTGTTTTTGAATTAATATTCCGCTATATTGTGTTTTCGTTAACTTCTGTTAATCCTGGGATGTTTTCATTAAACTTATAAGTTATGGAATTTTGTCAAAATTAATTAAGTGGCTTTTCTTATATTGAAGAGTCCGTTTAATTTTTTTTTTAATTTTACCCTAAAATTTTGGGATGTTACACTCAGTAGTCAATGTACATGCACATTAACTTATCTTTCTTCTTTTCAAACAAGATAGGGCTCCACATAATGACACATTCGGTCATATGAGACCCCAACTCAAAAACAATTTCTTCCAATTGTTTTACCACTCTGCCATCTCTACAGAGGCTAATCAATATAGAGCCTAAATAATAGGAACGGCTTCCAAGTCCAGCTTAATCATAAGCTCTTCTCGCCAATCTGGCAGAAATCCTGGAAGTTCTTTTCAAAAGAAACATCCAAGAATTTATCTAAAGTAGTACACTACTATCACTGCTTTATTTAGCTTGGCCCATACCACGTATGCCAACTACAAAATCATTCCTTTACTAACTCTTTTCCGAGTTTAAGCAAAAGAAAATAACCGGTATTCTCAACAACGGTCATTTACCATGAATGTTCATCCGCTCATTTCTGTTCTAAGAACCATAATGTTCTTATTTCTACAATTCATGTTAGCATAATTCATTGCTAACCCATTCATATGCACAATTTATTCAATTTCACTGGTAGTCATCAGCTTCAGATTTATAGGGAAAATGGTCCCGTAAATCCTAAGCAGACTACCTTTCAGGTGTTCAATATCTTGAACATATTTGTTATTTTCTATAGCCAGTTCCAAAATTTCATCCATAATCATTGATGAAATATTCAGACAAGACATCAAAGTCACTGATCCCAAGCATAGCTCCATGGATCAAATATAACATATATGGGGAGTATATTTAAAACAATTATATTTGAGACCATATCAGTCTACTCACGAGCTTCTTCCACAATCTGCTGGAATACTCATGATACCACTGGTCCTTATCGACCATTCATTTCTTCTTTCTTTCCTCCCCGTTCTTTCCTGGGTTCATCACCCGTTACTCCATATTTAGCATGTGAGTATTTTATAAGGAAGTGATCTATAGTTCCACGCTGGAACCACTTCCGTCCCACACAACAAACTCGAGCAATATGCTCCCATTTTCTGCAATTTCAGCAATTCAATGGTAGAGTCTCAACTCTACTAATTTCTTAGTGCCTTTCCTGCACTGATCACCATACATAGTGGCTCTGTTTTGGTCCTTTCCCTATAAGGTTGGACCCAATTTGTGACAACTTCTTCTGAGAAGTCCACTTTTATTTTCTGCTTTTCTTGTAGTCTCAACTACTGTTCTTTCACCTTGAATATCAGCCAAGGTGAGCAACCGATTTCTTTTTCTGACCACATCAGTCAATATTGCTCATCATGTGGATTTTCTGCTATTCGTCCCCTTTTTGGCTCTCATACAACGGAGCCTTGCGAAAGGGCAGGTCCATTTCCTTGAGCTTCGCGTCCTAAATGTCTTCCAAGAAGATTCACAATTCATACTTCTTATACGTCAGAAGTTAGCAACAGTCAGGTTATATATGTATAATAACAACTATATACACCTAACTATGCATCATGTCTACTATCTCAGGGTTTAAGTCCAGGAATCTACTCTATAGACACCTAGTTCACTTAAACCACGGCTCTGATACCAACTTGTAACACCCGGCTTTTAAAACAAAACACCCCTGAAAAATTTTTCATTTAAAACCAAGGTTTCAAAACTTAAAACCATAACAAAGGGGTATATTTTAATAAAAACGGGTACAAGTGTATCAAGGAGAGTATAAAATACCATAACTCCTTTAAAGCCGGGCTGCTACTGACAGCATCTATGAGTCCCACTTCCAAGTCACGGACTCTATCTTGTCCCCTATCAGTATCATGCTAACCTGCAGGGACAGTAACAAAATCATGAGCTATAAAGCTCAGTGAGTAATCGTATCTGCAAATAACAAGTATTAGAAATACATTCGTATAACTGTCTGGATATCAATCCAAACTCTTAGCCTTACTGGCTGACCAAATATCTCTTAGGATTTCACATCCTAATTTATAGCCTTACAGACTAAAACATGATAACCTGCAATTATCAGCCACGTCAGTTATTTGCACATATAATCATATATAACCATTTCTGTCCCATATTTCTTAGTCACATCGGACCGCACCGTATATCCTGGCTATTTAAGCCGCACCCTGTGTCATAGCTTTATAAGCTGCACCGAAACATTATCAATATACAAATCATAGCCCGTAGGCCGCACCAGCTGGGTTAAATAACCCGATATCATAGCCATAAGGCCGCACCATGTACCTGTAACAAAATCATAGCCCGAAGGCCGCACCAAATCATAGCCCGAAGGCCGCATCGGAGACTTAGCCCGAAGGCCGCACCGGAGTTATAGCCCGAAAGCCGCATCGGAGACATAGCCCGAAGGCCGCACCGGAGACATAGCCCGATGGCCGCACCGGAGACATAGCCCGAAGGCCGCACCCATTGGATATAGCATCCAGAATTAGTTATGGCTCACGGGTTAGCCCGCTGTTGCCTTGGCTCACGGGTTAGCCCGCTGTCGCCTAGACTCACGGCTCCGTTCTTGTCATCGCAATGACTCACGGCTTATCCGGTCTTGTCTATATAGGTTTGACTCACAGCTCCGTTCTTGTCTATTATAGACTCACGGCTTATCTGGTCTTGTCTCTTCAAACATATCTTTGAACCATCAATTTCGTCCCACAATCAGTTTCAACCTGTAACAACTCAATCATCATATATCACATATGGTATTAGTGATATTACTCACCTGGATACTAGCTGCGTTTCAATTTCGGTTGTTTCTTGCCTTTGCGTGCACCACAACCATTTTTCCCGTACCTATATATTCATTTATATAACAAATGATTATAGGTTAATTACCATTTCAATTGACTCTAATGCATAAGAGTTCAATATATTAACATTACAAACAATGTCTAGATGATAAACTTCCCATTTACCATCTTTCTTTAAATTATACATTTTTGCAAAATACACGTATTTTGCTACAGTACTTTCGGGAGGTCGTATACGTATTCCGACAATTTTCCCCGAAGTTTCACATCATATTAGACCTATGTTCAAAATTTGAGGTCAAACGGACAAGTCTAGCATCAAGTCCCAAAATTGGACCAAAGCTTAACAGAAGGCAGGAGAAATCAGCTCATTTTCATGCAGACGCAGGATCGCGTCCCTATCTCCATGTGGATCGCGTCCCTATGGATCGCAACCCTATCTCCATGGAGATCGGGACCCTATCTGCCGCTGGGCAGTTTCTCTTGTCCGTTTTTCATGCTATAAATTCCCATTTTCAGCTATTAAGTCCTTAATTCTCTTCTTAAACGATAGGGGTTTGTTCCAAGACCAAAACCCTTCATTAACATCTAGTTTTAACCCATGGAAATCATATATTTCAAACATTTTCCAACAATTCCCGTTTTTGACATTTTGGTCCAAAACCCGAAATTCTTCAAAATTAATCACTTCTACTGATTATTCTCATCATTAACAACATTTGGAACTCATTAGAACTCATTAGAACTCATTAGAATCCACTGAATTATATAAACATGTATTCTAGGGTTCTTGAGCAAAGTTCTAAATTTTCAATAATAGCAACATACTTTCAATTTGATATGAATTCTTACAACATAAACATGTTTGAGGCTTAGAATTCATTTGAACCTCTTGGATCAAAACTGAATTTCAGTTTCCAGATTATCCCAAGAAGAACACACACAAAATTTAGGTTAGAATTCAATTTACTAACCTTATATGCTTAGAAATCTTCAATTCCAAGCTAGGATTCCAACTTTCCACTTCAATTCTTCAAGAACCTGCAGAAATCGTTTTCAAGAAGCCTTCCCGTAGCTTCTCCAATGTTCAGCCACAATTAATGAGAAACATTTCTCATTTTTGTTTTTATATTTTCCAGATTTTCACTTTTAGTCCCTAAGTTTCATTTCTTGAACTTTTGGCACTATAATCAAGTTTTATTACAATAAAACTTTCATTTCTTATACTTTTGCCACAAGCAACAATATTTTTCATTTTTGGTCCCGCGTATGGTCAAATGACCAAATTACCCTTTTGTGGTAAAACGACCAAAAATCAGTTTTTATAACATTTTAAGTCCAAAACTCAAAATATTATTTCAAACCAAATACTTTTCTGTCCAAAAGACCAATTTACCCTTCCAAGGTAAAATGACCATTTTACCCTTTTTATTATATTTATAAAAAGAGTATCTTGGCGTTACAGTGTTCAACCATTATTCATTCAACTTTTGAAGAAAGAGTAGATTCAGATGGATATAAATGGGTTAATATAAGTGACGCGACAAAAGAGTTCTATTGAGATGAGTTTCAAGTAACTATTAATATACATGATTTATTATTAAGTTTTATTAACATAAAATTGTATTAATTCCTTTATATATGTTGTGATGTAAAGAAAGTGCTACTAGGATGATGTAATTAGTCATTTGATCAAACCTACCAGGGAACACAAAGCCAAAGAAAATATAATGGTTTTTTTATAAAAACCATTATATTTCTCAATCCATGAGAGTGATTAAGTTTTTATGATGATATTTATATTTTCAATAACTTGTACGTGACATATATGTAGGAGAAACAATTGGGACATCCACCGTCATGCTTTGAGTTGTTCGTGCATACACATACTAAAAATCATTATGGAATGACTTTTTTAGTTGATCGAGATGAACAAATTCATGTAAGTTAATGACTTTTTTTATGTATGATTTTTTATGTCTAGTAAGTGTGTGTGTATTATAGTGATATTTTCAATTTTTTTCTTACAAGTTTTTATCAGATAATAAAGTGTGATAATGTATTTGTAGGATACTTTTGAGAGGCGTCTTGAGACAAAGTCAAAGATCCAAAACTTGGATAACATTGTTGTGGAGCAAAAGGAGCAAAATGAGGGTATTAAAGAAGACTTTCAAAATGTTAAAAAACAACTTGAAGAAGAATTGATCGTTATAATAAATTTAGGCGAAATGGCCAAAGTTCTCACTAATAAGTGATAATGTACTCCTCACTTATTGGATATTTATTTTTGCCACATTTGATATTAGTTAAGTCGACTATTTATGTTTAGGATATGTAGATTAACTTTTGGTCATATTAAGAATTCTATTGAAAACCATAAGGGATTTGCTATGAAAATTATCATGGAATATTGCTTTGACAGTTGCTACAGAATATACAATTACATAATGCTACAGAAATTGATACAAAATGCATTATAAAAAATTGCTACGGAATTTGTTACAGAATACATTATAAAATATTGCTACGAAATTTACTACGGAATACATTATAAAATATTGCTACGGAATTTGCTACGTAATACATCATCGATAACTTGCTACGGACTAGTTATTCCGTAGCAAACTTGCTATGGATTTTTGCTACGAAATTTATTTTCGTCACCAAACTTGCTACGTAATAATATCGTAGTTAAAATTTCTATGGAATATTTCGTAGCAATGTCCGTAGCAATATCGCTACGAAAATAAAATACCGAAGCAAAAATTTAGCTACAAGGAATTTAGCTACGGAATCTAATTTTTTTATTTCCGTAGCAGATTCCGTAGCTATTTAGGTTTAGCTGCGGAATTTCAGTCCAACTGGACCTTTGGTCGATTCATTTCTTGACACATTAAGAACTCAATTCATCAAGTGACTTTAAGTCAAATGATTCCAAAGTCCTGTCCAACTGGACCTTTGGTTGAATTGATTCTTATAACATTTGTATCAACAATCATAAATGACACAATTCTTGAATCCAAACACTTTGGATGCATCAACATTCAAGTTATTACTAATCATACATTAACACATTCATATAACATTTCAAGGACAATTTCAGACAACAGGTGTTAAAAGAAAATTGACAATTTTATTAAAAACAAAAAATCCTTGAACAATGTAATATACGATAAACAATGTCAAAACGCATCTAAAGGCTAATAACAATATTTTAATATCTATCTAAACTTCAAAACTGCACGAGTTGGGGATCCAATCCAAATGTGCTCCTATGCGCCAGAGTCCCGTGCCTTTTTGATCTCTGCATACAAACCAAAATGTGACTATCACATTATGTATCAAGAAATCTTGGAACATGAGTTTTGAGGTTTTTAGATATACCTGAGCTTTCAAAAAATTTGGAGCGTCTTCCAATCTTTCCTTGACTGTATCCGATTTAGTTGATTCCCAGTTTGAGACATGTCCAGACGATCTGGACCGTTTCTTGTTATGTCTCTTCACTGTTAATCCAGAAGTAGCTGAGTCATTGGAGCTATAACTGTCCAAGAGTGACTCGTATAAAGTCAACAGTGGACGCATTTCCATTAAAGCCTTTTTCTGGTCTTCCTTTCTATATGTCTGAATGAAAAAATCGTACTCACTAGTCAGCGAAGCGAGTAGAATGTTAACATTCATCTCCCGACTCATGGAAAAACCATGTGTGCACAATTCGCCTATGTACGCTTCAATCCGAAGAACATGCGAATTAATGCTACTTCCTTCTTTTAGCTTGCACTTTGCAAGTCTTTTGAAGATCCTAGCTCGTTCCTCTTCAACTGGTTTTTGGAACCTTTCCTCAACCAGTTGCATTAACTCATATGACCCCAAGGATTTAAAATCCTTGCGGAACTCGGGGTCAATGGTTAATAGCATGAGGTCACGAATCTTTTTGGATTCATCATAAGAACCTTTTATGATGACTTGTTCCGGTGGAACTGGGATCGGATACTCGGTGAGATGTAGCTTGCCAGCAATGCCAAGAACCAGTCGCCAATTGCGAAGCCATTCCTTACAGTTGAGGCCAGTCAGCCTTTCTATATTTAGCAGGTGCATTCTGATGCTTTCATAAATGGGTAAAGGAGGAGAATTGACACTTGACATCTATTAGAGAAATAGAATTTATTAGTTTAATTGATGTTTTTAAATAATTACCCAATATGTTATTTAATAAGGCTAGGATCCAAAATACCCAACTATGGTGTGAAGAGGGATGCCGTAATCACAAGATAATGGTCATTAAGGTAGATAAACACTTATCAATTTCATCTTATGAAATTCCTAGATCTGTTGAGATTCATTGAACTTTTCAATGGCATGTTTAATCTCGGATGTGCTCCACTGTTTGTGACTGGGATGCCGAGGATCACAAACTGGATGTTAATAACCATGCAAATTAGCTTGGTACTCTCAGGTTGATTATCATCTCTAATTGATGTGCCGGTAAACCACACACGCTCCATCAACAATGATAACACCCGAGACTCCCATTACAACTCTTTATGAACCCCTATTGGTGTGCCGGTAAACCACACATGCTCCACCAATGTTTCATAAGGTGCAATGTGTAATTTCATGGATTTGCACCAATTCACATTTTTCCTAAAGTAACTAGATTTGGGGTTTTATTAAGTTGTTCTAGTACTTTGAATAATATCATTATACTTTTAATGAGATTAGGCGGTCCTATCAAACCCGTTCGGCTAACGACCCTCCACTGATAAGGCGAGCGGTGGGTGAGAGTGGACACCCATTAGACCGCCATTTTATAGGCAGTCTCCTTATACCCACTTTATAGATCAGCTTCGTGAATGAGACCTACTATTGATTTGACTAACCATTAAATCTTATACATATAATATTAACTTTAGTTTATAATATATATAAGATGAATTTTAAACCTTTTAAAATGTTTCTGGTTTATCTTTTAATTTATAGGAATTTAAACTATTAAATTTAAAACTAAATTAAACCTTTAAATTATATTTTAATTAAAAAATTAATTAAATTTGGATATTTTAGACTTTTAAAATATTCCTAGATTTATCCTTTAATTTTTTGAAATTTAAGGTTATTAAATTTAAATTAAATTAAATCCTTAATTATCTTTTAATTAAACAATTAATTAAATAAATTAAATTTTAGATAGGTATCACAAATTAATCAAATTAATTTAAACCTATCTTAAACCCCCTAAATTTCAATTTTACAAATAATGGGTTTAAGGTTTATCCATTTAAAAAATAAAGTTACCAAAAATAGAATACCTTCTAAAACCTATTTCCAAAATCAAAAATCAAAGAGGGGAGGGGCTAGGGTTTTCAAAACCCTAACCCTAGAAATCGATTTTCCTCAATTAGGGTTTAGAAACAATAAACCCTAAAAATTAGGAAAAACTGTTCCAGCCATTCAATAAGAAAATAGACAAAAGCTCTAATACCACTGGAGGGTTTTTTGCAAATCTATGAACTAAAAACCTAAGTTCACATGCAACCTATAAGGATCTATGTTTTCTTCTAATTGAACATATAACAAATTCCTAAAGGCATAAGAAAAATAAAATAAAAGAATAAATCAGAAAAACTAATATTTAGGTTTTCTTGGAAGCTGAGCAGCACAAGTGTCCTGCCTCAAATAAGATCACACCCAAGCTAGAGGAGGGAGGAACAAAATTTCTAGAGAGAATATGGAAGTTGGCGCAGGTTTCTGGTCCCCGGAGCTCCCTATTTATAGCCTCCAGCAGATGATCAGATAAACCTTTAGAGATAAACCTTTTTGAATTCAAATTAACATAAACCTATATCTTAATAATTCAAACCTATTTATCTATATATATTAAAATCGAATATTATTTATTTCCATATATAAATTTCGCCACTTTTAATACTGCTATAATTGTCACTTTCTCAACTATTGAATAATTATAATTCTAGTCCCTGCACCTTTAATTAATTAAATTAATCACCAAATTAATTCAAATTAATTCCAGATTAATTTCTAATTAATTAATATAGTTTCTAATTAAGATATTATCACTTTAATATATTAATAAACTATTTATTTTATTTCTATTGATTTATTAATCATATAATAAATCAATCTTTCTCTCTACTGAACTTTCTACCAAACCTCCAGCTATGAGGGCATCCCAAATGGACTATGCTACTATTAATTAGATAAATACTAATTATTAGTCATGGCTTAGACACCTAATGCAACAAAAATACCACACGATCCATCACATTCAAACACGTATGGCAGATATAACCACATAGGTCTCCGAGCTTGCCCCGGACAACCTTACCCGAACATGCCGAAGCATTGTCGGGCATCACGGCACGGGCCCTCTAAGCTCTGACCAAATACTGGCCCTCGGCTATAATCTGGTACTGCCCCCCCCCCCCCCCACCCCGGATCTGGCCGCATTTTTGGGACTGTGGACACGGGCACCTCCGACTTTGATATGATACTGGCCCATCTGGCTCTCGTGAAGTACTGCCACCTCCACGGCTCTGACCTCACCCATCACTGGGACTGTTGGTACCGGCCCTTTTAGCACTGACCTGAAACTGGCCTGTCTGGCTCTAGTCAGGTACTGGCCCCTCCCCACCTCTAGTCTCACCCAAACGGTAAAAGTCGTACGAACATATCATACGACTACACATAAACACATACAATCCTAACCTCAAGCAGTCATCACTTTCCTTGCAACACTGTACTTCTTACACATGTTATATCACCCATAGTATAGTGAGAAAACTCGCATGATCTGCAACCGCACGCTAGACAGCACTCCAAGCACGAAATCCTCAGATCCGACAGCACGAACTTCCTAATCAGGATAACTTTCACTTAATAATCTCAAACCCCAAACAGGATAAATCTCAAAGATGGATACCCCGAATCCTCAAGTTTGACCAAATGTCAAACTGATAAAAAAAGTCAACGAAAGTCGCAGGCACAGTTAGCGCCGCTAACTCCTCAAGTTAGCGTCGCTAACTTTGAACAGTCAGAAATGTCCATTAAGTTCTTAATCCATTCAGCCAAGGTCTTAATCCTTCCATGGACCTTCCAAACAGTCCCTAAGTCCACAAAAATCCTAACTTTAACATCCAAACATAACCATGCAAATCCAATAACCAGATCCGAGTCTAAAACGGTGCAAAACTTCGACTAAACCACCAAAGAGAGTTTGGCTTACTCTCTAAACCAATAAAATGGTTTTAAATCAGACCTTAAGGCATAAGGTTCCAAACTTTATCTTTTCCAACCATGGAGAATCAACAACAGGGACCATTACATCATTTCAAATCACAAAATCCCACTAGAAACATCATAAGAACATTAACAAATCAAAAAGGTGGAAACTTTACTCACAATAGTCTAGATAAATGTAGATATTTGAAGCTTCACACAAGAGAAACAACTTCTAGCAACACTACCATCCTTCAAGCATCATTAAGGCTTCAAAAATTCATCCAAAGAGGCTAAAAGCACCATAAACTCATCCAAGAAGTTTAGAGAGGGAAAAATGGCGTTTTTGGGGGCTGAACGCATGAAATACGGCTGCCCTAGGGTTATAACTCCTTTATATATGGCCCAAGCATGAAATTATAGGGTTTTGGCCGAAATAGCGCCATTGGGGCCGCTAGTACCTAAATTAGCGTCGGTAATGAAGATCGTGCGAATCCACCGAATAGCCTGGCAAGTTAACGACGCAAAAAACTGAAGATACCGATGCTGGCCAACATTAGTTAGCGTCGCTAATGTCAATTTTCCCCAATTTTCACATTTTTGATTCTTTTACTCCGCGGACTTTGATTCTTTAAAACTCGAAACTTGATTTCTCAGGATTAGGGTCTTACAATTTCGATGCGTGGTTTTGATTTTTTGATTCTCGGTTCTGAATTTCTGATTCATGATTCTCGAAAATTTGATTCTTGCTTTTGAAATTTGATTCTAAACAGGTTTTCGATTATTGATTCTATGCCCTGAAATATGATTCTCGGTCAAAGATTACCTTAGGTTTGAAATATCTTCACTCATTTCTGATTATTTGATTTTCAGGTTAAATTTTGATATCTGAATTTTGATTTGTTGTCCAAATTTCTGAAACAGAGTTTGGACTGATAATTTGATTTTTGGTTTGATTCGTCGGTAATTAAGGTAATGTGCTTCTGATTTTGTAATATTTCTATCTTAGAATAAATTTTATAATTTTTGAATCATGTAATCTGATATTTGAAACATCTCAAATTTTCTAATATTATATTGCAGCTTGCACAATTTTGAGAATTGAGACTGAATTGAAAATCAGGTGTAATCTATTCTTAAACTCGTATTTAATTATTATAAAATTTACCATGATTTTGCATCTAAAAAGACGAAGAAGTATGTTTCTTTCAAATTAGTTTTTTTTTGTAATTGTGGCAATATTTGCGTTTTTATTATCATTACTAATGAGTTTTTTTAACTGTAGTGACTATTGTCGAATTTTTATCATGATTTTTTCTTCAAGCCCAGGCCAAACATATGTTTGGGCCGGCACTGAGTGTGAAATACAAATTTTGATTGGAAAGTGACTCGTAAGCAACATATTCTGATTCCTGCATAATAATAACGTGTTTTTTTTATTAATAATTTTTTTAAAACATAAAATGTTATATGTAAATAAAAGTTGTTGTGACTTCTCATTTATATACGTGGGCTCTCAAACCATGATGTAGAACGTCTATATCTAAGCAGAAGATTTAATTAGCCCACGTTACCTGCTCAAATCTCTTGCACTTTCGTCTAGTTTTTAAAGGATCCAAAGTATATTTATGTAAATTATATTTTAGTATTTAAAATGGAACTATGTTTTATTTTTGCTGCCCTGCTTTATTTTATTTTTCCAAAAACTGCAACGACATAAAATTTCTATTGATAATAAAACAATATTATAATTTATTATCCACTTTTCTGTTATATACAATAAAGATAATATTTTACCAACTAACGTAAATACAAATTTAGATGAACTTTCTAAAAATTAAAATATGATTATATGTATCCGTCTAAAAACGAAAATACATGATTATGCATACATAAGTATTTAACTTTTTTGGTATATAAATAATGGTAAATGGCACCATTGGCCTACGCCAAAACCCATTACGTGAATTACCATTATTTTGTGTCTTAGATTCTATTAAGCACCTCAACCACAAATATTTCGTGGCTCCTTTTCCTATAAATAGGCAGAGTGTATATGATTACACCATATCAAATTGTCTGTCTCATATATATAGAAACGGAGATGGCATTGCAAAAGGATGAGCAATCTACATACTTGCTTCATTCTCAAGCTCACATATGGAACCACACTCTCAGCTTTATAAACTCTATGGCACTGAAATGTGCCGTTGAGCTAAAAATACCTGATATCATCAATAGCCATGGTGCACCAATGTTGCTCTCAGAGTTGGTGGAAGCACTATCCATCAACAAGGAGAGAGCCCATGCTGTCCGTCGACTTATGCGCATCCTTGTTCACTCTGGTTTCTTTGTGAAACAGTGTATATCCACAACTGGAGATGATGAAGATGAGGAGGAAAGAGAAGGCTATTTGCTAGCTCCTGTTTCTTGCTTACTTCTAAATGAAGAGCCGGTAAGCATGAGGCCCTTTTTGCTAGCCATGTTGGATCCTACACTGATGGATCCATGGCAGCACATGAGCAAATGGTTTCAAAACGATGATGTCAACCCTTTTCATACAGCCCATGGTAGGACGCTTTGGGATTTGGCAGGCCAAGATTCGAAGCTTAACCAGTTCTTTAACGCAGCAATGGCTAGTGATGCAAGGCTTGTTACAAGTGTCATTTTAAGAGACTGTGGACATGCGTTTAAAGGGTTGAATTCAATTGTGGATGTTGGTGGTGGTACTGGCACAGTTGCCAAAGCTATTGCCAAAGCTTTTCCGAATGTTAGTTGCACCAGTTTTGATCTTCCACACGTTGTCAATGGTTTGGAGGGAATTAAGAATCTGAATTACGTTTGTGGGAACATGTTTGAAGCTATTCCTAAAGCTGATGCAGTTCTGTTGAAGGTTTTATTTTCATTACCTTAAGTTTTAAAATAATCTGCTCATCTTTTTTTTTTTTCTAGACATTTGATCGGTTTATCTTTTTTATCAGAATATAGAAGACATATATATTTAAAAGATTTAAAATCTAATCTGCCAGTTAATAACAAAATTTCCTTATTATTGCTTAATAAAAAGTTTGGCATCATCAAAAACCATGGCTGCATGGCCGGTCCTAAAGGGGTGCGGGAGGTGCGACCGCACAGGACCTACATCGTGAAGAGGCCCGGAATGTCATTTTGTCGCGGTCCCGTCACTAATATTTGCTTTTCGCAACCACAAGGGTGGTGCCTAGTTGGTTAGAGCTTGGTCTCTAAAGGTCAAAATGACCAGGAGGTGCCAGGTTCTAATCCAAGGAGGAACAAAAACCCCCTAGTGGCCACAGAGGTTCACCCGCGATGACTCTGGGCTACTCGCGAAGCGGGTAGTCGCCCGGGGATTAGTCGGTTCGCGAAAGCGTGCCGGAACCTCGGCTCCATAGGAGGCCCAAAAAAAAAAAATATTTGCTTTTCGCATAGAGTCTTTAAAATCAACGGACCGACCCTGACCATAGACAAAGCTTTGGGTTTTGAAAGATAGGGTGTGCTGGTTTTACGATTTTGATTACTTAAGCCTTCTATTTTTGGTATCATCGGGTACAAAGGAAACTAGTTTTTATATGGAATTATCCATAATTAAGAAAATCTATTTGAGTTTTATTTTGTTTTCGATTATTCTTCTTTTGCGTATAAATATACATATTTCATAAAAGTCAAAGAGCTCATATAGCATTTATTTAGGTGGTAGTTTTAACATGGTTTGAAGGTGATAGTGTACATCTACGTAGACATACACTATCACCTTCAAACCATGTTAAATATCTATTTTTTACGTGGAGTTTAGTTGTTTCCGTTAATTGTTGATTCGAGTAGAATATACCAATAATTCGCCAATCCAAATTATTTTTCCCTATTATTGTTGGTGGGTTTACTTTGGGCCGTGAAAGTTTTCGTATAAAAAACCAAACACCATGAATTACGACCTTTCAAAATGTCAATCTATGTAACACATAGCTGCAGAAATTTATTTATTTGTACAGTCATGTAAGCTCGTTTTCATGAAGCTTTATAAATAGTCCTTTAACAATGAGTGTTTCGTTGAATTATATTCTATATATATTTATATGACAAATTATACTAAGTTTTTTCCTCTGGCTTCAAGATGTTCTTACGTTTATGTGTGATGAATAATAGTGGATATTACATGATTGGAATGATGAAGAATGCATAAAGATATTGAAGCGATGCAAAGAGGCAATTTCGAGCAACGAATATGGAGGAAAAGTTATCATTATAGAGATGGTGTTGAAGAACAATGAAGGGGATGAGAAATCACTCGAGACTCAACTTTACTTTGATATGCTTATGATGGTCGAAACCACAGGAAGGGAGAGGAGTGAGAAAGATTGGGCAAATCTCTTTCTTGATGTTGGCTTTAGCGGTTATAAAATAACCCCAATTTCAGGATTAAGATGTATGATAGAAGTCTATCCCTAGTTAAGTTACGTTACTTTCTATACTTATACTATGTTTATGAAGTTACCAAAACTATGTATGTTTTTTTGTTTTTTTTTTCCCATCAAAGTTGTGGTTCTTCTTACTATCATTATATAAAAACTCGGTGAATGTCTGCGCAACGCAGAGGAATAATGTTTAGCCAAAATAAAAACAAATATATTTTCTTTAAATTCTCTATGTCATTGCCTTTAATTATAAAATAAAAAATTTTATATACTAAATCAAAAGATTGATGTAAATCTTTATAGTTAACTTGAACAATGTAATATAAAAACTTAAAATTTGATGGTTGAAATTATAATACTTGTAATGATTGAGTTGATGATATATAATAAAATCTGTATGTTTATACTTAATTATAATATATTATTATAATGATAGTAAAGATAAATAAGAAAAGCTAATGATTATTTAGAATTTAATCATGTAACGCCCCATTTTCTTAATCCAGTATTTAGTTGATTAATTAATTAATTTATTTTTAATTAGGAAAAACAATAATTTAATTATTGTTTATTAAATATAATAATAAGGAAAATGATAATAACTATTACATAGGGTTATAAATGTGCGTAATTGTAAAAATAATTTGAAGGGTTGAATTTGTCATTTGAAAAAGACCTAGCTATTGGATTTAGGTTGCATGGGGTTAAAATTGACAAAATGCCATAGCTGAGGGACCAAGGGTTAATTCTTGGAACTTGCATGAAAATCCTTATATGGGTCGACAGCTGGTTATCGGAAACCCTTCTTGCGCATGTGGTCTTCGATAGATTTTCTCTAAACGGCCTAAGCTCCACTTCACGTTCTCTCCATCTCCTTCTAGATAGACACATGTCAACCCTAAAACTCGCATACCCCAATCACAACTTGAGATCCATCGAGAACTAGCAATGGTCAAGAAGCTTTTGCAGTGGATATTGATGGAAGTCGGTTCCTAATCACACTCGTGTTCTATCACGTGAAATTAAGAGATATCAATATGGAGAATGGGTATTAGCAAGAAAGGAATATCATAACAGTAGGAATAAAGTCTAGACAGAATGAGGAGATCCATGGCTGCGTAGGGGAGAGAAGAGAGGGTTAACAGGATCAGGAAGAAAGTAGATGTAGCATGGTTGTGTTGTGTTTATGGTGTCTAGTCTAATAGGTAAGTTCAACCCTTGTTTCTTTGTGTTCTCGGCTCAACGAACCACCACTTGCTGGGATGGGGATATAACAATGCAGCAAGAAATAAAAAAAGAACAAACAAGCAAAGATCGACACAAAGAAATTTAAGTGGTTCAGTCAATCGCGAGATTAAGCTACGTCTATTGGGAACTAGAGAGAATTTTATTATATGAATGCTATGCAACTTTACAAGTACAAGTTAACTCTATTTTTCTGCACATGTGCAGTCTTGGTTACATTGGAGATGTATATACAGTCGGGTACTAAATCTGAGAGCAATGGTGGTAAATCTTCTAGCCATTGACTTTTTGTACTAGGCCAGCTGATGGGACAAAGCAGTGGAACATGTTATGGCAGACCAACTTCTTTCGGCAGCAATTCTCTGAGAACATGCTGTGGTAGACCAACTCCTGACAGCAAAAATTCTCGAACTTGTGCCAAGGGTACACTTCGCTTCTGAAATAGCTTAACCCTTTTACCGACATCTTGGCTCTACACATTTGATCCATGAGAAGGATCTAGTGCAAAGTCTGATCCGGAGTGAAGACCGCTCCCTCGGATTGGATGACGCCTTCTACGGTCGATCTTAAGTAGAGTAAGATAATGAGGGAACATCCCAGACTCATGATACCTACTTTACAACTGATCGATCTTCGCGTCGCATCACATGAACATCCGAAGCGGAGCTCACAATCTCGGACGAAGAAACTGATCCGGACGAAGTACAACCTCCAACCGCACTGGAATTCCTCGCCTTGGTTTGGTTACTTCAGACAGTTGATCTTCTTCGGTCGTAATGACTCCTCAGATCGGATCCGGGTCCACATACTTAACATTTTCCCACTTGTAGACTAATCAGAACTTGATTCTTCTGTCTACTGACACGTTGCAGTCGTTGATGCGATCAAAGATACTAGATTAAACCTTACTATCCAATAGCTAGGGTAAGTAAACGTCAAACCGTAGATTTCGTGGTCGGCACTGTCGTGTAGACAACAAAACCGTACTATAGTGCCGCTCTATTGTAGGCGTATTACTACACTTGGTCCCAAATCAAATTCAAAACAAGCATAAAAACATAAATCAAACCAGATCTCCGCATGAACTATAGATCCAAACACCAATGTGTTGGATTATGTGTCTAAGCCCATAAGTATAATTGGTATATACTTGAATTTATAGTAGCAAAGGCCTTTTGGATTGCCCTCAGTAGTCCAAATGGTATGAAGGTTAATAGCAGGAGAGGGAGAAATAGTTTATTAATTAATTATATGATGATAAATTAATTAGAAACTAATTTGGAATTAATTAGAATTAATTGGAATTCATTTGTGATTAATTAAAAGTACAGGGGCTGGATTGTAATTGTTCAATAGTTGAACAATAGAAACGTTTGGTGGAAGTAACACACGCGGCGTGGGCAAGGATAGCCGCGACACGCGTGTCGCAGATAGCCAAAAAGGGTTTCGAAGATAAACATGTTTATATTGTTTGAATTCAAATAAGGTTTATCCTTATCACCCTTAAAGCTATAAATAATCTCTCCCCTGGTACTTTATTCTCTGCCCCAATCCTATAGACACTTCTCTGGAATTTTCTCTTCTCTTTGAAGCAGAATCTATAATCATTCTCTAAGGTTTTATAGTGAGCTCTTCTTAATAAGATAATTAAGATAATTAACCATTGCTTGGACTTTTGGGTGTGAACCATTAGAGTCACGACACTTGTGGTGCTTGCTTCCGAGAGATCAACAAGACAAGGAATAACTATTATTTGCTATAATAACAATAATGTATGTAATCCTGAAACCTTCTTTAGTAATTTTGATTATACCTAAGGTTTCCTTTAGATGTTCTTATTTATATGTTCATAGAGAATATATATATATATATATATATATATATATATATATATATATATATATATATATATATATATATATATATATATATATATATATATATATATATATATATATATATATATATATATATATATATATATATATATATATATATATATATATATATATATATATATATATATATATATATATATTTATTTATTTATATGTATATATATATATAGACTAAAGATCTAATAAGAACCAAAAAAAGCATGAGAACTGGAGAACCAAATCTGGACCACTAGATCAAAAAAATCAAGGGTTAAGATGCAAGGTGGCAATCTTGTAATTAATATAAAACTCGATGGCATGCAAGGTGGCAATCTTGTAATTAATATAAAAAGTCAGTCAAGGGTATTATAGGAATCAAAGAATAAGTCATTAAACCAAATCAATAAAAATTAGATGAATTAAATGGAAATAGGAGACTTTTGTTTATCTCTCTTCCCCAATCTTCGGTTCTTCCCGATATCAAATCTTCATCAGCGTCTCTCACTATCTCGATCTCTCTTTCTCTCACGCGGTCGTCCTCCTTCTCTCACGCCGTCCTCCTCTTTCTCTCAATCAATCGATGCCGTCTATATGAATCGATCCTCTATTGTCGGAAAAGATGGTGGCGCCGGCACCGCTGGAACGAAGCTGTTAAGGGGCCGGGGGGGATGGTTCGTTGTAGTCGCTGGAAAAACGAACAACGATGGAGAGACGAGCAATGCTGCAAAGCACATATGCTGCTTGAGTTCTGATTGCAGGTTCAACGATTGTAGGCCCGGGAGTTTTTACAGGATGAAGAGGGTGATCGAGAAGAAGAGGGACGAGGGAGAAGCTGGTGGTTGTCAAGGTTAAACCAGGTTGCCAAAAACTGTGGTTCAGCCATTGGAACCTGGGGGTGGGTGACCGGAAAATAGAAACGGTGGAGAGGATGGACGAATTGAAATCCCTAAATTCGATTGCAATGTGATACGACTTAAACAACCGCCATCTTCTATCTCCTTCCGATTGAAAGGTGAGTTACGTTTTCTCTAATTCATTCTTACTGTCGATCTCTTCCTACACTCCACCCGATGTCCATAATCAAACGTATAAAAATCTTAAGAAATTAAGGTCAGTGATTTTCTCCTATTAGGCTGTGTTTGGATTGTTTGAATTTTTTTGTAGGATTTTGAAAGTGTTAAAGTATTTGCATTTAGGTGGATTTAGATTTAAGTGGATTTAAATCCTATTAGACGTTCGGATAGCAAAATTTTGCAGGAAATTAGGATTCATTTGTTTTAACATCTTGTTTGGTTTGTAGACGCTAATACTTGATATTCTTTAGAAGCTTGCCGATGAAAGTGGAATCATATGACTATCTGATCTCAATTACTTTTTTTTAAGAATGGCACATAAAGTTGTTTCTAGAATGGCAGAGACAACATCAAACCTTCAAATTGTGTGTTCCTTTATGTATACAAAACATTTTTCACTATTTTCATGAATCAAATTACATTTTCTGGGAATGAATTTATGGAGGAGATACAAGGTCATTAGTCAATTGGCCGCCGCCTGTTGAAGCTACGATAAAGGAAATTTGGTGGTAAATAAAAAATAGGGCAATCGTGATATATATATTAGGAAGAGATGAGGGCAGTGAAGTAAAAAAAGAGAAGAAGTTATCCTATTTGGTTTGGATTTCAAAATAACAGAGATGAAAGAGGTTGTTAAAATGATATCAGCATAGCATTATTTATTACGATTGGAATTTTATATTCTATATTATTTTTTAACCAAACAACACATTTGACTGGATTTCTAATTCAAATCCTTCAAAAACCCTTTAAACGATGCAAACCAAACGGACCCTTAGTGTAATGTAAAAATCAAAATGATATTCTTGAACTTGAGGATCGTCTTTCTGCAATGAGGTCTACAAGAAATATTGTTAATGCTTCCTATTGGTCACTGCAATGAGGTTTACAAGAAAAATCAAAATGATATTCTTGAACGTGTTGATCGTCTTTCTGCATTTCGATATGTTCCCGGTACGTGATTTTTTCCTATTAGTTTAATATAAAAATTGCAAGAATGAATTGTACCAGGTTAAATCTTACGACTATAGCCTATTATGCAAATTTTAATCCACTATCCTTTATCCATTTTTCTGATTGTGATTTAATCTAGGTGGCAGTGTTGCTCTTCTATATGCTTCCAAGGAGCTTGACAATCTTGTTACCGCCAATTTCGATCAGAAGATTGGTGTTCAAATTATTCAAAATGCTCTCAAGGTATCCCTTAACTCTTAATAAAAAATAGCAACCTACTTTTAATATATAGGCTTTGGTAACATTTGGTTATCTCTCTACATGCAGGCACCAGTGCACACAATCGCTGCCAGTGCACACAATCGCTGCCAGTGCATATGTGTACATGTATGTAAGTGCATATTTTCATAATTATATAAGTGCATATGTGCACATGTATATAAGTGCATATGTGTACATGTATGGAGGGTGCTGTTATTGTTGTGTGTACGTTCATATATGTGCATATGTGCACATGTATATAAGTGCATATGTGCACATGTATGTAAGTGCATATTTTCACAAGTATATAAGTGCATATGTGCACATGTGCATATGTGCATATACATGTGTATATGTATATCCATTTTTGGAACATGACATTGACAGGAAGAATTCTCATGA
This sequence comes from Cichorium intybus, assembly GCA_023525715.1. NCBI lineage: Eukaryota > Viridiplantae > Streptophyta > Magnoliopsida > Asterales > Asteraceae > Cichorium > Cichorium intybus. The sequence goes on from CM042011.1 coordinate 78,863,357, forward strand.
GTGAAGAATATATACATATGCATAAAGGTGTATGCATATATGCATGCATGTGTATCTGTTCATAAATATGTTTGTGCATATATGCATATATATTCCGTATGTGCATATATGCATATATCCTGTATGTGTATAAATTTATATATTTTCACAAGTATATGTGCAGATGTGCATATGTACTAAATGTGAATAGATGTGCTAAATGTATGTGTACATATTCATATATGTCTATTTGTTTGTGTACACATGTGTGCGTATTTACATTTATGCATACATATATGTGCCTATGTACATATACGTACATGCATGTAAGTATTTATTTTAATGTTTTTGAATATACATTTATATTAATTTTTATTAATGTTTTTGCAGAATTTGAAGAATTTATCAATCAAATTGAACAATTGAAGAGTGACAAACTAAAAAAATGAAGATATCATGAAATTTTGTTGTTTTTTTATATTTTTTGTATCTATTGTTTATTATATCTAATAAATTTGTATGTATCCTTCAAAACGGTTGTTTATTATTGTTTTTAATAAATCGATTTTTTATTGTTTGCATTCATAATTAAAGACAAGAATATGCATATATGAAATTTAAAAAAGTGCATATATGCACCTGCGAAGATGTATATATGCACCCCGCAAATAAATAAATTTATGTGCGTTTTAAATTCCAAAAAACTAATTAAAAAATAATGTTTTTTCAAACTCAGAAAAAATTTGATTTAAAATTAAAAACGAAAATTTGAATTTTTTTGAAATTTGAATATTCAAATCTAATAAGCTTAAATTTAGGAGATGGTTATTGTTGTTGGCAAAAATAAAAAAGATTCTGAATTAAATGAGATTTGTTAAATGACTATCATGTCCTTTTATGATTCAACCAATCAGAAAGAGTTCTCTAGTTCTCATGAAAAAAAAGGTTCTCATTTGATATTGACCCTATATATATATATATATATATATATATATATATATATATATATATATATATATATATATCTAGTTCTCATGAAAAAAAAAGGTTCTCATTTGATATTGACCCTATATATATATATATATATATATATATATATATATATATATATATATATATATATATATATATATATATATATATATATATATATATATATATATATATATATATATATATATATCTATATATATATATATATATATATATATATATATATATATATATATATATATATATATATATATATATATTTGATAACCGAGGAAGCCACCTGACACGTCCTTTGGACGACCCGACTGACCCAACCTCGGGGCAACATGAACACCCGGTAAACTCATGTGCCAGGCAACCCACCCTTTGGGTGTACCGGTGGCCATCCCTAATTAAAACCGGTGAGAGTCGAACCCTTGACCTCTCCTAAGGAAATGTGGGAAAGCTACCAACTCGACCATTAGGAGATGGTTTATATATATATATATATATATATATATATATATATATATATATATATATATATATATATATATATATATATATATATATATATATATATATATATATATATATATAAATATATATATATATATATATATATATATATATATATATATATATATATATATATATATATATATATATATATATATATGTATATTTATATATATATATATATATATATATATATATATATATATATATATATATATATATATATATGTATGTATATATATATATATATATATATATATATATATATATATATATATATATATATATATATATATATATATATATATATATATATATATATATATATATATATATATATATATATATATATATATATATATATATATATATATATATATATATATATATATATATATATATATATATGAGTAAATTACACTTTTGGTCCCTGTGGTTGGCAAAAAATACCACATAGGTCCTAACTTTGCATTTTCAACATTGAAGGTCACTAAGATTTGCGAAAATTACCACATAGAGCCCTGGGGCATATAAAAGACTAAAATGCCATTTTTTATGTCTTTTTTCTTTTTCTTTAATTTTTTTTGTATTTTATTAATAAATATAATAATAATATCCCACCCACCCCCAACCCCACCCCACGTCTCTCTCTCTCTCTCTCTCTCTCTCTCTCTCTCTCTCTCTCTCTCTTTGTTTCCGTCTCCCGGAAAACTTGGATGTCTACCGGAAGGTGGCAAGAAACTCCCGCAATGGTTCTGATATTCATCTTTCTCCATTTATAACAATCTTCAAACCCCGATAAAGTTGGAATCCCCAAATTCGAAACCCAGGTTTTCCATGTCTAGCAAAACAAAAGAAACGCATTGATTTCCTGGATAACCAAGCCTGATGAATTCAGATAGTGTTTAATGGTACAGCATAGCAAATTCAAAGTCATCAAAAGTTTTCCCTTAAATTAAAAACCTGAAACGATTATAAAAATTCGGAAATGTATCCTTTGAAGACGCATACGAACGAATGAATGATTATTCTATAGCTTGCTTGATTAGACATTAATTTCTCCTTTATTGCGATAAATTAAATTCTCCAGGTAGATACAAATGGACATAACTGAATCGCAACATTAATTTCTCTAGAGATGCACACAAATTAAATAAATAATCACACGAATTTCTCCTTCAGTTTCGATAAATCAAACAATTCTACAGAGATGCTTCAAGAGCTACGGTTGTCGGTCAACCAATTATCAGGTACGATACCTTTGGAAATCACAAATTGCCAGAATGCTCGTGGTGGGGGCGGAGGAGCAGAGGAAGAGAAAGGATAACGGGAAGAAGGGTGGATTGGGGTTTTTTCTGGAGAGAGAGAGAGAGAGAGTGTGTGTGTGTGTGTGTGTGTGTGTGACGAGTGGGTAGGTTAAGATAAGTGGACATTAATGGCAGACTTGCTCCCACCTTGGCATTAGAGAGAGAGAGAGAGAGAGAGAGAGGTATGGGATGTGTTTTTTTAGTTTTTTAATTATAAAAAAATAAAAAAGATAAAGATAAAAGAAATAAGAAAGGGCAAGAAAGACATTTCACATTGATTTGTGACCAGGAAGGAATCTGAAATCCCAAGGCTTTATTTGGTAAATTATGCCAACCTAAGTGACTATGAATGTTGAAAATGGAAAGTTAGGACCTATGTGGTATTTTTTGCCAACCACAGGGACCAAAAGTGTAATTTACTCTATATATATATATATATATATATATATATATATATATATATATATATATATATATATATATATATATATATATATATATATATATATATATATATATATATATATATATATATATATATATATATATATATAAGAGGAATAGGTTCAAATGAGAACCATTAAAAGATTGAGAACTAAAAGAACTAATCTAAGCCATACATTATTTTGATCCAGGGGTTGTGGGGTTTGATCGTCTACAACACGTTCACACTCGTTAACCTCCATATATATACAACCCTCCGATGAATTACGTCAAGGCCCGAGATTGGTTCTCACGGTTCTCAATATTTTAATGGTTCTCATTTGAACCCTTCCATATATATATATATATATATATATATATATATTAGGTTGCATGTGAAGTTAAGAGTTTAAGTTTATTTGTTTGCATATTTCCCATCACAATGAACTAAAAATCAAATATTTCATAAAATAAAAACCCAAACAATCGTTCCAACTATACCCAAAAAAGGAGCTTAATGATTACTCCTAGAACAAAAACCTAACCTCCGTGGTTAGAGAAATTCGTTGATGCAGAATACTCATAGCACAAGAGTCGTTACAAAAACCAAAATGTTGCAAAATAAATGAAAACTAGCCAACTGCCAAGTATAACTGAAATACTATGGAATTGAGTCAAAGATGTCAGAGATCTACTCGATGGATCAAATTTCTATCCCTGAAATTCGACCTAAGAGCCTCATTTTATAGTTGTGAAATCTAGTGGCTCGCGCCGCCGACCATGGCATTTCGTGTCGCGAGTTTTTCCTTATCCCGATTCTTTTCGCTTTTAAATTTAAGTTGACTCTAGTTTACGTTCTTATCACCAACACCTTTCACCGTGAAAACCAATGCCCCGCATCGTGAGTTTCTCCTGACCCTTATCCTTTGTTTCTTTCATCATTATCTTTGCCAATTTTACACTTTAAACCCTACATTTTTCCTAAAATTCCACAAAGCAACTTTCACTAAAAGTGAGCCTTATAAGTACTTTTACAAAGATAAGATAACTAAAACACGGTCCAATAATGCGTAAAATATGCAAAATAAAATTGCGTTATCATCTACCAAGCGCGTTATCTCTCTTTAGCTCCTCATCCTCGCCTTACTTCTGCGGAAGACCAAGTAGGCAGTTATCGCGGTCTAAAATTAAATAGCAGTCACTGGCCGCTATATGAAATAGTGGTTTTAATGGTGGTATAGTAGTGGTATAGTGTTGTTTCTATATTATATATAATTAATATTTTATACTCTTATAGTCATCCGTTTCACTTGAATTTTTGTTAATTAGAAGATATCTCATAGCAAGAATCATATCCCATAATAAGCAATATACACAAAACAATGACCTTAACACATTCACAATCAACAACTCATTCTTTTGCAAAATTTCCAAAATATAGTCGCTAGGTCAACATATGGTTGTAGCGCCGCTATATGATAACACCTAGCAATGTTGGCCATTTTAGGTGTTATTGGACTAGGTTTTAGTAGAAATATCTTTCTAAGATGCTAACATTACTCACTTTTAGTGACAATGACTTTTTTCTGTTTTAGTGCAATTATAGGGGTAAATTGTGTCAACTTGGTAAAGTTGGTGATAAAGTTGAAAGTTAAGTCGATGTAACACGTGTGGAGCGGAGGAAGGAAGACCGCGACACATACATATATATGAGAACCAGCATTTCGAATTCAAAGTGCGAAGAAACTGGAAGATAAGGCTGACCCACGACGCGTATTTCACCTACCCGCGACGCGTACAAGCATTTTTCACAACTATAAATAGAGACTCCCACTTCGGATTTGGGGAGCGGAGATCAAACCTTTGAGTGGAACTCATGCATCTTTGACTCAGATTTCGTAGCTTTACAGTTTATATTCATTAGTTGGCTAGTTTTAGCTTTAGTTTCAATTTATTGTTATTTGTTTTTCTCTTGTACGGTCTAGGGTTCTGACTTGTAGAACATTATTGACCACAGAGATTGGTTCTCGTTTTCAGAAGCATTCGACTCTGATTCGGGATTTGTTGAATGCAAGTTTATGTTTTATTGCAATTTTACATTTTCAGTATCAATCGGTGTTCTTTAGTTCATTGTTTCTGATTGGATTGATTATGATTTCCTAAGTTTGATCTCGGAATCAGATTAGGTTGGTTTTATTAGTGGAGATCTATTGCTTCGGATTGCATCGATAGTTTTAGATATTTGGTTTTCGTGTCGCCGTCTATAGAGTGATACTATAGACCGATTATATTTTGATACACAGTGCCAACCACGAACTTCTTGGTTCAAACCTTGCTTACTGCTAGCTAGTGGCCTAGTAAGGCTTTATCTTGTATTTTTGGTGTCGTTGCCGGGGAGTTGTGCACTTGACACAGTGTGTCAGTCAACATTTATTTATAGTTTAATTAGGTTGATTGTATTTTATGGTTGTTTGCATTTACTGCATCCATACGCATCGAGGTAGACAAACTTCACCTCTTTTCTTTGATCTTGAGGTAGAGAAAACTGCACGTAAGAACCGCGTTTGTCGACGATTGTTCAACATGCGTTCTGAAGATGTAAAGATAGAGGATGTTACACATGATCTTCATGGCGAGGTAACAGGGGGACAACCCGATTGTGCCCCCGGTTTCGGTAAATACCAATGGACCCTCCGCAAGTACTAGTGGTGACAACACAGTTTTAGCCTGTGTGCCTATTGCACCACTAGTTCAGCATGTAGTTCAATTAATACCCAACCCTTATCGACCCCTGTGGGGAATGTGCCGATGTGAGGAGTACCGAATTGTAATGGTGCTCCATGACAACGCCAACAACCATATATTCCACCACCACAACAACCGGTAGTGCAGCAGCAACATAACCGGCCTTAGCTGGGAGACTTGTAGTACGAGGATGGAGACGATGGTTGGATGCCCAACCATAATTACAACAATAACATTGGAACCAAGGTGGAGGACCTCTACAGCAGTAACAGAAAAACAACCAGTGGAAAGGGCAACAATACTACAATAACGAGCTTTACAATGATGGTAATTTCGCTCCCCCTATTTACTTTCCTCAACCGATTGGGCAGTCGGTTGCATCGCACTTCCAACCCAGGGAGTATGATAACGCGTCGCCTATCTTTTTCCATAAGGCGATAGACTATCAGGTAGAGATTAGGCCTCAACTTGTAGGAGTATTGCCTGAATTTAAGAGTTATAGGCAGGACAATCCTTATAACCATCTGTACGAAGTTTCTACAGGAGTTTTACCTTGCAAGCAAATCGTTTGAAGTGCGCAGAGCCATACAAGACTTTCAGCAGAAGACAGGAGAGGCATTTCACGATGCATTCGAGAGGCTGAAAGAACTGCTACGTTCATGCCCACACCACGAGTTTCCATATTGGCAATTAGTAAAGTTCTTTTATGACAGTGTTGATAGTACGAGCCAAGCAATGATAAATGCATCTTATGGTGGAACAATTATGATGCAGAATAGTAGCACTACAAGGAGGATGTTGGAGAACTTAGTAATGGGTCCAAAACCAATGGCTCTACAAAAAAGGATACTATTACGACATCTGTTGAGAATAAGGGGGTAAACAATTCTTTGAAGAAGGAAGTGAAAACAGAGATAGGAACCATCACAAAAAAATTCAATTGGTTGCTTTCAACAATAAGGGATGAGAAGGGAGCATATGTGTTGCATGGTCAAACCATTTGCAACAATTGTGTTGAGATTAGTCAACATTGTGATGAATAAAAAATGACGCACGAGGAAGTAAGTCAAATACATGGATATGGGCCATTTCAGAACACACCGCGGCCATTCGGGAACATCAATCAGAGAGGCATGGATAAACAGCAAGGGGGTCACCAACTGCAGACATTACCACAGCAGAAACCACCTTTTCCGAAAAAGACCTCACCTGTGAAAGATGAAGACTTCAGCAACAAATTAGATAAGTTACTCCATTTTCTAGTTGAAACGCAACAAGTGGAAGAGACCAATTCGCGGTCATTATTAAGGATGGGAAATCAAATTATCAAGATAGGGGAGGTAATTAAGAAAGATAAAGGTAAAATTCATCCAACAACTCAAGCAAGTTCATCACACACCAAAATGGAAGATCAAGTAAATGAGATAATCATATTTGAATTGGAAGAAAATGGATAACAAGGTAGCCGCCCCCTTGGTTGACGAAGATAGTGATGCTGAGGTTATCTTTGATGAAAAGAAAGAACTAGAGAAAAAAGCAAACAAGATACAGAGAGAAATGAAGAAACCCGAAAAGATGTGGGAAATAGGAGAATCAAGTGGTACTACACCTTTCTCTGCATCATTGGAGAAGTCTGTCGCAAAGATGACACGTCGCAGTCGTTGATGCGGTCAAAAATAATAGATTTAACCTTACTAATCCACTAGCTAGTAGTAAGTAAGGGTCAAACCGTGGAGTCAGTGGATGACAATCTGTGTAAAAAACTCGACCAATCTATACTGTCAGTCTATAGTTGGTTTCTGTCCACACACTTTAAAGAAGCGAAAAAACTCGAAAATGCAAAACACGAATTATTGTTCTAAACTTAATTCCAAATAACATTCAAACACGGCAAACCAATCTGATTCCGAGATCCAACTCAGAAATCAGAAACCAAATAACTCAAGTAACCAATCCAAACGAAAATAATTATCGAATCGAAACTAAAATCGAACACGAGAATAACTTTAAATTGAACTTGCATTAAAACTAAAACCAAAATCGAAGCCGAATGCTTCTGAAATCAGAGATAACATCCAGATCTACGCGATCAACGATGTTCTACAATCAAGAACCCTTGATCGCATGAAAGAACAAAAACTGAAAATGAAACGAAATAATAACTAAAACTATCAAACTACCAATTGTAAATCACTAGGCTACAAAATCTGAGTCAAAGATGCCTGAGTTCCACTCAAAGGTCGAATCTTCGCTCCCGAATCACGAATCGCGTATAAGGCATGGCCTTATACGGGGCGTGGCTTATCTATAATCCCCGTTTCTTCGCACTTTGAAATTCAAATAATCACCCGGTGTGACAGCTCACTGCGTCACGTAGCTCCTCTGAGTATGCGGCGCGCGTGTTACTTCGATTTGAAGTAGCCTTCTTTCCAACATTGCCAATATTTACGCTTTTTACCCTGTATTTCCTATAATTTGCACAAACCACCTTTGGCACGAAACGTGAGTAATATCGTATATTTAGGAGTATATTTCATTCAAAACATAGCCCAATTACGACTATAATACTTGATATTAGTAGGCGTTATCAAACACCTCACACTTGTGCCTTACTTGTCCCCAAGCAAGTAAATTTTTTAACAAATTCTAACACAAACTCAAACATTTTTGAATTCCTTCAGTTTCAAAGTTTATTGTATTCAAGAAGTTAGATGAAAATGATGTTCAGGAAAAATGACCAAAATAACCTTTGGGATTCATGGCTTTCTGAATAACCATTTATTACAAAGTTTCAGTTCACAAGAGTGTACTTACTCATTCAGATTCTAAAGGCCGTTAAGGAATTATTAATGACTTTTGATGTTTTCCATGTAACGAGCTTTCGAAAACACTATCACAGACCAGACGATCTTAGGTATTGAGGTGCATCAATGCCTTACGGGCCACCCTTTTCAGACCTAACGGCTCGAACAACAAAGGTCACTGATTGATACTTTCCTCCAGAATCTCAATCCTAAGATATTCTAAATCTAGAATTTTCTAACTTCCAAGCACTCAACTTATTTTAACTCAAAACTAACATATTATCAATTAAACAATATCTCTTGAAAAATACAATAGTGCTAGAAATTCAAAACTATTCGTTTCCAAATTACAATTCCTTCAAATTTTTGGAAAATTGCCAAAAATTTGATATTTAGTCTTTCTTTGCAAAAATTTAAAAATCTTTTCGACCGTCCCCACCCGACACTTTAAAGCGTACAACGTCCCTGTTGTACATAAAAAATTTAAAACACGGGGAAAAAGAGTTACCTCTTTGAACGGCGTATTGGTTGATTGTCGCGTCGCGTCTTATCCATTATCCTCGTATTTCGCTGTTTGAATTTTAACTCATCACTTGATCTTTGATTATCTACGTCGTGCGTGCTCCTGTGGTCGCGGCGCGTGTGTCTTTTCGACTGAAATGGTGTTTATCCAAACTTCTTTCATTTTGTCCATGTTTAGTCCATGTTTTCATCTTTTTCTTGCATACAAGTACTAGCACAAAAAGTGAGTAATACCAATATATATCTCTGATATAATTCCACCAAGAATAGGGCCTTACAACGACTAAAATACTTGATATTGATAAGGCATTATCAAACACCCCATACTTGTGCCTTGCTTGTCCCCAAGCAAGAGAGTTTTTAACAAATTCTAATAATGACTCAAACATTTTTGAACGCTTTTACATTCAAAGTATATTGTCTCCAGAAGTTAGATCGAAGATGATCTTTTAAGGAAAATGACCTGAATGCCCTTTGGAATTCACGGCTTTCTAGAGAACCATTGATTACAAATTTTCAGTCCACAAAAAAGTGCACATACTTATTCAGATTCTAAAGGTCGTTAAAGAAATGTCCATGACTTTCAATGTTGTCCGTGTAACGAGCTTTTAGAAATACTATCCCAAACCATACGATCTTAGGTAGTAATGTGCATAAATACCCTTTCAGGGTCACCCCTTTCGGACCTACCGTCTCGAACAACAAAGCACTGATTGACAGTCCCCTACTAAATTCCAATCCTCAAATATTCCAATTCTAAAATTTTCTAACTCCTAAAAACTCAACTTGTTTGACTAAATAATAGCAGCTCCCAACTAAACAGTATCTTTTGAAAAATACCAATGCTATAACATTCAAAAGCTATTCGTTTCAAAATTACAATCTCTTAAAAACTTTTGAAAAATTGCTAAAATTTTTGAAAATTACTCGTTTTCTGCAAAGATTTCAAAAATACTCTTTCGACCGTCCACACCCCATACTTAAAACCGTAAAACATCCCTGTTGTAATAAAAATATTTTAGAACAAGGGAGAAAGAGTTACCCCTTTAGACGGTAGACTGTTTGTTGGAACTAGTTATCACAGGATACAAAAACACGTACACCTCACGATTCAGATTCCGGATGTTGTGGCGCAACAGTGAACATGCCGGTGAAATGGCAAGTATAGGGTGCAATGACCCCACACTAGCGTGAAACAACTCCTCAATAGATTCCCGTTGGTACTTGCACAAACAAACTCACAAAACAAATTAAATGCAAAAAGAACAAACACACATAAAAGATAAAAGATAGTAACAAGTTATGTACAATGTTTCAAAAAGATAATAAGAAAAGTACAATCAGTCATCATGCTGGGTCTAGATGGACCAGCCTCATCATCGTGGGCTCTGGTGGGGAAGGGTCGTGGGTGGTGTCCAGACTGAGTGAGGAGTATGAGTAGTGCATCTCCAGTCTATGTCTGTTGCTCCTCCAAAAATGTCATCCTCTCACGCAGATCCTGCAAAGCAGCCCACACGTCTGCAGGCTGCGGTGGTGGCTCGACTGGTGGTGGTGGCTGGACAGGTGGGTCCACTCTCCGGCGCTGGGCGGGTCGCTCCTCCTCCTCTGCCTGGGGGCCAACTACCTCGATCGTAGATACTTAATGGCAGTTCTGAACGATCATAATTCACGACACGCATAAAGGTGTTGTGCGTCGTACATGGCCCAAATCAACCCCTGCGCATCGGGTTATCTTGCGAACGCGTGGCGTACTTTTATCTCAGCTGCGTCGCGTACTTCAATTATTTCAATGTTTTTTGTTTGACCCAACACTTGCCCCGTGATATGAATTCATGCAATGATGATAATTAAACTTTCCTAATTACTTCTAAAAACAAAAGGACCTAACCTATTTACGGATGGGTTGCGTCCCAACAAGCGCTAAGTTTAACGTCTTCAGCCAGACATTGATCCTGCGGCTACGGTGGATCATACGCCATATGTGTCCGCTAAATTTCAGCCTTCACCGTTCCTTCATCGATCAATGTTCCTCCAGCTTTCCTGGATCAAATGGCTTGTCAGTTCTTCTACTGCTGCCCGGTCGCCGTTTTCTGATTATTTCGCGCTAATGCTTAGAAGTGGCTTTAAACCTCCAAGCTCGGTCTTTCCTTCGGTGTATCTTCAAAATCACCGGCTTCATGTGGAGCGCGCCCAATTCCACTCCCAGTATTTGTTTTTCGAATTGTCTGTTTCGCGTATTGCATGTTGTATTCAGTTTGCGATTTTGGCCTGTAGTACCAACAAAAATTTTTCAATCGAACGGAATCGGAGGGCATAATATTAGTTTGCTCCCGAATGTCCTCATCGATCGTATTGATTACATCTAATTTTCCATTCATTAATGGATCATGAGTGCCAAAGAAATCATGTTTGTTGTTTTCAAAGACCACATTGTCGTTATCATCTTCTTGGTCATCGTCGAACTGGTGGATTGGTACCAAAAGTGAGCGAATGGTTTTATCTGGTGATGGTATAAAGTCACCCATCACCAGATCTTTACTTTGAAAATGTTAAAAATTTTCAAAGATTGATGGGTCAGGGGTGGTATTGTCATCTACGCCCCCTCCCTCGATAGTTGTCTCAACTGAGTTGTCTAGTGATGGTATTGATTCACCCATCACCAGATCTTGAATTTCAGATGTATCAATGATTTCAACAATTTCAAGAATTGTTGGGCTGAGGTTTGTACTGTCACTTACAGCCCCCTCCGCAACGTCATCATCAACCAAATTTTCTGGTGATGGTATAGATTCTCTCTTCACCAGATCAACATTATCATCATTATTATTAAAAACATCAACAGTTGTTGAGTCAGGGGTAGTATTGTCACCTACAACCTCTTCCTCAAGAATTTCGACCAACTCAGTGGCCTCTTGAGTTTCCCAAAGTGTGTAACCTTACGTCACATGTTCAGGTTATGCAGGTTCACATACAGTATTATTGATATTAAAATCACTCGCCTCGGGTTCTGGCGAGGGTGGCGGACAACCCATATTTTTCTCCAACTTATCTAATGAATTTTGCAATCTTGCCAAAGCATTGGCCTGATCCTTCTGCGTTTGGTAGGTACTAACCATAATTTCCAAGAATTGAGCCCATATCGCAGAATTTTCAGATTGAGTTGGCTCCTCAGTCCTCCATCCATTGTCATCGAATGATCCATTGTTGCAATCATTCTCGTAAAGGTTGTAGATCGTGCCATCATAACTCGTGTATTGGGCCGGGTATATGTAACCGCTCATTACGAGGACGTACACATACAACAAATCAAAAGACTTAAATCAAATATCAATGAAAAATACCACTAACACAATACTTTCAAGCGCACAACTCCTCGGCAACGGCGCCAAAATTTGACATGCCTAGGTCGTTATGCGGTGAAAAATAGAAAATAATACATCATCGACTAACTAGTATAGTAGTAGTAAGGGTCGATCTGCGGGAGTTTGGTGGTCAAGATATAGTGTCAGAATAACAAACTATAGTGTCACGCTATAGTCAGTCGTGTTTCCTTCACTTCCGAAAAACTGAATAAATCGAATACCGTAAACTAAACCAAGCATTTACTAAACTAAACTACTTCAAATTATGAACCACAATTACTTACTGATTCCAGAAGTGAATTCCAGAAAAATCAGAAGCCATAACAATCCAAAACAATGCAAACAAGCATTCAAACATAAGAATACCGAAAAAGTGCAATATAACTTGAACCGAACGATTAAATGAAATACAAACCAAATCCAGAGAACGATTGTTACTGATTTCGAAAATACACTAAACTAAACTAGTTCCAACAGATCCTACAATCCAAAATCGAAGGAATCAAGCTAAAGCTAAAACTAAGAATTACTAAAGTTAAATGGAAAACATGAAAATACCAATTGAAGTTGCTGAAATCTGAAATCCTGATTCAAAGAATCCTAGGTTCCACCTTTTGGGTCGTTCTTCGCTCTTGAAATTCGACCTAGATGCCTCTATTTATAGTTGCAAATTCTGGTCATCTGCGCCGCGCAGGGCTTGTATCCACGTCGCGTCTTATCCATTATCCCCGTATTTCGTTGTTTGAATTTTAACTAATCGCTTGATCTTTGACTTTCCGCGTTGCACGTGCTCCTTAGGTCGCGGCACGCATGTCTTTTCGACTGAAATGGTGTTCATCCAAACTTCTTTCATTTTGTCCATGTTTAGTCCCTGTTTTCATCTTTTTCTTGCATACAAGCACTAGCACAAAAGGTGAGTAATACCAATATATATATGTTATAATTTCATCAAGAATAGGGCTTTACAACGACTAAAATACTTGATATTGATAGGCGTTGTCATCGATCGACCTCATTTCTCCCAATAAGTATTGCAAATTGACGTCTGCGGGAGCGGTACGGGTTGGAATCCCAGCAGATATGTGATGTCGTTTTCGCTTTTGGTTTTTCAGATGCGGTTCGTTGAGGAATACCGGGACCGGGAATTTGTTGGATGAAATCGACCCGTGATCAATGTAGACAACCTCCCGAGATGTCGTGATAGTAGGACTGAACATGATCGGGGGGAACTCAGTCAATCGACTTGTCTCATAACTAGTGAGTACCCCATATGATCGCGGCAAACAAGTCACAAAATGGCCACCCCCAATGCCTTGTATATCCAGCAGGCTATCGACCACCCGTTTAAAGTAGTCGGCGATCATGTACAGAAGATTGCACGTCTCCAATTTTGATATCATCGACCACATGATGAACAGATTGTGGTAGGTCACATGGTCGACATCCGACCGGGGGCGTAGCATTAGCCATAAGCCTATGCAATATGCGGTGCGACGGAAGATACATGTGTGTGGCTGAGAGGGTATTCGAGTTGTAGCGCGTGGAAGCAATTAACTTCCAAAATTTGGAAGCCGAAAACGATGCACTCGGGGTCCGTGAACATGTATGTAAAAACTGATCAAACCCCTCATCCTCTGTGTCCTCTTGAGTATATAAGCTAAGGCACATGCCAAACTCTGGAATGCTGCGTTCCCCTGTCGAAAGGTGATCACGAAAGTATCCCTTATATCTATCATCTCCTGATTGAAATTGAATGAGGCCAATAATTCAAGGAACGGCTCACGGTAAATAGTCTCGTCCATTCAGAAAATTTTTGAGAAAGCTAGGCAAGTGAAGTTATTTTGGTTGTTCTTCAATCCCATTTGATTCATCCAGGGATCTAGCGTCTCCAAGATCCCAGATTCCCTTGTAGTATCCCAGTCGACTGTTTGTGACGGAAATATTTTCTTTTTCATACACGCGGTCAATCGAGCTATGAATTGGCGTTTTATGAAATTTGAAGCATATGCGGGATCCTCAAGCCAATCAATGTCAGTTGAAGTGTTTTGAGCAGACATGTTCCTACAAAAATCACGAATTCTGAAGTCAATTCTGTTCCTGACGTCATACACGGCGCACGAATCACATTCCGCGTAGCTTAGTGTGATTGTTTGTTACCCGTGTCGCGTGCTATGATATATGGTGACGCGACGTATGAAGTTCGACACTAAAGTCATAAATTTCAGCAATTTAAGCTCTATTCTATGATAACAGATGTACGTTTCCTTCTAACAATCATTATCTATCATCTAGGAACATACATTTCAGTTTAATCATATTAACATAAGAGAATCAGTGAAGTCCACTCAATATTTTCAAGAATGCAACTCAAGAGAAATCATGGTACTTACTTGGATCGAAGTGTTGTGAGATTGAGAGATTTGAGAGCAGAAAATCAGAATTCTTTGACTTACAGCGTCAATTGGAACAATTATGTATCAGGATTTTATATGTGTGTGACAGAATTGGATAAGAAGTATGAATCTGTTCGTTGTTACCTGGAACTCAAACTTTGATAATCCATGGCGTGACATATACTTTGTGGCGACGCGAGCTGTTTCTATTGATTATCAACTTATCGCGAATTTAAATATCCCACGAACCGTATATGAAAGCACCGTGTCGCGCGCATGAAAGGTCCTGTTTCCTATGTAGGCCTACCCCACACTTATTCTTTCTTACTAACTTGACTTACTAGCCCTACTAAAATTTAATTTACAAAAATTTAAAGCGATCAGGTTGCCTCCCGACAAGCGCTAAGTTTAACGTCTTCAGCCAGACGTACACTGTACTTTCAAAGCTCATAACTCGGTTGCTTACATCAGAATTCAACTGTTTCAACTTGTAAATCCTGAAATGTGCCTGATATGATATAATGTTTCAACCGATGTCCATTTACCTTAAACGGAGGTCCTGCCTTGAGGTCTCGAATCTCTACGGTACCATATCCAGTGATGCTTATGATTTTGTATGAACCATTCCATTTACTTCGCAACTTCCCTGGGAACATCTTTAATCTTGAATTATACAGCTAAACCTTCTGTCCTATTTCGAAGGTTTTCAACTTGAGCCTTGCATCGTGATACCTCTTCATCTTTGATTTGTAAGTGGCTGCATTCTCGTATGCTTCATCACGTAATTCTTCTAGCTCAGACAATTGCAACTTTCGTTCGTTTCCAGCTGAGTCGTAATCAAGGCTTACCTGTTTGATCACCCACAATGCTTGGTTGGTTAATTCGACTGGTAAATGACATCCCTTTCCGTAGACTAATCTGTTAGGTGTCGTCCTAATTGGTGTCGTATATGCGTCCTGTATGCCCAAAATGCATCCTCTAAACATTGCGACCAATCCTTTCTATCAATATTTACTGTTTTTTTCAAAATTTCCTTAATCTGACGATTATAGACTTCAACTTGACCACTGGTTTGCGGATGGTATGGCGTAGCAATGCGATGATTGACTCCGTAAGGTTTCAGCAATCGACCAAATTTGAAATTCTTGAAATGTGATCCTCCATCGCTGATGATTACTCTTGGTACACCGTGTCGAGTGAAGATGTTCTTCTTGAAGAATTTGCATACCACATGATGGTCATTAGTGAGAGTTGCTTCAGCTTCGACCTATTTAGACACGTAATCCACTGCAACCAAAATGGAGACATTGCCTTGCGATGTTGGGAATGGTCCCATGAAGTCGATCCCCTAAACATCAAAGATGTCCACTACCAAAATAAGATTAAGTGGCATTTGATCTCTTTTCGATATACGTTCAAGTTGTTGACAATTGAGGCATTCTTTTGTCATTGTGTATGCGTCTTTGAAGATTGTTGGCTAGTATAGCCCTGATTCTGAAATCTTATATCCAGTTTTCTTAGCGCTAATATGTACACCACATGTAGACGAATGCCAATGAGTTAAGACTTCAGGGATTTCACTGTCAGGTATGCATCGTCAAATTATTTTGGTAAGCTCCAACTTTGAAAAGGTCAGGGTTGTCCCAAATAAATCGCCGTGCATATTTTCGAAATTGCTTCTGTCGCTATTTTAAACAATGTACAGGCATTGCTCCTATAGACAAGAAATTGACATAATTCGCGTACCATGGAGCATTGTCTACACCAAGTAGTTCCTCATCAGGGTATGTATCTTGTATTCCTACTTCGATACCCTATGCTTGTAACTGTGATAGATGATCGACTACTTCGTTTTTTGTTTCCTTTTTGTCCTTGATTTCGACATCGAAGTCCTGAAGCAAAAGAACCCAACATATCAACTTGGTTTGGAATCTTTCTTTGTCAACAAATGTCGTACTACACTGTGAACAGTATACACAAAGACCTTGGATCCCGAAATATACGACCTAAACTTATCCAATGCAAATACTACAGCAAGCAGCTCCTTTTCCGTGGTCATATAATCCAGTTGTGCTTTTGAGAAAGTCTTGATTGCATAACATATGACTACATGTTTTTTTTATCAATCCTTGGTCCCAATACTGCACCTGCAGCATAGTCACTAGCATCACACATGATCTCAAATGGTTTGGACCAATCAGGTGGTTTCAAGATAAGTGCCTTGACAACACCTAGTAATATCAACTATTTTAATCGTCATTGAGACCTATTCTGAGTGAAATATATCTCATAAACTATTATATACTCACGCTTTTGTGTCTAGTTCTTGTGTGCGAAATATATACAATACAGAGGTTAAACGCGTACAAAATGGTGAAGTATGGAATGAAGTCCACTTTCAGGCGAAAACACACGCGTGCCGCGGACTGAAAGACACGCATGCCGCGGAAAGTCAAAGGATCGGATTAGAAGTTTGACAATCAAAAAGCGAACATCGAGGTTACAGAGAAGGACGCGCCACGAATTTCGCCCTTACGCGGCGTGGATGGTTAAATTTCGCAACTATAAATAGAGGCTTACGGTTAGTGTTTCGGGAGCGAAGACCCGACCAATGAGTGGAACTCAAGCCCCTTCGACTCGTATTTTCGGAATTCAGAGATCGTTAGTTGGTATTTTCATAGTGTTAGTTGATTTTCGTATTTTTCGGTTTTGTTTATCGCATGTTTTCAACGGTTCTAGATTGTAGAATTCGCTGCACCGCGTCGGTTATGGATTTTCAGACCGTAGTCAGGAACATCCGGCTCAGTTCTGTTTTTAGTTTAAATACAATTATTCAGTTTTGGTTATTTTACGGTTTCGATTTCGGTTTGTGTTTATTGTTTGTTTGGTATTGGACGACTCTGATTTTCTGAGTATACCTCGACGTCAGAATGTTTTCTCGGTTGGGACCGGGATTTGGATTTAATTAGGTACTTAATGCAATTTTGTGTTTTCGATAGTTTTGTTTTATTAAGATTTCATAAAGTGCATGGAACGCCACCGGCTACAGAGTGACACTATAGTTTGGTTAATTTCTTACACAGATTCAGCCACTGACTCCATGGATCGACCCTTACTTCCACTCAGCTAGTGTGCTTGTAAGGTATTAAATCTTGTATTTTTGACCATATCAACGACTGCGACTTGTCAAATTTTGGCACCGTTGCCGGGGAGTTGTGCGCTTGAAGTACTGTGTCAGTGGTATTTTTAGTTTTAATTTTGATATTTGATTTAAGTTAGTTTTTGTTTTTGACGATCGTTTTGCACCGTCGGGGTGAACAATCATCACCTTTTCTTTTTGATTCTGAGATTGAACGAACCGTGCACAGAAATCGTGTGCGTCGTCGGTTAGTCAATATGAGTTTAGATGATATTACAGTCGAAGATATTACCATTGAGCCGACAGGCGAGGTGATGGAGCAGCCATTTGTGCCCCCAGTTTCAGTAAATCTTAATGGAGCCTCTAGTAGTAGTGGTGGTGGTGCAGTTTCAGCCCCTACACCTATTCCACCATGTACTCAGGCTGCTGCTCCACCAATGAGTCAACCAACCATAAACCCTAGTGGAATTCTTGCATCTACTGTGTTAACATGGGGAGTGTCGACCCGTGATGGTACCCCATGTCCACGTCAGCCAGTGCAAGTTCCGCAACCACAACCACTGCCTATTCGTAAACCTCAACCACCCATTCTACAAGCACAACCACAACCACAAATGCAACCACAACCGCAACAACAGAAACAGTAACAGGTCCAAGCTGGAGACCACATATATGATGATGAGGACGAGGGTTGGATGCCGAACAACCCTGTCAACTAGAACCAGTAATGGAATCGAGGTCAGGGGCCTCCACAACAACAGCAATAGCAACACCATAATCAATGCCAGGGATAACAATATTATAACAATGAATTGCACAATAACGGTAACTTCGTTCCTCCTTTGTATATTGCTCAACCGATCGGGCAATCGGTTGCGTCGCACTTCCAACCGTGGGAGTACGACGATGCATCACCAATTTATTTTCCCAATAATGTTGAAAGTCAAATTGAGATTACGCCTCAGCTACTAGGAGTATTACCAGAATTTAGGGGATATAGGCATGATGACCTATACAACCACTTGTATGAATTTTTTGCGATAGCAAATGCTAACATCCCTAGGAACGCAAATAGGAACTTCTTTAGGTTAATATTATTTCCATTTACTCTTAAGGATAAGGCCAAATACTGGTTTACATCTCTGCAACCGAATAGCATCACGACGTGGGAGCAGCTTAAGACGAAGTTTCTACAAGAATTCTATCCTGCCAATAAGACTTTAGAGATTAGAAGGACAATCCAGGACTTCCAACAAAAACCAGGAGAGGCATTTCATGACGCCTTTGAAAGACTCAAGGAATTAATGAGATCATGTCCACACCACAAGTTTCCGAGGTGGCAGCCCATCAACTTCTTCTTCGCTGGAGTGGATACTACCAATCAGGCTATGATGAACGCATCATCAGGAAGAAGCATCATGATGCAAGACCTAGATGCAGCTTGGAGATTTTTGGAACAGTTGAGCAATGGTTCCAAGACAAATTATCCAGCAAGGAAGACAGTTAACACATCGACAGCAACAACTCTGGGCATCAATAACGAATGGAAGAAAGAGCTTAAAAAAGAGATCGGGGACTTGAACAGGAAATTCGATCGGTTGATGTCAACACTTTAGCAGGGAGCGCCAAATCAGCAACAACAAAACAATCAGCAAGGTCAGAACTACAATGATAATAATTAATCATACAACAATTGCCCTAGAACAATTATCAGGGACCTCCACCCAATCATCAATGACAATTCCAACCAGCCAACAATGGTCCAAGTAGCAGTAACAACAATATATATATGTCCAACAACAACAATAATGCTCCAGAGACTCGGACATATTTGACAAAAAAGAGGAACGAGTTCATGACCGCAAGCCAACTCAAAAGCCATCGCCAACATGGAACGACAAATCGCTCAATTGGCTGAAGATCAAAGGAAAAGGGATAACGACAAGCTTCCTAGCAACACAGAGGTGAATCCAAATCACACTCAACGATATGGAAAGGAACATGTAAACGCAGTGGAGAATTGCACACCAGAGAAAGCATGGTGGAAGGAAACCATGGAGGAGTTGGTGGGGCGGAGAACAAGGACGAGGGCATCCAAAAGGAAGGACAGTCGACCGTAGCTGCCCTTATGAAGAAGAAGAAAATCGCAAGGTCAAAAAGGAAGCAAAGCACACCAAGCGAACCATCTATTAATCAACCTTTGTGGGACGAGTTAAGAAATGCCCCAAAAGATTCAAGGATTCTAAAACAGATGTCAAGACAAAGAAAAGGTCAATGTTCCAATACCGGAGAAAGTCCGCCTTACATTCAATGCAAGTGAGGCATTATTGGGTATATTGCCTAAGAAAGAGAACGACCCCGGTTCTCCATACATCACCGTTACCGTTGGTGATGTGATCATCCGGAACACATTGCTAGATTTGGGGCCAGCGTGAACGTGTTACCTGTCTATTTGTATGATAAATACAAGAATGAGGAGCTGGAGCCAACCAAGACAATTTTACATCTGGCAGATCAATCCACGAAGGTCTCAAGAGGGAAATTAACGAACGTGATTGTCAAAGTGGGTGACTTTTTTTACCCAGTAGATTTCTTGGTTATGGAATACGAAATTTTGGAAGATACACCGGCATTAATCTTTAGACGTCAGTCCTTAGCTACAGCTGGAGCTATCATGGATTGCAAGACAAGTGATTTGGATATCACATTTGGCACGAGGAAATGAAGGTTAAACATGTTCGGATGCCTAATGACACATCCACCACGATATGACAGTCAGTATATGAATGGTAGACCTCTGATGATACCCAGAATGTGTGGGAGGAGCAGAAAGAATGAGAACCGAGACAACAAGGGTGAGGATGAGGTAATCCTCTGGAAGGAAAAAGGACATCCACTCGCTTCAGTTGATAAGATAAAACTCTTAGAAATGATAGAAATGATGGAGAAGAGACATCAAGCGTACGCAAAAGACGCAAGGAATAAGGAATCGAAGGTGTTTCAAATCCTAGACGCACAGCAAACATGGATTAACCAAGTAAATGATAGGATGACATAGCTAACAACATTTATTGCTACAATCGTTCACGACATCTGACAACGCCTATCAATATCAAGTATTTTAGACATTGTTAGGCCCTATTCTTGGTAAATTTATATCGTATATGCTATGGTATTACTCACTTTTGTGCTAGGACTTGTGTGTAAGAAAAAAAATGAAAACAGGGACTAAACATGGACAAAATGAAAGAAGTTTGGATAAAAGCCATATCAATCGAAGTCGTTCACGCACCGCAGGAAGAAGGCACGCGCGTCGCGGATATTCAACAATGAGGCGGTGAAGAGAAATTCAAACTGCGAAAAACGGGGGATAAAGCAATACACGCGTCGCGGATCCAAGCCCTGCACGCCGCGGATTGTCAGATTTCACAAGTATATATAGAGGTCATTAGGTCGAAAAAAGAAGGTGAAGAATGACCCGTAAGGTGGACCTTAGGCTTCTTTCACTCAGAGATTCGGATTTCAGCAACACTTTTGGTATTTCTTTATGTTTTCAGTTTTAGTTAATAATCTTTAGTTTAGTTTAGCTTCTATTCTAGTGTTTCTGGATTGTCATTGAACAGTAGCATTAGTCTAGGTTTATTATTTTCGGATTTCAGTACCCTTTGTTCTTAGGATTTATTTTTAATTCAAGTAATCATTCGGTTTGATGTGTAATTGCATTTTTCGGTATTATTGATGTTTGGATGCTTGTTTGAATGTGCTTGGATTGTTTGTTTTCTTATGAATTCTCGATTTAGTTTCTGATTTCAGTGAGGAACTTTAGTTTATAGTTTGATTTAGTTTAGTGTGGTCTATGTTTGAATTGGTTTTTGGCATTTGTTTCATTATCGTGTTTTTATTGGTTTTTCGGGAAAGTAGAAAGAAACCTGCTGGCTGTAGCGTGATACTACAGTTGGTATCTGATCGTTCTATCTTGACCACCAAAATACTATGGATCGACCCTTGCTACTGCTATACTAGTTAGTCAGTGAGGTTTATTTTCTATTTTTGCACGCATAACGACCTAGGTGTGTCAAAATTTGGCGCCGTTGTCGGGGAGTTGTGCGCTTAAGATAGACTGTCAGTGGTATTTTTCTTTTGTTGTTTGATTTTAGTTTTTGATTGACCATATGTGTATGTCCTCATAATGGGCGATTACATATACCCGGATCATTACGCGTATTATGAAAATTCGGCCAACAACCATTACGAGAATGATTGCTACAATGGATCATTCGATGACAATGGATGGCAGACCGAGGAGCCAACTCAATCTGAAGATTACGCGATGATGCTTCGTATCATGGAAGTGATGGCTAGTACCTACCAAACGCAGAAGGATATGAACAATTCCCTTTCGATAATGCAAAATTCAGTAGATCAGTTGGAGGAAAATTTGGGATGTCTACCACACTCACCAAAACCCAAGGTGAGTAATTTTAATTTTAATATCAATCATACGGTATGTGATGGAAGGGCATATACCTTGTGAAATTTAAGAGACCACCGAGATGGTCGATCATGTTGAGGAAGAGGTTGTAGGTGAAAATAATACCCCTGAATCAACAATTTTTAATGTTTTTGAGAATGTTAATAATGTTGATTTGGTGATGAGTGAACCCATACCATTATCAGACACTTTTTGTGAAATGGAAGTTGAGGAGGGAACTGTAAGTGACAGTACTAACCCCCACCCAACAACTCCTAAAATTTTTGAAAATTTTGAACATTTTGAAAGTAAAGATATGGTGATGAGTGAATTTGTACCATCACCAGATAAAACCAGTCGCTCACTCATGGTACCGATCTACCTGTTGGACGATGACCAAGAGGATGATGACGACGATGTGGTCTTTGAAAATAATAAACACGATTTCCTTGGCACTCATGATCCATTAATGAATGGAAAATTAGATGTAATCAATACCATCGATGAGGACATTCGGTAGCATACCAATATGATGCCTTCCGATCCAATCCAATTGGAAAATTTTTGTTGGTACTACAAGCCAAAATCGCAAACCGCAAACAACATGCAATATGCGAGCAATAAACGAGGTGCAAAACAACTACTGGGAACAACACTGGGCGTGCTCCATAGCAAGATGATGGTTTTTAAGGGATATCGAAGGAAGGACCTAGCTTGGAGGTTTAAAGAAACTTCCAAGCATTCGCGCGAAGTAATCAGAAAACAGCAATCGCGCAGCAGCTGCAGAACCCTTACACTTGCCATTTGATCCAGGAAAGTTGGAGGAGTATCGGGTCAACAGAGGAACGGTGATGACTGAAATGCAGCGGGAACAAAAGGCGTACAATCCACCGTAGCCACAAAAGGACCATGTCTGGCTGAAGACGTTAAACTTAGCGCTTGTTGGGAGACAACCCATCTATAAATAGGTTAGGTATTTTGTGTTTAGAAGTAATTAGGGAAGTATAATCATCGTCATTGCAGGAAATTTGTGGTACGAGGCAAGTGTGGGGTCAATAGAAGGACTTTGGAAGAATTGGAAGGCGCGACGTGGTGAAGCTTGAGCGTGCCGCACGTTCTCAAGGCAACCCGATGCGCATGGGTTTTCTTGGACACGTGCGATGCGCATCACGTTTACGCGCGTTGCGGATTATTATCGGTCAGAACCGCCATATAAGGTACGTAACACCATCATGCACACACACAAACACACGTCGCGCAATAGAGCATCCCCAATCATTTGATTTTTCTCGTTTTCCTTGCATTCTCGTGTATCTACTACTGAGGTATGTCATCTAGAACTTGTTCTTTCAAGTGTGTGCATGCGTTTAAAGCAAGAAATTGATTGAAATAGGTCGAACTAGAAAAACTTAGAAAATCGGCAATGCCGACTTGTAGTGTGTTGTATCCGCAAAATCTTCACCCTAGAGGGGCTAGTCGATAGTTAGGGAGCATTCTGATTACTTTGATTGAGTTTAACAGGTAATTTTGCCGAGTTATTGGATTTTTTTCGCTCCAGAGGTACGGCTCAACGCTCCTTGTTCTTGAGCCATGCCGTACGTATCTGTGCGACGTGTGAGGACTGATTTTGCAAAAAATTTTGTGTAAATTATTTTCTACAGATGGACTTCAGACCAAGACACCCATTCCTCCGATTCCCTGATATGTTGGAGGAGACTCCACGCTACCAGAGTCGACTCGATGAGCTTTGTTCCCGACCAGTCCTTGCCGCTATTCACTTGGATCAGCAGATACTGACCCAGGCAGGGCTATGGGCTGAGATTTTTCCCTTCCTCCACCGCACCTGGACTGCTGGGGACCACACTTTTACTTGCCAGGGGTGGACAGGCTAATGGCTACTACAGACGACGTGGTGTACAAGGAGCTCATGCTCAAGGTCCTTTAAACTTGCAGATACACTCCGACTTCACAGGAGCCGCGATCCCAGATGATTCGATTCAGGCTGGGAGGGGAGAATCGGGAGTGCACTGTATGGGATTTCGCCAGACGCACCGACCTTTACACCGAGGCAGAGATGAGGGGCATTCACTTTACACCCTTCTTTACTGCGTGCTTCAGAGATCAGCCTCAGAGGGAGGCGAACGCAGTTGTTTAGGCATCCAAGTCCAATGAGATGTTTGAGGCCGGTTCGGCCAAGGAGAGACAGCTTCGGGATCCACTTCACCGATTGATCCACCTGATCATATCCACTTCCATCATGCAGGGGAGGGGGTGTGAGAAGGTGTCTGGGGAGGACATGTTCTATATGTGGGTCCTCTCCGATTCCAACAGGTTCCTCAACATGCCTTATGCGTTGGCGGTTTCACTGACGACCTGGGCGGCGGGTACGACTGGTAGCAGTCCTCTGGCCGGTGGACACTTCATCACCCGCCTGGCCCGATCTTATGGTATTTTGACTATCGAAGCTATTACCAGCATGGCCCCTACACAACCCATGCGTGCCTTGTTGCGTTACATGGAGCTTATGAGGATTATTCACCAGCCGCGACAGGGCATGATTGAGCGGATGTCAACGGACGAGGCAGCTGGCCCCAGGAGGTGTCAGAGGAGGAGGAGCCGTTGGGGCGACCCACCCAGTGACGGAGGATGGATGCACCTGTCCAGAGACCACCACCACCAGTTCAGCCACCACTACAGCTTGCAGACATGCTGGCTGCCGTAAAGGATTTGAGAGAGAGGATGACGGTGCTGGAGGAGCAACAAGTATGGATAGGGAAGGCATTACTTGAGGTACTCATAGAGTTTGGATGCCGTCTACGACCCTTCCCTGCCAGAGCCCATGATGATGAGGCTGGTCCGTCTGGGACCCAGCATGATGATTGATGTACTTTTTCTTTTGCTGTTTTGAAATAATGTAGATGACTTATTACTATCTTTTGTTTGTATCTTTTATCTTTTATGCTTGTTTGTTATTTTTGCATTTTAATTTGTTTGTGAGTGTTTGCATGTAAGTACCAATGGAAGTCTACTGAGGAGTTGTTTCATGCAAATGTGCGGTCATTGTACCCTTACACTTGCCATTTCACCGACGTGCTCACTGTTGCGCCACAACTCCTGGAATCTGAATCGTGAGGTGCATGTGTTTTTGTATCCTGTGACAATCGAGTTCCAACAAGCAGTCTACCATTTAAAAAGGTAACTCTTTCTCCCTTATTCCAAAATAATTTTTATGTACAACGGGGATGTTGCACAGTTTTAAGTGTGGGGTGTTGACGGTCGAAAGAGTTTATTTTTGAAATTTTTGCGGGAAATGATTAATTTTCAAAATTTTTTAGCAATTTTTAAAAATTTTTAGTAGTTTGTAATTTTGAAACGAGTAGCTTTTGAATGTTATAGCTTTTGGTATTTTTCAAGAAATACTATTTAGTTGTTATCATGCTATGTGTTTAGTCAAATAAGTTGAGTTTTAGGAGTTAGAAAAAAAGTATAGATTTGGGATATTTTAGGATTGGAATTTAGGAGGGAACTGTCAATCAGTGGTCTTTGTTGTTCGAGCCGGTAGGTCTGAAATGGGTGGCCTCGAAAGCTCGTTACACGGACAACATCGAAAGTCATGGACATTTCTTTAATGGCCTTTGGAATTTGAATGAGTATGTACACTTCTTAGTGAATTCCCAAGGATATTCGGATCAGTTTTAGCAAAATCATTTTCAATCTAATTCTAGGAACAATAAGCTTTGAAATTGAACACATTAAAAAAAATTTGAGTCTTAATTAGAATTTGTTAAAAACTCTCTTGCTTGGGGACAAGCAAGGCACAAGTGTGGGGTGTTTGACAACGCCTATCAATATCAAGTATTTTAGTCGTTGTTAGACCCTATTCTTGGTGAATTGATATCGTATATTTTATGATATTACTCACTTTTGTGCTAGGACTTGTGTGCAAGAAAAAGATGAAAACAGGGACTAAACATGGACAAAATGAAAGAAGTTTGGATAAAAGCCATATCAGTCGAAGTCGCACATGCGCCGCGGGAAGAAGACACACGCGTTGTGGATAGTCAACGATGAGGCGGTGAAGAGAAATTGAAACTACAAAAAACGGGGGATAAAGCAATACGTGCATCGTGGATCCAAGCCCTGCACTCCACAGATCGTCAGATTTCATAAGGATAAATAGAGGTCACTAGGTCGAAAAAAGGAGGCAAAGAACGACCCGTAAGGTGGACTTTAGGATTCTTTGACTCAGAGATTCGGATTTCTGCAACACTTTTGGTGTTTCTGTATGTTTTTGTTGGGTGTTGAATTCAATAACACAGAGTATTATAACAAGAATTCACACAATTTGAATCAAACTAAACAAGCAACACACACAAATATGAAAAAGAACAATGAAGAACACACAAGGAATTGGATAATAGGTGTCGAATGCTTGTATTTCATGTTTAGGGTTTTACAATAAGAGTGGATCTGAACGAGCACTCGACACAGACCAGTATCACTGATATTTATACATAATAAGTGATACGGTTAGTACAAAAGATATTGCAGAATATTCCTACAGTATACTAGCCAATAGGAATAGCTTATTGTGCAACACGTTTTCTGTTGAATATGCGTGCACCCAAAACAGTTATTACAGATAAGCCTTTGGATCCTCTAGGACAATCCCTTCGGAGTCTTTAGGCTTCGGGGTCTTGTTTACTTGAACTTTAGTTCTTTGGATGGGGCAAGCACTTCAACACAAATATTCCTAACAATCTCCCCCTTTGTGTGAAGTGTATCCGAAGCCTACTTGGCAAAGTTCCTCTTGAATGCGTGCCTCAAGGCATATCTCACTACAAGCCACCAGTTGAGGTGTTCTCTGACTTTCTTCTTCTCTTCCCAATGATTTACAAAACAGTTGTTCACCAATGTCAAAATATTGGTGATAGAAGGAGAAGGGTAAAGACCCTTGTAGTCAATTTCAAAGAATTTAGCCACAACTGTTTCGTCATCTTTTGATAGCCGCTTAAAGACAGCACCCCAGGGCTTTTCCACAATCTGCCCTTGTTTAAAATGATCTAAGTTTTCAATAATACAAGGTGGGGGTGCTAGAGATTGTCCAAAGAGGTCTGCAATCTCAATGCCAAACTTTGCAAACCTCAGAAGATAATTGCGAAAGAAGGATCCGATGTGGGATTTTGCGGCTCTGAAGATCATGAATGTTTCAGCTTCGTGGCCTGGAGAATTGTTCATCAGATCAAGAAGCACTATAAAATCATTCAGATTCATGATTGGGAAGTCCGCTATAGTGAATCTTGATTCTTCTTCTTTATATCTCCGATGTACGAAGAATTCGTAGTTTTGAAATCCTTCGTACTCCTCTCCTTATTTGATAGATATGAATTTCACAATTCGTTTTTCGCTCCACACCTTTTTCGGTTCTTTTGTATGCTTGGCATGGAAGGCTATCTTTTTTATTTTAAAGGTTGAAAACTCATTTTGAGGAATGTTTCTCACAAACTGATAAAAAGCAAAAGTCTTCGGGTTGTATGGCTAATCAAGTTCTTGATCAACCGAAGTTTTTATTTCTTAACTATGGAGAGGGAGTCTGGTGAACACCTTAAAATCATCAAAACCGATGGCAACAATGTTTTCTGCTGTCCAGATTTTGTTTTCGGTGATGATGTTGATGATTTGAAGCATTTTATTAAATTCCTCTTCTCTTTCTCTATGGACTTGCTACATGTGGGGAGAAATACTTATCTCTCTGTTTTCAGGGGCTTAGCTTAAACCCCTTGCTTCGGTTGATGTGATTGTGCCAAAGGTAGGACTAGGTTTGCAGACAATCAGTGGGATGAATGTTGGTCTACCAAGTGAGATAGCCTGGTATGTTGTTGTTTTTGCTTCAATAATGTCAAGAGACATAGAGCTTGATTCTCCCCCTTGTGAAGGTTGAACCAAAGGGTCAGGCTGAAGAAAACCCTGAGGTCTCGATTGGACAGTTTGAGTACGTTCCATTTTGATGGCAACATTGATTAAAGGTTGAAGAGTGAGTTTTAGTTTTTCAATCACCTTAGTGGTGATAGCAGAGTTTGTTTTCTTCAACTCTTCTACGAAACTGGCCACTGCAGACACAGACTGTGCAGCTTTCAGTTCATCAATCTTTTTTTAGGCCTCCTCAAGCTGCTTTTCAAAATGAGATTGATACATAGTGTGGAAGGCCTTGGTCTCATTCCGAAGGTCATTCAAGGCATTGGACTGTTCGGAGTTGGAAGACTCAATCCTTCCAACAATATCATCGATCTTTTTCTCAGTTTTCTCCTTGATGAGCCTATCTCTTTCTTCCACTTGTTCAACCGTAGTGTTGAACTTGCCTTCAAACATGCTCTGGATCCTAACTTGTTGATCCAGAATTCTTTTCTCCGAGCTCTTGACAATCTCATCTACCTTCTCTGTCAGGGCTTTCTTTGCTTCAAAAAGTTGTTCACTAATACTACCCTCAGGCTTCTTCAATGGATCATATCCAGTTTGCGTTTGAAGAAGAGCATCAAGCTTTCGGTTGAGGGTTTTGTACTGCTTGATGAAAACGAAGTCACCATCATCGAAGTTTTCATCATCATTTTCATTTATGCTGATTGGAGCCATGTGATAGACTCCCACTGTTTCATCTGCTGTAGGTGGTTTTGAAATAAAACCTGAATTAAGGCCAAATCCTTCTTGGTAAGGGAAGTCAGGAAGTGACGTATCCAGACCAGAAGAAGTGATGTTCAAAAGAGGATTGGAGGATGTTATAATTGGTTCGGACATGGAGGTGATGATGTTAGAGGTAATTGGTGTTTCAAGGGTTGAGGTGATGTGATTTTCTATTGTGGTGATTATAGGTTCTGATGTTTGAGTGGTGGATATTGGAGGTGTATCTGTTGAGGTTGAGATGGGAGGAACATCCGAAGATGTGGTATGTATAGTGGAAGTGAGAGGAGGGGTTGTGGTTATTGGTTCTGTGGTAATAGTGGAGGTTTGTTGAGCAGTAGTTGGTGGTGGAGACGGTGGTCTTGTATCGTGGATTGGAGATTGAATGATGCTCTTCCTCTTCTTCTTCATGAATGTCTTCGGAGGGTGTTTTGTTGGACTCCAAAGACTTATCCACAACCATTGGCTTCTTAGCTCTCTTTGGTTGGGTACGTTTGACTGGAGTCTGCTCTGAAGCCTTTCTTTTCTTTACTAGCTTCGGACCACTTGGTCCCCCAGTTACCTTTTTCTTCCCTTTGGACTTAACAGGGACCTTGGTTTGAAAAGATTGAGTGACAGGACGAAGGACGAACAGGGTATGACATTGTAAGAGTGGAACGATAAACGTTGACCATGTCAATAACCAAGGAGACTTTTGCAAGCATGACATGTGGGATTTGGGCACAAAACTGAGTGGAATTTTCATCTACAGCTGGACTTCTGATGTGAGTGTATTTCATACCAGGAAGATCAGGATCATAGATAATACATGCTCGTTGGTAATGTTCGTGAACAATCACCGCCAGAATCTAGCATTGGAGATTTCAGTCCCCTTTGCAGAATGGTTGATGTATGTGCAGAAATCAGCCCATAAGATTGAGACAAAATCAACCTTGACATCGTGGTAAATACCGTATAAGAGGCTCAGAAAGGTCTGGCTTGCAGAATCTTGCCCTGATGTTCTTCCAGAGAGACATCACAGGAAGATTCCAAAGAAGTACCTCCATAAATCGGGAAGATGTTTCTTCTTGAAGCTACAAATTCCCCCGAGTGGTGGTTCATATCCCATCTCATTGAACATGTCAACAAGTTGTTCAGCAGTAGGTGTGACGATTTCTTGTGAATGAAAGATTGGTAGTTGTAAGGCTTTGGCGAATTTGGATTTGGTCAATTGAACTCTCTTCATGGTGTTATCAGAATTAACTACTTCGTAATGAACTGACTCGACATTGTTTTCAGCATCGAATATAGCATTGGATGTGTAGTGTTCTCTGTGCACAAGATTAGCAGAGATGGAGGGGGTGTATGTCAGAGCATGACCAAGAATCGAATGTTTGAGACATTCGACCAAGGCATCGATCGGTCTAGGATAATGTTTAGTGTCTGGGCGAAGGAATAGGTTCGCCGATTGGATCTTTAGAACAGGGATTAACATTTCTTACGGGCTCTTAGAGGAACCTTCAGGTGCAATAGCAGCCATTGATGAACAATTGAAGAATTTGGAGAAGACAATGAGCAATCTAGGGTTTTTGCAGAGAGAATTCAAATGATCTATTCGTATAAAGAGCAGAACTGAAGAGGTGTGTGGTATTTATAGTATTGGTGCTCCCAATTTGCATTTAATGATCGTGCTGTAAAGGTCCACTGATACTAATCCACGTCAGCACTCAACGTTCCACTCACCCTGCAAAAGCAGAACCGTCCTTGTGTCAGTCATGATGAATTTGAAAAGGCGGAATACAACCGTCATATCTTGTTGCAAGAATTTCTCTGTCATGTTTAACGTTAACGATCATTTATTTCAAAAGAGTGTTTGTCTTTGTTAACATCATAAATATGAAAATCATTTAACATTGAATTGACTTCGGACCATCAAAGACGAGTATAACAATTATTTGTATCCTTCGGAAAATGAAAACTGATTAAGCATTGCAAGGCATTTTGAAGGGTATCGATAACATTTCAGATAAGGAATTGTGTGAAGTATGTTATCAATACTCCGAAGAGATTTAATTTTATTGAGAACAGATCTTTTGATGATGCATTTTGACTTTTTACCTTGGCTTTCTTGAACATTGTGAAATCAAGAGTTAACATTTTCATATTCAGAATCATTCGAATCATGTTGGAAGCCTATTTTTCTCTCCGAAGTTTGTGTAATTTAACATCAGTTAAGAAATGCCTAAGTCTAACCATCCTAAGTTAAGCTCAATTTCACATTTTGCAAGGATGTTTGATGTTTTGTTTATGCTTCAAATTTTTTTATGCAAAATAATGTTGGCATTCATAGCATTGAAATTTAAAACAAGTTTCCTTTGAATTGAGCATCAGAAGAGGAAATAAATTTTGGATTGAACGTGAACATAGTTTGAAAAATCTATCCCATTTCGTCAGTTAAGGTGTTTGGATATGTTTCTGTTGAAGTATATTTGTGATGAAGTGCCTCTGTATCCGAAGACCTGTAGCTAGCCCCCGAAGTCAAACATTTTGATAAAAGAAGACTGCGAAGTCTTGGGACTCCGAAGCGTACATCCTGGAGGATCCGAAGACTTATCCTTGTAATACCTTTTGTGTGCACGCGTGATAGTACATTATGTGGTGCATGAATCTTGTATCCTATTGGTCCGTACTCTGATGGGATATTCTCTTTAACAAATTGTACTATGCGTATCACTGATCAAGTATAAATATCAGTGATACCATACCATATCAAAAAAGATTGTAAAACCCTAAATCAATCAATCAAGCATTCGACACTAGTTATTCATTTCACTGTGTTCATTTACTGTTCTTCACTGTTCTTACTTGCTCATTACTGTGTGAATTGATTAGCACTGTTAGAATACAAGTCATATAACTCTATTTAATCGATTTCAATACTCAACAAGTGGTATCAAAGCGGGTCAGCTCGAAAACCTGTTCATAGAGCTTTATTTTATTGTTACAGTTCTAGATCTGATTTTCTTTCTCAGATTTAGTCTTCCGCAACTGTCACAGATCTCTATAGCTCGTTTTACTGAAAAGATCCCACTGAAATCAATTCAAAATGACTGATTCTACCGCTACCTATGCCAACATGCCCAACTATGCTAATCTCATTGGTTCTTCAACAAAAGCCCCTGTTCTAGTAACTTCTTACTACTACTATTGGGCTAGAAGAATGAAGGACTATCTGATTGGTCTAGATAGAGATCTGTGGAGATCTATAACTGATGGTCCTCATACCGACATTGCTGGTCGTTTTGTGGTTCCTGATGGAGAAGAAGCTGTAGTTCTGAATGCTGCAGATTTAAAGAAAACTGAAAATTATGAAAGAGCAATGCGTGAACTGAGAAGTGGACTAGGTCCTGATGTCAGTCATCATATAGGTGATGCCAAGTCTGCTAAGGAAATGTGGGATAATCTTGCTCTTCGTTTTGGTGGTGACAAGATTCTTCACATAAGCAAAGTTTGGGAAATCTGAGCTGATTTTGGTAACTTCAAACAAGAGGAAAATGAATCTCTTGAAGCATGCTATGAACGTCTCAGTAACATGATCTATATCTTGGATAAGTATGGAGAGACAAGAAGTCAAAACGAAATCAACATCAAGTTCCTCTATAGTATTCGCAAGGAATGGAGACCCATAATGCTAATGGTCAAATCTTATGAGAACATTGAAAAGTACAAGTTAGCTGCTCTGTACAATTTGCTCAAATCCCATGAACCTGACATTGTTGGTCGAAGGAGTGAATCTGCTGGAACCCTAGCACTTGTTTCAAAAGAAGAATAAGAAGAAGAAAGTGATGAAGAATTTGCTGCCTATATGGTTGATAACAATGGTGAAAATGTTGCTCTTTATGCAAGAAACAGTCGAAGGTTCAAGAAACCATTCATCAAAAACAACTCAAGGAAACCCTTTGTCAAGAACTTCAACAAACCAAACTTTATGTGGATGACATTATCTTCGGATCCACTGATTCAAATCTCTCAAAAGACTTTGAAAAACTCAAGAAAAGAAAATTTCAGATGAGTATGATGGGAAAGATTAACTTCTTTCTTGGATTACAAATAATAAAGTCAAAGGAAGGGATTTTTATTAATCAACAAAAGTACACGAAGAGTTTGCTTGAACGCTTCAGAATGACTAATTGTTCTAAAGAAAAAGTCCCACTGGCTGTAACCTTCATTGGACAAACCGAAGACTGACATCCAGACATACTGAAGTATGATTGGATCATTGCTTTATCTCATAGCCAGTCGCCCAGATATTATGTTTGCAGCCTGCAACTGTGCAAGATATCAGGCTTACTCACGAGAACCACATTTGGCTGCTGTTAAAACAATTTTTCGATATCTTAGCAACACACCTGCTTATGGCCTGTAGTACCCAGCAAACTCGGGATTTTAAATACAAGCCTATTCAGACTCAGATCTTGGTGGATGCTCTATTGATCGCAAGAGCACTTCAAGGGGTTGTCATTTCCTTGATGGAAAGCTAATCAGCTGGCAATCTAAGAAGCAAACTTGTGTCTCTATCTCCACAGCTGAAGCAGAGTATGTGGCAGCTGCGGCTTGTACCTTACAAATCATTTGGATTCAAAGCCAACTGAAGGATTACGCCATTAACATGAGAAAAATACCATTGTTCTGTGATTCACAAAGTGCCATTCGTATATGCCACAATCCTGTTCAACATTCCAAGACAAAGCATATAGCTCTTCGCTATAAATTCATCAAAAGTCATGTTGAGGAGGGGAATATTGAAGTACACTTTGTTCACACATCAGAACAGTTAGCAGACATCTTCACAAAAGCTTTGAATGAAGAGGCATTTACAAGAATCGTTCGTGGACTTGGAATGATTGATGGATCCACTCTACAATAAATCTCAGATTTTCTCTTTCTTTTCCTTAGTCTTTTCAATTGCAAAACAAAATTTCATAACACACCATAGCACTCCGAAGCCTTTTTCCGCTTTGGAGCCCAACGAAGTGAAAACATACCTAATGCTGCTCCGCAGTACCCCGAAGCCTTTTGTCGCTTCAGAGCACCTCGGAACAGACATTTTGGGTTAATAAAATTTCATAAATGTTAAAAACTTTTGAAACTTTTTTTGCCTTTGCATCTCAAGGATCAATTTTCTAATAATAAAAGGCCGTTTCAAAGAAAAATCAAAAATAAAATCACTTCCGAACAGACATTTATGCATGAAAAATCAATTTTCATGCATAAATGACCAAGTAACCTTCTTTTCATTAATTAACTGATTAAAGGACAAAACTTTTATTTTAGATTTTGATGATCTTACCTTACTGCACAAAAAGGTATTTGGGAATCGATTTGAAACATTGGTAAATAAACAGACTTCAGAGTAAGGTTAAGGCTATTTTACAGATTGAAGCCTTGTTTGATTCTAATATCGGTAACATAATGTCTATTCCTAAGCTCCCTACTGAACTTGACTCG
Organism: Cichorium intybus; assembly: GCA_023525715.1. Lineage (NCBI taxonomy): Eukaryota > Viridiplantae > Streptophyta > Magnoliopsida > Asterales > Asteraceae > Cichorium > Cichorium intybus. The sequence continues at coordinate 78,898,155 of CM042011.1, forward strand.
CTTCAACACCAAACTAATCAAGTAGCCTCAAAACTACTCAGGATAACTCAAGTGTTCTGAAGTTTTCTTCAAAATTAGTACCAACATTGTCTGATAAGCAAATTTAAAATTCTTTTCATTAATGTTTCAAAATTGAACTAAATGAAGCTTTTCAAACTCAAGGATTAGAGAAATCAAAACAAAAAGCACCAAAGAAAGAAACCAAATGGTGAAATTTTTGACTCTTCGGATAAGAAAATCCAAAAAGAAAAGATAACCTTCAAAATGAAAAATTGAAAAACACAAAAAAAAAATAAATAGAAATCAAAGGTCAAAAGAATCAAAGACCACAAATAAGTAAAAAGATAATCAATGGAGTGAAAAATAAAGAAAAATCAGCACTCATATTCTTCTGTCTTAAATGACAATACAAGGAACTCCTATAACATAGTCGAGTACCATGTAGAGAATATGAACATTTCAAGTAATCTATCTTAAATGGTAAAGCTGGGGTGGTGTACGAAGCTCAAAGGCATCTCATCACAGAATAGTATCCAAACACCTCAACTGATGAAATGAAATAAATTTTTCAAAAGATTCTTAAAAGTCAATCCAAAATTATCAAACTCTTCTAATGCTCAATTCTAAAAATGAAAACCTTTTAAATTTCAATGCAAAGAATGTCACCACCATTTGGTATGAAAAATTTGAAACACAAAAGAATAATCTTTAAATCCAAATGCGAAATTAAGTTCATGGTGGGGTGATTAGACTTATGCATTCATGACTGATGTTAAATCAAACAGACTTCGGAATGAAAAATGAACTTCCAACATGATCCGAATGACTCTGAACATTAATTTGTTAAATCTTCATTTCATAATATTCAGGAAAGTTAAGGTTAGAAGTCATAATGCATCTCCAAAAGCAAAACCAAAATTTTCAAGAAAATCAAAGGAATAACAACAGACTTTGGAGTACTGTTAAAACACTTCTTGTAACACCCGGCTTTTAAAATAAAAACACCCCTGAAAATTTTTCATTTTAAACAAAGGTTTCGTTACATAAAACCATAACAAGCGGGGTATATTTTAATAAAAACGGGTACAAGTGTATCAAGGAGAGTATAAAATACCAATTCTCCTTTAAAGCCGGGCTGCTACTACAGCATCTATGAGTCCCACTCCGAAGTCACGGACTCTATCTTGTCCCCTATCAGTATCATGCTAACCTGCAGGGACATTAACAAACGGTATGAGCTACAAAGCTCAGTGAGTAATCAAATCTGCAAATAACATGTATCAAAATACAATCATATAACTGTCTGGATATCGAATCCAAACTCCTAGACTCACTGGCTGACCACATATACTCTAGGATTTCACATCCTATTCTGTAGCCCTACAGGCTGAATCATAGTGACCTGTAATTAACAAGCCACGTTAGTTATTTGCATCTATAATCATGTCTAACGATTTCTGTCCCATATTTCTTGGTCACAATGGACTGCATCATATATCATGGCTAAATAAGCCGCACCCTGTGTCATAGCTATATAAGCTGCACCAAAACATTATCAATATACAAATCATAGCCCGAAGGCCGCACCAGCTGGGTTAAATAACCCGATATCATAGCCATAAGGCCGCACCATGTACCTGTAACAAAATCATAGCCAAAAGGCCGCACCAAATCATAGCCCGAAGGCCGCATCGGAGACATAGCCCGAAGGCCGCATCGGAGACATAGCCCGAAGGCTGCACCGAAGTCATAGCCCGAAGGCCGTATCGGAGACATAGCCCGAAGGCCGCACCGGAGTCTTAGCCCGAAGGCCGCATCGGAGACATAGCCCGAAGGCCGCACCGGAGTCATAGCCCGAAGGCCGCACCCATTGGATATAATATCCAGAAATCATAGCCACAAGTGGCCGCACCATTTAATGACATTTCATTTCATAATCATTTGTGGCTCACGGCTCCGTTCTTGTCATTTCATTGACTCACGGCTTATCCGGTATTGCCTTTTCATCATAACTTTAGATTATCATTTTCGTCCCCCAAAACTGTTTCAACCTATAACAGTCCAATCAACACATATCATATGTGATATAAGTGAGATTACTCACCTGGATACTAGCTGCGTTTCAATTTCGGTTGTTTCTTGCCTTTGTGTGCACCACAACCATTTTATCCCATACCTATTTATTCATTTATATATCAAATGATAATAGGTTAATAATCATTCCAATTAACTCTAATACAATAGAGTTCAATACATTGCAACTATAACCCATCCCTAGATGATAAACTTTCCATTTACCATCTTTTCATGAGTTATACTCATTCCCGAGGCATTCGTATCGATCTACAGTGCCCCCGAGGAGTCGAAAACTCAATTTAGTATTTTTCTAGGACTTTTCATACCATCATGGACTTATGGTTCAAGTTTGAGGTAAATCGGACAAGCCTAGCAAAATTTAGCGTTTTTGGACCCCCTGCCAGCAAGCACGACTCGTGCTCTTTCTTAGCCTAGGGAAGCACGACTCGTGCAAGGTCTGTAGGGCATGAAATCTTCATAAAATGAGGAGCACGACTCGTGCAAAAAGAGCACGACCCGTGCTCTTGCTGGGCAGTCCAGATTCAGTCCCGATTTTCACTGTAGCACCCTGTTTTTGCATATTAAGTTCTTATTGTTGTTCTTAATCACTTGGGGTTCATTTCCAGGTCAAAACCCTCCATAAAAACAAGGTTTTTAACCATTGAAACCAATTCAATCAATCAAAATGAAGAATTAGGGTTCTTAGTTCCAAAAACCCCAAAACTTCAACTTGATCAATTTCTATGGTTTCACTTGTTATATGCCTATCTAATGATCATATTAGAACTCAGAATTCATGAATAAACATCATGAAATTCACTGAAATTTCGAATTTCAGTTTGGACCCAAAAACCCATCAAGAACAAACTAGTCAAAAACTTGAATTACTAACCTTAATTAGCTTAGGAATCACCAATTCCAAGCCATGATTCCAATTCCATGCTTCAAGCCTTCAAGAACTCTTCCAATTTCTGCAAAATCCAGCCACAAAACCTTCTCCCGTAAGTCTCCAAAATTCTGCACAAATGGGAGAGGTTTCAACATTTTATTTTCCAAATTTTTCAAATTTGGTCCCTAAATTCATTTTCTTGAACTTTTGCCACAACTATCAAGTTTTATTACAATAAAACTTCTATTCTTTATACTTTTGCCACAAGGAGCAATATTTTCACATATTTGGTCCTTCACATGGTCAAATGACCAAAATACCCTTTTATGGTACAACGACCAAAAATCCGTTTTTATAACATTTTAAGTCCAAAACTCAAAATATTATTTCAAACTAATTACTTTTCTGTCCAAAAGACCAATTTACCCTTCCAAGATAAAATGACCATTTTACCCTTTTTATTATATTTACATAAAAAGAGTGTCTTGGCGTTACAAATTCTCCCCTCCTTCAAAAGATTTCGTCCCCGAAATCATACTATCAAGCGAGGGTATTTCTTTCTCGTTACAATTCCGGTTTCTCATATCATATGGAAACCTTTATGGTATTGCCTAAGCACTTAACCATACTAGTCTTCTTATCTCGTGATTATATCACCACTCGCATATCACTCCCCCGGTTGTCCCGGGCACCTTAATCACTTATCTTCCTCATTTCAACATGAGGGATTCGTTAGAATTTATCAATCTATGTTCTCAGAACCATGAGACCCATAAAAGACTTTACAAATATTTTGAAGTTCATCAAGAAACTTCAATCAGTACACCCCAATTCTTACTCTTTGGGACAGCTGGAAAGGTCCCATAGACCAGGACTCGACTTTCCTTTTTGTCCCACATCAATTTCTAGTCTTTCCGAAGGGTCACTTTGAGTTCCACCATCTTCCTTTACTTGGGGTTTTAACCGTTTTACTCGCTGATCCGCATGCCACTTTTGCTAATTATTAGCCATTTTCCAATTTTCTCGTATTTGCCTAATATTTTCTTCTTTTTGAAGTACAATCTCAAGTCCAGTCAACGGTTTCTCCCCAACTTCTGTCTAGCAAATCAGCGTGCAACACGATACTCCATACTATGCATTATACGAGTCATCTAAACGCTAGTACTAAAACCATTATTATCTACGGGTTCTACCAAAGATAGGCGATCTTCTCATCTTCCACTAGGGTCTGCTGTGCAATTTTCAAGCACATCTTCTAGAGTCTGCATCATTTTCTCGCCTCATCTGCAATCCCTATACAGTACTTACTAGTACTTTTGAACTATCAATTCTATGAATTAATACGAAATTCAGCAAATAATTCTAGTATCTCGATCTGATACAGTCGCCACATGTAGTGCACGTCAACAATTTTCTTTTTCTATGTAGTTTTTCACTACTTTCCGCTCTTAATTTCTTCTTTGGTCAGTATAAATCTACACTGATTTCATCAATCAACCTGCAATCACCCATATGGTGTCATACCCATGCGGTACTTGCAAAGACTTTACTACAAAGTCTATGATATTTTTCGTCCCATTTCTTCTTTAGGACGTACAACCTTATGTTTCTAATGATTTGACTGTAGTTACCCACAAGTCAAACACTTTTCACATGTCTTTCAATGTCTTTCTTCAGCCCCGGCCACCAACACATAGGTTTTATCGACCTATCCAGTTTGGTATTGCCCCGGGTATGCTGCATATCTGATACAAAATGCATCTTTTCAAGATGATTTTTATGTTTCGTTTGACTTTGGAATTCACATTCACAACCGCCAAGGGTTTTAAATCACTGTGATATTCCAACTAACTTCCGCTACTATTCGATCATTTATTCACTTTTCACGTTTTCAGACTTGCACGCATCTTTCTGTGCTACCCGAATCAACTCAGGTAATCAATTTGCCACATTCATACATGTGGATGTAACCTTCAAAGGTTACTCTTTCCAATCCAAGGCATCTATAGCCACATCCGCTCTTTTCGAGATGGTACAGGATTTCATACCCGAAATCTTTAAGTAACACATCTATCTCACTTATCTCATATCAAGCTTCTTTTTGATCAATTAAGTATTTCAAACTTAATGCTCCATATAAACAGTAAGCTTTACACCATATAGATAGTGTTTCCGAATCTTCTATGCCAAAATCATAATTGCTATTGCAATATTATGTATCCAAAATCAACTCTGGATGCATTTCTATAATACAATTTATCTTCGCCGCTTAGCAATAATACTAACGCCGGAATTTTACACAAGGTTTGTTTCAACCTTTGAAAAGTCATTTGTGGTCCTTCTACCCACTCCAACTTTTCACTTTGCTTAATCAACTTTAGTCAACTAGACAACAATCAAGGAGCAGTTTTCTACATCTCTCCTATAATAATCCGCCCATTCAAGGAACTACAATGTCAGTCAGATTCCTCAGGCGGTTCCAGTTTTATCACATCATCTATCCCACTGGATTTATTTTATCATCTTTGGCACTTTTATCATGCCCAAAGAATTGAAACTTCTTTTAGCCAAATTTTTCATACTTGGAGAATTTTACATATCACTTAACTTAGTGAAGTAACTCCAACATCTGGTACAATGTACCTCATATTCAGTCTGGTTTCGAGAATATCATATTCTCAGTGGTCAATGTACATACACATTAACTTATCTTTCTTCTTTTCAAACAGATAGGGCTCCACACGATGACACATTCAGCCATATGAGACCCCAATTCAAAAACAATTTCTTCTAATTGTTTTACCACTCTGCCATCTCTGCAGAGGCCAATCAACACAGAGCCTAGATCATAGGAACGGCTCCCAAGACCAGCTTAATCATAAGCTCTTCTCGCCAATCTGGCAGAAATCTTGGAAGTTCTTTTCAAAAGAACCATCCGAGATTTTATTCAAAGTAGTGAATTACTATCATTGTTTTATCTAGCTTGGCCAATACCACGTATGCCAACTACAACATCATTCCTTTACTAACCCTTTTCTGAGTTTAAGCAAAGAAAATAACCGGTATTCTCAACAACGGTCATTTACCATAGGTTTTCATCTGTTCCACTTCTGTTTTAAGAACCATACTGTTCTTGTTTCTACAATTCATGGTAGCATAATTCATTTCTAACCAATTCATAAGCACAAGTGCTTCAGATTCGCTGGTAGTCATCGGCTTCAGATTTATAGGGAAAAATGGTCCCGTAAATCCTAGGCAGACTACTTTCCCGGTGTTCAATATCTAGAACATACTTGCTATCTGCTATAGCTGTTTCAAAAATTTCATCCAAAATCATTGATGAAAAATTCAAACAAGACATCAAGTCATCGATCCAAAGCACAGCTTCTTGGATCAAATATAACATACACAAGTTATATTCAGAACATTTATTGCGGAGATCATATCAGTCTCCTCACAAGCTTCTTCCCCATTCTGTTGGAATGCTCAAAGTACCACTACTCCTTTTCGACCATTCGTTCCTTCTTTCTTTCCTGGGTTCATCACCCGTTACTCCACATTTAACATGTGAGTATGTCAAAAAGAAGTGATCTATAGTTCCACGCTGGAACCACTTCCGTCCCATACAATAAACTCGAGCAACATGCTCCCATTTTCTGTAATTTCATCTTCTAAACAATAGAGTCTCAACTCTACAATGTTCTAAGTGCTTTTCCTGCACTTCTTACATTACATTTTCTTTTCATTTTGGTCTCTTCCCTTCAAGGCTAGACCTGAATCGTTTTAACTTCTCTTGAGAAGTTCACTGATATTTTCTGCTTTTCTTGTAGTCTCAACTTCTGTTCTTTCACCTCGAATATCAACCAAGGTGAGCAACCGATTTCTTTATCTGACCACATCAGCTACTACTGCTTGTCATGTGGATTTTCTGCTACTTGTCTCGTTGCCCCTCGTTCAATGGAGTCTTGATAAAGGGCTGGTCCGCCTCTTAAAGCTACACGCCCTAAATTCTTCCAAAGTAGATTTACGGTTCATACTTATTATTCGTCAGAAGTTAGCAACAGTTAGGTTATATATGTATAATAACAACTATATACACCTAACTATGCATCATGTCTACTATCTTAAGGTTTAAGTCCAGGAATCTACTCTATAGACACCTAGTTCACTTAAACCACGGCTCTGATACCAACTTGTAACACCCGGCTTTTAAAACAAAAACACCCCTGAAAATTTTTCATTTTAAACAAAGGTTTCGTTACATAAAACCATAACAAGCGGGGTATATTTTAATAAAAACGGGTACAAGTGTATCAAGGAGAGTATAAAATACCAATTCTCCTTTAAAGCCGGGCTGCTACTACAGCATCTATGAGTCCCACTCCGAAGTCACAGACTCTATCTTGTCCCCTATAAGTATCATGCTAACCTGCAGGGACATTAACAAACGGTATGAGCTACAAAGCTCAGTGAGTAATCAAATCTGCAAATAACATGTATCAAAATACAATCATATAACTGTCTGGATATCAAATCCAAACTCCTAGACTCACTGGCTGACCACATATACTCTAGGATTTCACATCCTATTCTGTAGCCCTACAGGCTGAATCATAGTGACCTGTAATTAACAAGCCACGTTAGTTATTTGCATCTATAATCATGTCTAACGATTTCTGTCCCATATTTCTTGGTCACAATGGACTGCATCATATATCATGGCTAAATAAGCCGCACCCTGTGTCATAGCTATATAAGCTGCACCAAAACATTATCAATATACAAATCATAGCCCGAAGGCCGCACCAGCTGGGTTAAATAACCCGATATCATAGCCATAAGGCCGCACCATGTACCTGTAACAAAATCATAGCCAAAAGGCCGCACCAAATCATAGCCCGAAGGACGCATCGGAGACATAGCCCGAAGGCCGCACCGGAGTCATAGCCCGAAGGCCGCATCGGAGACATAGCCCGAAGGCCGCACCGGAGTCATAGCCCGAAGGCCGCACCCATTGGATATAAAATCCAGAAATCATAGCCACAAGTGGCCGCACCATTTAATGACATTTCATTTCATAATCATTTGTGGCTCACGGCTCCGTTCTTGTCATTTCATTGACTCACGGCTTATCCGGTATTGCCTTTTCATCATAACTTTAGATTATCATTTTCGTCCCCCAAACCTGTTTCAACCTATAACAGTCCAATCAACACATATCATATGTGATATAAGTGAGATTACTCACCTGGATACTAGCTGCGTTTCAATTTCGGTTGTTTCTTGCCTTTGCGTGCACCACAACCATTTTATCCCATACCTATTTATTCATTTATATATCAAATGATAATAGGTTAATAATCATTCCAATTAACTCTAATACAATAGAGTTCAATACATTGCAACTATAACCCATCCCTAGATGATAAACTTTCCATTTACCATCTTTTCATGAGTTATACTCATTCCCGAGGCATTCGTATCGATCTACAGTGCCCCCGAGGAGTCGAAAACTCAATTTAGTATTTTTCTAGGACTTTTCATACCATCATGGACTTATGGTTCAAGTTTGAGGTAAATCGGACAAGCCTAGCAAAATTTAGCGTTTTTGGACCCCCTGCCAGCAAGCACGACTCGTGCTCTTTCTTAGCCTAGGGAAGCACGACTCGTGCAAGGTCTGTAGGGCATGAAATCTTCATAAAATGAGGAGCACGACTCGTGCAAAAAGAGCACGACCCGTGCTCTTGCTGGGCAGTCCAGATTCAGTCCCGATTTTCACTGTAGCACCCTGTTTTTGCATATTAAGTTCTTATTGTTGTTCTTAATCACTTGGGGTTCATTTCCAGGTCAAAACCCTCCATAAAAACAAGGTTTTTAACCATTGAAACCAATTCAATCAATCAAAATGAAGAATTAGGGTTCTTAGTTCCAAAAACCCCAAAACTTCAACTTGATCAATTTCTATGGTTTCACTTGTTATATGCCTATCTAATGATCATATTAGAACTCAGAATTCATGAATAAACATCATGAAATTCACTGAAATTTCGAATTTCAGTTTGGACCCAAAAACCCATCAAGAACAAACTAGTCAAAAACTTGAATTACTAACCTTAATTAGCTTAGGAATCACCAATTCCAAGCCATGATTCCAATTCCATGCTTCAAGCCTTCAAGAACTCTTCCAATTTCTGCAAAATCCAGCCACAAAACCTTCTCCCGTAAGTCTCCAAAATTCTGCACAAATGGGAGAGGTTTCAACATTTTATTTTCCAAATTTTTCAAATTTGGTCCCTAAATTCATTTTCTTGAACTTTTGCCACAACTATCAAGTTTTATTACAATAAAACTTCTATTCTTTATACTTTTGCCACAAGGAGCAATATTTTCACATATTTGGTCCTTCACATGGTCAAATGACCAAAATACCCTTTTATGGTACAACGACCAAAAATCCGTTTTTATAACATTTTAAGTCCAAAACTCAAAATATTATTTCAAACTAATTACTTTTCTGTCCAAAAGACCAATTTACCCTTCCAAGGTAAAATGACCATTTTACCCTTTTTATTATATTTACATAAAAAGAGTGTCTTGGCGTTACACTTCTCAAACAACTTTTGATATCTGAAGTGTTATCAACACCCTTTGGAGTTGATCATAACAGTCATCAAATCTTTACACACCGAAGAGTACACATAACAGTCACAAATATCCTTGTTGATCCGAAGTCAATTAAATGTTCAAAGGATTTTACCATTTATGATAAGGACAGAGACAAACATTCGTTTGAAATAAATGAACGTTAGTTTAACAACTGTAATGGAGAAAATGATGGAATATATTAACAAAAAGATCTTGTGGAAATGGCGCTTCAATTTCAAATAATCATGACTGACAACCCGTTTCCACTTTTGCAGGGTTAGTGGGACACGCAGGTGCTGAGGTGTCTTAATATTAGTGGACCAATTCAAACGTGCATTTAATGGCCTTGGGACCACGAACACTATATATATATACCTCACGCCGTTTCAAATCATCTCTTTACGCGATCACATCTCTCAAACTTCCTCTGCCAAATTTCTCTCAAGAACCCTAATTTCTCTTCATCTTCTTCAAATCAAAAATGGCGGCTGATGCATCTTCACAAACTACTGAAGTTATTTCCATCCCTGTTCTCAAGAACCAGTCTGCAAATATGGTTCTTCGCACTGATCCAACCCTCTACCCTCAACCATTCGTCGCTCTTGTCGAATGTCTGAAGGCATCTGTTCTAGGTCACGCTCTGACTCATGCTCCAGCCATTCCTGCAACTTTGGTGCATAGGGCTCACTACACCTCTAATGCCCTGTTTGACACCAACAATAATGTGAAGTCGGTATTTTACGAGACCATAAATACAAGAGGGAAAACCAAGAAAGTTCAACTGACGAAGGAGAAATTCGCTGAAGCCCTTCATCTTCCCCTCTACAATTCCAATGAAATGGTCATCCCAACTGCTGAACAACTGGTGGACATGTTCAATTCCATGGGATATGAACCACAGCCGGAAAGTATCAGTACATTCAGGAAGAAGCAACTTCCCGATCTTTGGAGGTATTTCTTTAGTATCTTCCTTAGATGTCTTTCTAGAAGGAAATCTGGTCTGGACTCTGCGAGTTAATCATTCCAAAGCTTGCTGTATGGTATTTACTACGATGTGAAGGCTAATTTTGCATCAATCCTTTGAGGTGATTTCTGCTCACACATCAATCACACCTTGAAAGGCATAGAGATTTCGAATGCGAGGTTCTGGGCGATAGTTGTTGATGCCCACTACCAACAGATAGGGTTTGCTTATGACCCTAACCTTCTTGATATGAGATACACTCACATTACTGTTCCAACTCTAGATGAAGTACCAGCCGAGTTCTGTGCACAAATACCAAATGTGATGCTTTTAAAGGTGTCCATTGAGTGCAATGAGGCCAACATGTATCGTAACACTCTGTGTACAAAAAGAAAACTGACAGGTGGGCCTAGTGGTCTGAAGAAGGCAGTAAAGAAAAGAAAGCCTTCGGAACAAAGAACCCCTAAAAGAAGACAATCAAAGAGAACCAAGAAAGTATCCGCAGTGGATGAATCTTCGGATTCAGAAAGGACTCCATCTGCTAATATTCCAGAGGAGGAGGAAGCACACCAAGACTCTCCTATACATGAAACAAGACCACCCACTCTACCACATACCTCTACACCACCTCCTCCACCTCCAACTACAGCCAAACCAACTTCAACAATTCATACAACCACCTCTGATATACCACCAACTACCGCTCCACAAACATTCACCATCCATACTACAGAAGCACCACCTACCACAGCCCAACAAACAACTACGATCCACACTTCATCTTCTGAGGTACCACCCACATCTACCACTGCTGAAACACCACCTATCTCCACTCCTCTAACCTCTGAACCAATCATTACCTCATCCGAACCATTCCTAAACATTCCTTCATCTGGAATTGATTTTTCACTACCAGAGTTCACGATACCTTCTCCTCCACAACAAAATCCCACCTCAGCAGCATTCTTTGAAGCCTTTCACTTGGCTCCTCTGACTGCTGAATGAACATCCGATGAGGATGCACAGGATGGGGATCTCATGCTTATGAAAAAGTATAGGATCCTCAATTCAAACCTTGATACGCTCATTTAGGATCAAACAGGATTTGATCCCACAAAGCCAACTGTAGGTGATATCTCAGATGATATAGAGAGCTTGGAATTCACCCTGACCAAAGAACTGAAAGAGTTAATGGGTCAACTTGAAAAGAAGCTCTTGGATCAACAAGCAAAAATCCAATCTTCTCTGGAAATTAAAATAGAGTCTGCTATTGCTGAACTAGATAAGATAAGAAAAACAAACAACTGTTGGAGGAAACCGAAAAGAAAATGCAAAACCTTGTGGAAAAGGTGGAGTCCTCAAACTCCGAAGTCCTGAAGGCTCTCCAAGACCTTCGGACTGAGGCTCAATCACTCCAGCAGGGAACCAAGTTTGAAAAACAACTTGATGAGGAACGAGCAAAAATCAAAGAGCTAACTGCCGCCCAGACCGCTTCGGAGATCACAAAGTTCTCTAATGAGCTGCAAAAGACTAATGCAGTTCTTGCCCAGGACATGGTGACCAGGCTAAGAACTGTATTACAACCACTCATCAACTTTGCTGATAGGATTGCTAGACCACAGTCAAGACCAACTCCTCCTCTACATATGCTTCATGCTTCATAAGGGGGAGAAGTTCTTGAACCATCCTCTGAAGCCACAACAACCTTAACTGCCACACATCATGTTGCTGCTAGTCTGGGTACATCTCAAACCTTAACATCTTCTGGTCCCACATTCTCAACAATTACCACAACGACCATGAGATCATCAGAGGCTAGGGGATCAAGGCAAAGAACTGTTGAAAGCTTGATCGCCCCACACATGGAGAGTGTCCATAGGGCCAGATATGAAGACTATGCCCTAATGATGAAAATCAATGCCTTTGCACGTGATGATGGAAAATGGACAGCTGATGCAATCAAGCTCTTCGGATTCCAAAAGCTTGAAGTGTTCAACAGACTACCTCTTCGGAGTTTTGACGTAAGTGAATCCGATGACCAACAGCTTGATCTGCCCTTCAATCCGAAGACATTCTCTTTTGTCCAATTTGCACAGACAATAACCAACGATCAAAGGGCCACCTACTGGACAAACAAAATTAATTTCCATGCTATGTTCATTCAAAATCAGAATGTAGTATGGAGTTCAAAAAGAATCAAGAAGCTCATCTCAATCAAGGAAGCTGAGACTTTTGAGAACTTCACAAATTACGAATTTCTCATTCTTCGGGGTTCTGATGAAGAGCAATCCATGTTCACAATTGCTGACTTCCTAATTATGAACCCAGTGGATTTCATTGAGATCTTGGACATGATGAAAACCCAACGTGGTCTTGCTACAGAGTCTTTGTTTGTTTTCAATAATGCCAAGAATCATATCTTGGGCTTTCTGAACAACTACATGCTGAGATTTGCCGAGAACGATTTGGAACTGTGCTCATTCTACAGACAGACTCTGGGCACTCCTCCAATCATTGTACGAAACATCAGTAGCTTCAAGAATAGGGAGATTATTGATGAACCATACGGCATAGTATTCAAAGGACTTCGAAATGAAACCAAAGTTATGATTAAGTTCTTTGAAGTTGAATACATAGGCCTCTATCCCTCATCCTTCATCAACAACATGAAGCACCATGTGAACAACAGTCCAGCAAATTCGCATGACAAAAAGAAGCTGTTCATGGATCACATGTCGTGGTGGTTAGCTATCAGAAAGACCTTGAAGAGAGTCTACAAAAGAAACTTCAAAGAATAGGCTTCAGATGCACTTCATACAAAGGGGGAGATTGTTAAAGTATATTTGTGATGAAGTGCCTCTGTATCCGAAGACCTGTAGCTAGACCCCGAAGTCAAACATTTTTATAAAAAAGACTCCGAAGTCTTAGGACACCGAAGCGTACATCCTGGAGGATCCGAAGACTTATCCTTGTAATACCTTTTGTGTGCACGCGTGATAGTGCATTACGTGGTGCATGAATCTTGTATCCTATTGGTCCGTACTCTGATAGGATATTCTCTGTAACAAATTGTACTATGCGTATCACTGATCAAGTATAAATATCAGTGATACCATACTGTGTCGAAAAATATTGTCATCTTCCAATTGTAAAACCCTAAATCAATCAATCAAGCATTCGACACTAGTTATTCATTTCACTGTGTTCATTTACTGTTCTTACTTGCTCATTACTGTGTCAATTGATTAGCACTGTTAGAATACAAGTCATACAACTCTATTTAATTGATTTCAATACTCAACAGTTTCTCTAATGACAAGCCTTTGAGATTCATACACCACCTCAACAATGCCATTTAAGACTGATTACTTGAGATGTTCATATTCTCTACATGGTACTCGACTATGTTATAGGAGCTCCTTGTATTATCATTTAAGATAGAGAATTATGCCTTTGAGTGCTGATTTATCTTTGTTTTTGCACTCTTTCATTTATCTTGTTACTTGTATTGTTGTCTTTGTTTCTTTTGACAATATGATTTTGCTGTTTTCTTTTGAATTTTGAACATTTTACATCTTTGAAACATGTTTTCCAATGGAGTTTCATATCTGAAGAATTTGAAAATATCACCATGTGAGGCCTTTTGATGGTGTTTTTGAAGATTTGTATAATCCTTTTGAAAAACTTCGTATTGTTCAATTTTGAAACAAGAGTAAAGAAAGTTTGAAATTTGCCTATCAGTCAATGCCGGTATTATTTTTGAAGAAAACTTTGGAACATGTGATTCATCCTGAGTAGTATTTGAACTACTTGATTAATTTGACATTTAAGTGAGTTGAGTGCAACAGGGAGCTTAGAGATAGACACGATGTTAAGAATATGTAAATCACACATGACTTCATACTATAAAACATCCCTAACCTTACTTCGAAGTCTGGTTCCTTACCATTGTTTCAATTTGATTCCCAAATACCTTTTAGTGCAATAACGTATGATTATCAGAATGTAAAATCAAAGTTTTGTCCTTTAATCAATTAATTCATGAAAGAAGGTCAAATTCTGTCATTTATGCATAAAAAATTGAGAATTGAACTTATGAAACTTTCTAATTTATCTTTTTCATTAAGCCATCTTTTTGAATAAGGGTTTTCATTCTTTTGATACGAGGAAAATTATTGTTTTAATGATTTTTAACACTTATGGAAATTTTTTGACCGAAATTTCTGTTTCGATGGACTCCGAAGGTTCAGAATGCTTCGGGGCAGCATGATTTCTTTTTTGGTAAATGAAAAGAGTAAGGTAAGAAAAAGCAAATATGAGATTTATGTCATAGGTGATCCATCAATCATGCCAAGTCCTCGAACTATTCGTGTGAATGATTCTTCGTTCAAAGGTTTGGTGAAGATATCTGCCGGTTGTTCTGTTGTGTGAACAAAGTGCACTTCTATATTCCCCTCCTCAACATGACTTTTGATGAAGTGATAGCGAAGAGCTATAAGCTTCGTCTTAAAATGTTGAACAGGATTGTGACATATCCGAATAGCACTTTGTGAATCACAAAACAATGGAATTTTTCGCATGTTAATGGCGTAATCTCTAAATTGGCTTTGAATCCAGATGATCTGCGAAGTGCAAGCAGCACCAGCTACATACTCAGCTATGGCTACATACTCAGCTATGGCTGTGGATATTGATAAGCAAGTTTGCTTCTTAGACTGCCAGCTGATGAGTTTCCCATCAAGAAATTGGCAACCACCCGAAGTGCTTTTAGGATCAATTGAGCAACCACCCAAGTCTGAATCTGAATAAGCTTGTATGTAGAACCCTGAGTTTGCTGGATACCATAACTCATATGCAGTTGTGTTGTGAAGATAACGAAGGATTGTTTTAACCGTAGCCAAATGTGGTTCGCATGGATCAGCTTGATATCGTGCACAATTGCACACTGCGAACATTATGTCAGGGCGACTGGCTGTGAGAGAAAGCAATGATCCGATCATACTTTGGTAAGTTTCAAGATCTGTCTTCGGTTTGTCTAAAGAAGGATTCAACCGGGTACCTATAGGTAACGGAACCTTCGCATTGGAATAGTTAGTAATTCCGAAGCGTTCGAGTAAACTTTTGGTGTATTTTTATTGATTGATAAAAATCCCTTCTTTTGACTGTTTGATTTGTAGTCCAAGAAAGAAATTAATCTTTTCCATCATACTCATTTGAAATTTGCTTTTCATTAACTTTTCAAAATCTTTTATGAGTTTTGGACCAATGGATTCGAAGATTATGTCGTCCACATAAATTTGTACTAACATCAAATGATTTCCGTCTTTTTTTCGAAAGAGTGTGGGATCCACAAAACCTTGTTTAAATTTTGATTCTTTTAAGAATTTTGTCAATGTTTCATACCAAGCTCTAGGAGCTTGTTTCAATCCATAGACTGCTTTATCCAATACGTAGCAATGATTAGTATTTTCTTTGTTGACAAAGCCAGGTGGTTGTTCAACAAAAACGGTTTCCTCGAGATCACCGTTCAAGAAGGCACATTTAACATCCATTCGGGAGACGTCAAAGTTTTTATGTGATGCATAAGGTAGAAATATCCGAACGGATTTGAGTCTAGAAACAGGAGCGAATGTTTCTTCGTAGTCAATCCCCCCCCCCCCCCCCCCGTTGACAATAAACTTTAACAACCATCCTTGCCTTGTTTCTGACCATATTGCCTTCGGTATTGAGTTTATTTCTATATACCCATTTGAGACCAATGATAGAAGCATTTGTTGGTTTTGGAATCAATCTCCAAACTTTATTTCTTTCAGATTCTTCTAATTCCAACTGCATTGCTTCTATCTAGTCTGGGTGATCAAATGCATCTTTAACGTTCTTTGGTTCAATTTTAAAAATGGAAACATTGAACATGCACAACTACGAAGTTTTTTTTAATTCTTGTTGTTTTTGATGGAGTTGTGCACATGTCAGAACTTTATCGTGAAAGTTACCGATGACAAGTGATTGGGGATGATTTTTCGTCCACTTTTCGAAAGGAGGATAATTTGGATCAAATTCAGGTGGTCCTTCGACATTGATTTTGTCAGTGTCCAAAGGATATCCCGAAGTGGATGGAAAATCATCAGTTATGTTGAAAGTATTAATACGATAACTGATCACCACGAGTAAGGTTTTTAAGCCGGTTACTGTGTGACAGATATGTATTTTGTCTATAATATGCGGAAATAAAATAAGAGTTGCGGAATAAAATAAAGCGGTAAATCTAAACTAGACAGTATTTAAATAGACAGAAAGTGGTAAATAAAGTAAATGTTAGAAGTTAGAGGTTAGATGTAATAAACGCCATTATCAACGATAAAGTGTTTTTACAATAAATAAAAGGTTAGAAGTTAGAAGTTAGAAGTTAGAAGTTAGATGTCTCGGTTAAATACAGTCCACATATGTTTTCGTTGTCACGGTTCGTTTTTTATGTCTTGGATATTTGGTACAGTTGATTTATAAAAGTTTGAATAAATCAATAATAACACAGGTAATTTCAAAGAACTTATCGATAGCAGATGGTGATTTTCTTTGAAGCTTCGATTCTTGTTCTTTGCTCGTGTTTTCTTGCTGAAATGGTATTTCTTCGGTTTTGTGTTGGTTTGGACGTGGGTATGTGTATTGTAGTTGTATTGGTGCTGTATGGGTTTGGTGTCGGGTGGAGGTTTTGTTTGGTGTCGGGTAGAGGTTGTTTAGAGATTTGAAGTTTTGGTGTCGGGAGGATATCTTGTTTCTTGCGGTTGTGCGGTTTGGTTCTTGTTGCCAAATGCAGAAATCAGAGTATCTTGAGGTGTTGGTCGTGGGTTTCTTGGAGAGTATATGAGTATATAATGCTTGGTTGATTGGGTGTAACAAAACAGCAAGAGAAAGGCTCAATTTATAGTTGCTGAACACACAGCGTTCGCGTCGCGACCGGGCATGCCGTCGCGTCGCGAAGGTGCTTGGCTGGTGGTCGGTGCGCTTTTTGTCGGGTCAGTGCGTCTTCGCTGGTATGTCGAGCTTTTCGTCGCGTTTCCTTTTGGTCGCGTTGCTTTTGGTCGCGTCGCGAAGGATAGTGCGTTGGTAGTCTCGCGATTAGAAAGTTGGTGGTGTCACGTTGGAGCTTCGCGATGGAAGTCTTCGCGTCGCGACCATCACCTTCGTCGCGGCGCGAGCGCTGTAGGTTTTTGGTCTTCTGTCTTTGTTTCTTCTTCACGTCGCGACCACTATGTCTGTCGCGTCGTGATTGCTGTAGCAGTGTGATATTTTGTATTTTGCTCTTTTGGTTAGAAACGTTACTTCCTCAGGTTTGGATGATTTCTCAAAGATTCTCGGGTCTTGATTTATTCTTGTTTTTTATCTCGAATTCACGCAATCTGAAATAAACTGATAATATTTGTTAGATAATAACAGTTCATCTTATTTCAGTGATTGTCACATACAAAAATATTTTTTCAACAATTTCCCCCTATGTGATCATTACTGAAATAAGAACAGATCTAAAAGGTAAGGTTGAAAATTCTTGTAATTTGGATAAAACATTTATAAAACCATATCACTTGTTTTGAAAGAGTGTGACTAGATTTTACTTATGTTTTGAAAAATGTTTGTCAAGAATATTTGTTTCTGAATCAAAGTTTCATGTTCAATTATCAAAAGGTTTTTGTATATGTACTTTCATAATATTCCTTAAGATTTTATAACATTTATAAAGACGACAAGTGATCTTAATAGGTCGATTCAGATGAACTTCTCATAGGTATATTTCACACTTGACTGAGGTGTTTGTTTGTTCTGGGTGCAGAACGGGTGTATAATCACTAAAGATGAGTGATATCTCTCAGTTTGAAGGTGTTGACTTATGCTTAATATGGATTTATACCTATATACTTTAGTCACTTGGTCTTCATATTAGATAATCAATCACATAAGACTGGTTTCGGCATTACTCAGAGGGTTTCTTCATTCATGCCATTGATGTTCACTCTCTCTCCGTCGGTAAATACATGTAGAGGGGTTTAGAAATATTTATAGTGCAGTTTGCAACTAAGAATATCCAATTATGAAGGCTACAGTATCCCGGTAAGTCTTCGGTTTTGACAGCTATATTTGATAAAGCTTTTGAGAATCTGTTTGTTTGGAAAATTTTGAGAGATGTCTGTCTTGATTGATTGTTGTTGTAAATCTTCTTTTTCTTTGGTGAGGTGTTCACCTTTGTCTTTATCTTTTCTTGATTTTGTGAAAAGATATCTGATGTGGTTATCAATTGTGATTTGTTGACAGCATTTGTTGGATGTGACTTTGTCGTTTCTTCATTTGTCAGACTTGTTATGCAAGATGATAGATCTTTTTCTTGATGTGGCTTCATTGAGGATAGGGATAGGTGATATAATAGACAGTTTGTCTAATATATAAAGAAATGATTGTATCGTCCCTGGTCATTTTGATATCTAAGCAAAAATGAGACTAGCATCACGGTATAAGAGTATAAATCCTATAAGTCATAATGAAAACACCTTTGCTCACAGAAATGAATTTCACTTAGCAGTTAAAGACGAGGCACAATTTCTCACATGGGTTATGTTTTCATCTGAATCTCCTGATCTTATGTCCCTTAATTGATAAAATCATTATATTTGAAATAAATTCAAAGGGAATAGGAGAATGTTCATAACGAAAATTTTGAGATTTGAACCTTCACTTTAATTTAAGAATCAATATGACTGAGAACATTCATCGAGCACAAGTATCTGAAAATTTAGTCAAGAAGATGTTAATCACATGGTTTTATAAAGATTTTAAAAGATAAAATATTCAATAAATTTTTTTGTGATTTTTGATTATTTGGATGTTTTTGGAAGATTTTGGTAATTTGAATGTTTTTGGAAGATTTTGGTTATTTGAATGTTTTTGGAAAATTTTGGTTATTTGAATGTTTTTGGAAAATTTTGGTTATTTGAATGTTTTTGGAAATTTTCGTTATTTGACTGAAAGTAAACACTCTTTTGTACAAACAAAATGTAGGAGATTAGGGATGGATGTTATCTGGATTCAACATTCCTAGACGGCCTAGGAAGTATTGAAACTTGGTTTCGTCTAAAGCCTTAGTAAAGACATCGGCAATTTGATCTTCGGTGTTTATGAAGTGCAATTCGATATGACCTTTTTGTATGTTGTCTTTGAGGAAATGATATCGAATGTCGATGTGCTTTGTCATGGAATGGTGCACGGGATTGTGAGAAATGGCAATTGCGCTGGTTGAGTCACAAAATATGGGAATTTGTGATACTTTGTAGCCATAGTCACGTAATTGAGTTTGCATCCACATGACTTGTGAACAGCAGCTTGCGGCAGCTACATATTCAGCTTCTGCGGTTGAAGTGGACACGCATGATTGTTTCTTTGAAGTCCAACTTACGAGTCTGCCTCCTAGAAATTGACAAGAACCAGATGTGCTTTTTCTGTCTAGTCTGCATCCTCCATAGTCGGAGTCGGTGAAGGCGTTAAGCTGAAAATCAGAGTTAGCTGGATACCAAAGGCCAAGAGATGGAGTTCCTTTAAGATATTTAAAAATTCTTTTTACAGCTATAGCATGAGATTCCATAGGATTGGCTTGGTATCTGGCACAGACACATG
This sequence comes from Cichorium intybus, assembly GCA_023525715.1. Classification (NCBI taxonomy): domain Eukaryota; kingdom Viridiplantae; phylum Streptophyta; class Magnoliopsida; order Asterales; family Asteraceae; genus Cichorium; species Cichorium intybus. Next base: position 78,918,386 of record CM042011.1, read on the forward strand.
TAGAAAACATGATGTCGGGTCTGCTGGCTGTGAGGTATAGGAGTGATCCTATCATTCCTCGATATTTCTTTTGATCAACAGGCTTGCCATTTAAGTCTGCATCTAATTTGTAACCAAGGGCCATTGGGGTTTTTGCTGTATTGGATTTATCAAGGGAAAAACGAGTTAGAAGATTTTTGACATAATTTTCTTGATTGATGAAAATTCCATCTGATGATTGTTTGACTTGAAGTCCAAGAAAGGTAGTCATTTCTCCTATCATGCTCATCTCAAATTTGCTCTTCATTAAATCTGCAAACTTGATACTCAAAGATTCATCAGTAGAACCGAAAATAATGTCATCGACATATATTTGAACGATTAACAGATGCTTATTAAAGATTTTACGAAAGAGAGTTTGATCAATTGAACCTCTTTTGAATCCTGATTCTTCTAGAAATGTTGATAATGTTGAATACCAGGCTCGAGGTGCTTGTTTTAAGCCATACACTGCTTTTTGTAACTTAAAACTGTGATTTGGGAACTGTGGATCTTCAAAACCTGGAGGTTGTTGAATATACACATCGCGATCAATCTCTCCATGTAAAAATGCACATTTTACATCCATTTGAAATACTTTGAAGTTCTTGTGAGCTGCATATGCTAGAAAGATACGAATGGCTTCGAGTCTTGCAACTGGAGCATAAGTTTCATCGTAGTCGATTCCTTCTTGTTGTGAATAACCCTTGACGACAAGTCTTGCTTTGTTTCGACAAACTATGCCTTGATCATCAGTTTTGTTTCTGAAAACCCATCTTGAACCTACTACAGTAACATCGGGAGGTGTAGGAACAAGATCCCATACTTGGTTTCTTTCGAATTCAGCTAGTTCTTCTTGCATGGCTTTGACCCAGTCTGGATCTTTGAGAGCTGAATGGATGGTTTTGGGTTCGGTCATGGATAAGAATGCTCCGTATAAACATTCATTTGAGGTAGCGGCTCTTGTTTGAATACCAGAATTGGGATCTCCTATGATTTGGTTTGCAGGATGATTCCTGGTCCATTTGTTTAGGCGAGTTTTTTCAGGTATTTCGATTGTTGTTTCTATGTCCAATTGTTCTTCTTGGTTAGGTGATTTTGTTGGGAATAGATTTTGGTTGTTGTCAGATATGTCTTTTTGGATTATAGGGTGAGAATGAGGTAAAGAAGGTTCCCCCATAGATGATGCACTGGGATCATTTTGAACAGGTGAATTAGGAGTGTTCAAAGAGGAATTTAGTGTTGGTAATTCCCCCTCGATTTGATCTGTATTTTCTTGGTTTGATTGTGAAGTTTCTGCATCGGAGTTTCCTGTAGGAAAAGTAGAAGATGTTAGAAATTCAGAATTATAAGCGGTTTTGGGTTGTTCAAAAAGTAAATCAAGATCAATTTCTATGTCCGTAGAAGGCATTTGTTGAATTGGATTTTGAAAAATATTATCGATCATTTTAGAACCAAAATGTTTACGATCCAATTTCCTGACATAAAATTCATCGAAATGAATATCGGTACTTTCTTCAATTACTCTAGTACGTTTGTTCAGTACTCGATAAGCAGCTGAGGTAAAAGAGTAACCAAGGAAAATTCCTTCGTCTGATCTTGATTCAAATTTTGAAAGGTGATCTTTGTTATTCTTTATGAAGCATCGACAACCAAAAATATGAAAGAATTTGATGTTTGGTTTTCGGTTGTTAATGACTTCATATGGTGTTTTATGAAGTTGTTTATGGATTAAAGAACGATTTTGAGTGTAGCAAGCTGTGGCTATTGCTTCTGCCCAGAAGTATTGTGGCAGATCAGCAAAGATGAGCATTGATCTTGCAGCTTCGCACAGAGTTCGGTTCTTTCTTTCAACAACGCCGTTTTGTTGAGGAGTGTAAGGGGCTGAGAAGTTGTGTTCGATGCCTTTGTTTTTGAGAAATGAGTCTAGAGTTATGTTTTTGAACTCTAAACCATTATCACTGCGGATTCTTCGAACGGGTCGTTTGAGCTTTAATTCAATCTGTTTGATGAAGTTGATTATTTCTTCAGGTGCTTCTGACTTTAGCCTTAAAAAGAAAACCCAAGTAAAGCGTGAGTAATCATCAATAATAACAAGGATGTATTTCTTCCCTTTTATGCTTTGGGTTTTTGCAGGGCCGCAAAGATCAATGTGCAGTAATTCTAGTGGTTCGGATACACTAGATTCAGAAATGCTTTTATGAGAGGATTTGGACAGTTTTCCTCCTTCACAAGCTGCACAAAGAGTTTCATTATCAAGTTTCAGAAGTGGCAGTCTGCGAACAAGATCATTTGCAATCAACTTGTTGATGTAGCCGAAGTTGAGATGGGAAAGACGACGATGCCACAACCAACTAATATCAGCAGAAGCTTTGGACAAGAGACAGATGTCTGGTTTTCCATAGATAAGGTCCATATCTAGTGGATACATGTTGCCTAGACGATCAGAATTAACTAGAATGACTTTGGTCTTGGCATCTGTGATTATGCTTCGTTGTTTGGTGAAAAGAACTTCATGATTGTTGTCACAGAGTTGTGATATGCTGATTAGGTTGTGTTTCAGGCCGTCAACGTAGGCTACTTTCTTGATGGTGAAGTGACCATTTGTTATGTTTCCATAACCTTTGATTCTTGCAGTCATGTTATTTCCAAAAGTAACATCTTGTTTGGATTCTGTGGGTTTGAAGTCTCGTAGAAAGCTTTGGTTTCCTGTCATATGCTTGGAGCAGCCACTATCGATATACCATGTGCCATCCTTGGGCTCTCCAGCACAAAATGCCTGCAATTAGACAGAAAGTTTAGGTACCTAAACCATGGTGGGTCCTGATTTGTTAATGGTTTTTGATAATCTGAAATCATTATGGTTTCTGTCAATTGGACGAAGTGGTTGAGGCTTGATTTGACTTATCAGATTTTCCCAATTTAAGATTTGTCTTTGAAAACCTGTCATTTGAAACGATTTCTGTTTTTGTGAAAAGTATCCTATATGTGAAGTCTTGTTTGATAACCTTTCGTTGTATCTGGGATCTGAATGGTTTTGGAAAACACTTTGATGATGGAATGGAATTTGGTGAAATGATGGTTTCTGAAGGTTCCTTGAGAGATTGAAGTTTATCTTTTGAAAGTGACTTTGAATCGGTTTTTGAAAAGGTTTTTGTTTTGGATTAAAGGTTTGTTTTTGTGGCACTGCGACTGGTTTCAAAGGTTTTTCTTTGAAAACAATGGGCTTGCTTTGTTCTTTTGGTTTGAAGACAGCTTGAATGGGTTGTTTATTTGTCTGTTGTTTCTTTGAATACTTTTGTCCCAGACTATTCTTTCCAATAAAGGTTGAGTTTAAAGAGGGAAAGACAGTTGGAACAGAAGTACTTCCATTTTGATGATCAGAATTTTCTCCATTTAAGAAATTTTCAAGTTTGATTGTTCCATCATTCTTTGTTAGTTTAGTAGATCTCAATTGATGAGTTACTGAACTAGCAGAGTCTGATTCAGATTTTACAACTCTTTTGAATGATTTGTTGAAAAAGGTATCATCTGGGCTACAGTTGATTACTGTTTCATCATCTGAATCGTCCTCATTGGCAGATGAGAAAAAATCTGGTTGAGGAGATTTAGAGTTTTCACTAATTTTCCCATTTTCATTTTCAGTCATTTCATTTTCAAAAGATTCTCTTCCAATTCCTGGTTTATAATTCGTATCAATTTTGCCAGTTCCTAAGTTGTTTGCTTTAGTGAAAATGTCATCACTCAATTTTCTGGCAATATTGATAGAATCCAATTTTCCTTGAAATCTTTGATTTTCGGATTCAAGAAATTTGATTTGCTTTGAAGTATCGTCTAGTTTTAGAATTAAACTAGTGTTTTTGTCAGTTAAATCTTGAACTTTTTGTTTTAACTGAAGGACTTCCTTTTCTAAGGTATCTTTCATTTCAGATGAAATAACCGATTGATTTTTTATTTCTAAGTCCCTTTTTTGTTTTAGAGCTTCATTTAATTGTTCTAGGATGTGATTATTTTCTTCAGATTTTCGTTCAATGTCTCTTTCAAGTTTGTCTCTAGTCCTTGTAGATTCTCCAAATCTGAGTTGCAAAGTTTGTAATTCAGATTTGTAGATATCAGATTTGACTATTGTGTCATGATACAGTCTGAGATCAGCTTTTAGACTGTTCTCAATCTTAGTCATGTGGGACTCAAATGGTGTTCTTGAAAGACCGAGATCTGAGATCATAGACCATACCTGATCGATGACATATGGAGCTCTTGTGGTTGGTTCATTGTCAGCCATGAAGCAGAAGTTTGACTGAGCTGGTTCAGTATCTGTTTCATCATCAGAAGTTGGCCAGTATTCCACGCTAGGTTCGTGGAATGCCATCAAAGCTTTTTGCTTTGCTTTCTGTTCTTGTTTCTTCAGTTCTTCGGCTTTTTGAGCATAGTAGGCTGAGTCTTTGACCTTGATTTTGGCTCGACAATCTCGGGCATAATGATTTAGTCCTTTGCATTTGTGACAAGTGATTACTTCATTATCATCTTCGTTATTGTCAGCCTTTTGGCTCTTAACGGGTGGTCTTTCAGATGTTTGAGTTTGTTTCTGTTGAGATGGTTTTGAATGATTTTGCTGAAATCCAGAACTTTGGTTATTATAAGAGTTGTGATTATTTTGAAAACCACGATTCTGAAAGTTTTGTCCAAAAGTGGATCTTTGTTGAAAATTTGGTCTATGATGTGGCAAAAATCTTTCGAGATTAGTGTTTGTTACCAAAGCACAAAATTGATGGTAGTCAGCTTCATTATTTGGATCAGACAAATCACAAGGATTACTTAAGAAAGCTTGGTTTTGATCAATTTGACTTTGATCAGGAAAATGTGTTTGGTTTTGAGAGGATGTTGACAACAGAGCAAGCGGTCCTCCAAAAGAAGTAGACGTTGGTGGGTCAATCGAGGATTCATACGATTGTAATTCTCCGTACAGATTGTACAAAGATTCAGTATGAATTGCCGGATTTCCCTAAATGATGAGTTTGACCATTTTCCAGCTTTCATAAAGGTTGTTTAAAAATTTGAGGTTTATTTCATGCTGTGACTTTTTGATGCCTAAATTATTCATTTTGATGGTAATGAGATTGAATCTGTCATGAGCATCATGGATGGTCTCATGTGAAAACATTTTGAAGTTGTCAAATTCGTTTAAAACCGATGTTTTCTTGTTTCCAATGATTCTCTCATTTCCTTCAAAACGATTTTTCAAAGTTTGCCAAATTTGGTTTGCGGTTAAAAGGATTATATCATTCATTTGGCTTAGAATACTGTGGGGTATTCCAGACACAAGTTCCTTTTTGGCTTGAAGTTCGAGTTTCTTCCTTTCATTCAGTATATCCAAGTTACTTGTAAGAGAGGTCATGTTATCTGGTAGAGATCCGTCTACACATTTCCACACGTCTTCACTTATAGAGTTGAGATGAAGATTCATACGACCTACCCATGATTTATATTCTTCGGGAATAAGAATGGGTGCTCGAGTACCTGAACCTATACTGTTAGCAATAGATACAGAATTTATGTTTGAGTAGTTTGCGGAAGACATTTTTGGTTTTTTTTTTTTTTTTTTTTTGTTAACGAAGATGTGATGTTAAAATGAAATTTTTAAAGAAAACTTATTGGTGGTTTATAAAAACGCTACACAAAAGTTTTCGATAAAAAAAATTTCAAAATAAATCACACAAGTAATTTTTAAATGTTTTTTTTTTTTTTTGATTTTTGAACAAGTGATATTAAGATGAAATTTTCAAAGTAAACTTATTGGTGGTTTATAAAAACGCAACACAAAAGTTCTCGATAAAAATTTCAAAGTAAATCACACAAGCTCTGATACCAATTGTTGAAAATATTAATACGATAACTGATCACCACGAGTAAGGTTTTTAAGCCGGTTACTGTGTGACAGATATGTATTTTGTCTATAATATGCGGAAATAAAATAAGAGTTGCGGAATAAAATAAAGCGGTAAATCTAAACTAGACAGTATTTAAATAGACAGAAAGTGGTAAATAAAGTAAATGTTAGAAGTTAGAGGTTAGATGTAATAAACGCCATTATCAACGATAAAGTGTTTTTACAATAAATAAAAGGTTAGAAGTTAGAAGTTAGAAGTTAGAAGTTAGATGTCTCGGTTAAATACAGTCCACATATGTTTTCGTTGTCACGGTTCGTTTTTTATGTCTTGGATATTTGGTACAGTTGATTTATAAAAGTTTGAATAAATCAATAATAACACAGGTAATTTCAAAGAACTTATCGATAGCAGATGGTGATTTTCTTTGAAGCTTCGATTCTTGTTCTTTGCTCGTGTTTTCTTGCTGAAATGGTATTTCTTCGGTTTTGTGTTGGTTTGGACGTGGGTATGTGTATTGTAGTTGTATTGGTGCTGTATGGGTTTGGTGTCGGGTGGAGGTTTTGTTTGGTGTCGGGTAGAGGTTGTTTAGAGATTTGAAGTTTTGGTGTCGGGAGGATATCTTGTTTCTTGCGGTTGTGCGGTTTGGTTCTTGTTGCCAAATGCAGAAATCAGAGTATCTTGAGGTGTTTGGTCGTGGGTTTCTTGGAGAGTATATGAGTATATAATGCTTGGTTGATTGGGTGTAACAAAACAGCAAGAGAAAGGCTCAATTTATAGTTGCTGAACACACAGCGTTCGCGTCGCGACCGGGCATGCCGTCGCGTCGCGAAGGTGCTTGGCTGGTGGTCGGTGCGCTTTTTGTCGGGTCAGTGCGTCTTCGCTGGTATGTCGAGCTTTTCGTCGCGTTTCCTTTTGGTCGCGTTGCTTTTGGTCGCGTCGCGAAGGATAGTGCGTTGGTAGTCTCGCGATTAGAAAGTTGGTGGTGTCACGTTGGAGCTTCGCGATGGAAGTCTTCGCGTCGCGACCATCACCTTCGTCGCGGCGCGAGCGCTGTAGGTTTTTGGTCTTCTGTCTTTGTTTCTTCTTCACGTCGCGACCACTATGTCTGTCGCGTCGTGATTGCTGTAGCAGTGTGATATTTTGTATTTTGCTCTTTTGGTTAGAAACGTTACTTCCTCAGGTTTGGATGATTTCTCAAAGATTCTCGGGTCTTGATTTATTCTTGTTTTTGATCTCGAATTCACGCAATCTGAAATAAACTGATAATATTTGTTAGATAATAACAGTTCATCTTATTTCAGTGATTGTCACATACAAAAATATTTTTTCAACAAGTTATTAAATGGTTTTTGTTATTTGAGTTGGTGACATTTGTTTTAGGAGAAGTGGTGTTTGAGGAAGTAGATGAAGAGTTAAGAAATTCTCCCCCTCGACAGGAACAGTTGGAGAGTACGTTCTTCCATGATCCGAAGAGATTGGAGTTGAGACTTCTGGCTCCCCTTGGACAGAAGGATATAGGGACATGATATGAGAAGTTTCATGTGAGGGGTGAATGAGACTTTGATTGTTTTGCTCCGTCAAATAGGTCTGCGGATCTGTTGGAAGGCTCCCCCTCAACCGAAGAGGGTCTTTGAACACTACTTGTTGCTGAGTCTTAGAGTCCATCTGTGAGCTTGGAAAGTTCAGACACATTGTTGTTTGGTGCTCTAGCTTCTGAATCCACAGCTCTCACAAGAGGATCAAAGAGAAGTTTGAAGTCTTCATCAAAGGTCATGATTGGTAATGCATCCACAACATGTTCTGGAACGATAGATGACATTGGAAAGGGATGTAAAGATTTCTTGATATAGTAATCATCGAATGAAAGGTTAAAGGTTTCTTCAATCTTGCTTGTCCTTTTATTCATGTAACTATAGGCTTTTGAGTTTGTGACTACCCAAAAAAAATTGCTTCATCTGATTTGTCACTGAATTTTGTCAAATGATCTTTCATGTTCAGTATAAAACACGTGCAACCGAAGATACGAAGAAACATGACATTTGGATTTCTTCGGTTGCGTACTTCGTAGGGTGTGATATGAAATCTCTTGTGGATGTATGATATGTTCTGAGTGAAGCAAGCAGTAGAAATGCTTCTGCCCAGAAGTATATGGGCAAATTTGCAAAATTTAGCATTGTTCTAGCTGCTTCACATAATGAGCGATTTCGTCTTTCAACGACACTATTTTGTTGAGGAGTATATGGTGCGGAGAAATTGTGACTAATCCCCTTTTTCTTCAGAAACCCATCAAGAGTTTAATTCTTGAACTCCGAACCATTATCATCGTGAACAGTTCGGACTGTTTTGTTGAGCATCACTTCCATATTTTTGATGAAGTTGATGATTTCTTCAGCTACGTCTGACTTATTTCTTGAAAATAAGACCCAAGTGAACCTCAAATAGTCATCAATAATCACTAAAATATACTTCTTCTTTCCAGTTGACTCTACAGCGGATAGACCACACGGATCCATGTAAAGAAGTGAAAGAGCTTCGGTGATTTTTGGATTGATAACAGTTGGATGCCTTTGCTTTGTTTGCTTGCCATGTTCACAAGCAGAAGAAAGTGAGTCATTATAGAACTTAAGAATAGGCATGCCACGAACCAAATCCATAGCCACTAAAATATTTATATCTTTGAAGTTCAAGTGAGCAAGTTTTTGGTGCCATAACCAACTGATGTCTGAGTTTGCTTTTGACAGAAGGCATAGAGATTGCCCACCAGGCACAGACTTTAGATTCAAGGGAAACATTAATCCCTTTCTTTCTGATGTCAACAGTACTTCTTTTGTGGCTTCCTTCATAATTATACTCTATTGATTGTTGAATGTTACAGCATTTCAAGTTCCAACAACCAATTAAGAAATACTTACAAGGTTATGCTTCAATCCTTCAACAAATGCCACTCTGTTTATTGTGAATTGTCCATTCGTAATTTTTCCATACCCACAAATAGGACATGTGTCGTTATTACCGAAGCGAATGTTTCTTGCATCTTCCAGTGTTCTATAATCCCTGAGATACTCCCTCTTTCCAGTCATATGTCAGGAGCAGCCACTATCCATATACCATTTAGTGTCATACCGCTCGTTTGACATAACTTGCAATCAATCAAGAAGAAGTTGGTACCCAATCAATCTTGGGTCCTCAGGGTAAGAAAAGGATTCTTGAATCCATTTTTCAACAGCCTCTTCTGTTATTTCATTTTCATTGAAGTTTATCATGTTCTCAAAAGTTTTATGTGAAGAGCAAGAAGAACCAGAAAATGATTCTGAAGAGCTGTTTGTAAGAATTGATGAGTCCGAAGAGATTGAATTGTTGAAAACTTTCGAAACCCATATTTGTTTCGATGATTTTGACTTTGAAACTTTTGATGTTTTCTTGGTTTTTAGGTTTTTGAAGAGTTTAATGACTTTAAAGATTTTGATTTTGCAGTTAAATTTCCTTTTAAATCATTTCTTTTCCAATTGGAGTTTGATTTTTCCAATGTTGATTTTCTTGACAGAGAGCTGCACAATGTGGAAGTACACTGGTACTCTTCATATGCAAGCTTGAAATCATTCAATGATAGATTCTTCTCTTTAAACAACTTCAAATTTTTGTTTAGCCAATCATGAAAAGTATCTATCAGGTTATCTCCTCTTGAAAATGTTTTTCTTGAAGGATTTTGAAACTTAAGATTTGGGAAATTTGGTTTTGATGGTATGAAGGATGGTTTAGAAAATTTCTTTAAGCTTGAAATCATTCAATGATAGATTCTTATATTTAAAAAAGTTCAAATTTTTGTTTAGCCAATCATGAAAAGTATCTATCAGGTTATCTCTTCTTGAAAATGTTTTTCTTGAAGGTTTTTGAAACTTAGGATTTGGGAAATTTGGTTTTGATGGTATGAAGGATGGTTTAGAAAATTGCTTTGTTTTAACTTTTGAATCCTTCATATCCATTGGTTTTGTTCCAAAGGTGGAAGCCTTCGTATTGGTGCGTTTTGTTTGTCTGAAGGGTGTTTTTCATTTTACAAGATTTGGTTTTTGTGTTACGAGCAAATTCACAGCAGTTGGTTTTTGAATAGGTTTTGTAATCACAACAGCTGGTTTTGTTTTGGAAGTTGATGCGATGTTTTGAAATTGTTGATTCTTCAGAATTTTTGGTTTTTGTACCGCAGGTTTGGAAATGATTATCTTGGGTTTTGAAACTTCGTTTCAAAAGTTTGAGCTAGAGGTACACTTTTATTTGACTCGATTAACTGAAAAACATCCATCTTCGGAGTTACAAGTTTATCCATAACTTAAATTTGTTTGTAATTTCTGTTAGTGTAAATGTTATTTTCATTTTTTTTTCATTCAAAACATGACTCAAATTTTCTGGAATCGTGTTTTGTTCATAACAAATACGATTGTAAATGTTATGACCATATAAATCTAGTTTTTGCACATTTAATTTCACTTCCAATTTTTCATTCATGTCATTTTAAAGCATCTTTGATGATGAGAAAAATCCTTCCTCAGTAACTGTGGAATTATCTTCCTCAACAAGCTTTACCAAATCATTGTCAATCAATAGCACACCTCCAGGTTTTACAAAAATGGAATTTTTGAAATATGAAACCTTCGGATAGAAACATGCAACATTGACTAATCTTTTTGAATTGTCTTTAAGATATTGATCATATGAGACACATTCATCTGAAATTTTCATTTTTGTTTTTACAATTTCTTTGTTGTCATTTGAAATTTTAGAAGAGTCATTTTCACAATCCATTTTAGATTTGCCTTTGTCAACTGAAGATAATTGTGAGGTATCTTCGGTGGGTGATGCGGAGGCAGAGGAAACATTTAAAATGGACAAATTAGAGCAATCAATTTCCTCTATCTCCGAATCACTTTCGGAATCATTTTCAGAAGCAGTCTTAATAATAACATCTGATTACATTTGAGTTGAGGAACCTTTTTCTTCAAGATTGGAAATTCATTTGGCAATATTTTCAACAGATTATCAGTAGTTAAGAACTTTTCCACAGAGATTAGACCATGTTTGTACGAAGGGTTAGTCACTTCGGTACCAGATACTATGGACTCACATTCATAAGAGATGTTATCAACATTTTTCAGCTTAAATTCTAGAGAAGGTAACAGTTGTCTATGCTGAACATTGAAAATGTTAGCAGAATGGTAGATACGAGTAATGTGCGAGTACAAACGTTTAGCGGTTTCACAAAAAATATTTCTTTGTTTCAGCATTACATCATTATCATTCAAAATTTTCTCTTTATTCGCCTCTAATAGTGAGATTCTTAAGTTGGCTTTTTCTAGCGATAACTTCATACTTTATACTCTCCCCCTCAACTGCAGAATCACCTGGTCACTGACCTTTGCCCTATTTTTAGCATCAATAAGCAATTTATTCATCACAGAGCAATCATGAGTTATTTCATTTATATCAGCAGAATATTTTGATGCAGGAATTTTAAAAGATAAAAGAAGTTTTGTTACTTCTTCGGGAATGGTCATGCGAGAGTCCTTCACCATCAAACAAACCTCCTCTTCATCATCCGAAGAATCATCAAACCAGATCTTCGGAACCCCTCCAGCTGTCACATTCTTTGTCTCTGGTCCCTTGTAACCCAGACCTCCAAACCCTTCTTGACCCACTTCTTCTTCACCTTCACTCTCCTCAGAGGTACCCTTCGGGAAGCTCTTACCATCATCATAGGCAATAAATGCACTATGAGTTGGCTTCCTTAATTCCTGGTCTTAGGAGTCAGACGACCACACCTGGTACGTTCCCAATTTGTCTTCTGAAGCCATTAGTGTCAGATCCTTTGTTTTCTCTCTTAGTTCTTTCATCTTTCTGGCATAATATGCTTCATCTTTGACTTAGGTCTGCTTGTCATTTCTATTCTGAAGCATGCAGTCTTTTGCGAAATGATTTTTACCATGACAATAGTTGCATTTGTACCCAGAGTCACCAGCAATCTTCTTTTCTTCAGATCTATATTTGGGAACCTCCGAAGTCTTTGTTTCAGCAGGCTTCGGAGTTGAAGATTTGGTGGTTTCCTCTATAGTTGTGTAAATCTTTGGTTTGGGTTTCAGAGTATAAGAATATTTGTTGAACATTTTCACAAAAGGTTTTCCAGAGTTAGATTTGTTCACAAATGTCTTTCTGAACCTACGATTGTTTGCAGCATATAATGCAATCGTTTCCCTATGTTCACCTTCCATATAACCATCAGGCTCATCCTTTGCCTCATCTTCTTCAACATTAGACACAAGAGCTAATGTTCCAGCATTTTCACATCTTTTTTCTCCCAAAAATATCAGGTTCATGGGATTTGATGAGATTATACAGAGCTTCTAGAGAGTATGTGTTGATATTTTCATAAGACTTGATCATCGGCATGATAGGTCTCCATTCAAGCCTTAAACTATAAAGAAATTTGATGATGATCTCTTGTTGACTTCGAGTTTCTCCATACTTTTCCAGATCATAAAGCATTTTGCTGTATCTTTCATAAGCTTGTTCCAATTATTCATTTTCTTGTTGTTTGAAGTTACCGAAGTGTACCAACACCTCTTGAACAACACTGGATTGAAGAGTATTGTCACCAGCAAATCTGACTGCAAGTCAATCCCAGATCTCCTTGGCTGATTTTGCTCCTGAGATATGATGTCTAACATCTGGACCAAGTCCACTTCGAAGCTCTCTCATGACTCGTTCATCATTTCTGACTTTATTCAAATCACCAGCAGTGAGAACTTCAGCATCATCACCATCAACAACTATGAATCGTCCTTCGATGTCAGTATGAGGACCATCTTTGACAGATCTCCAGATGTCCTTTTCTTCATCTAGACCTTTATGGTAATCTCTCATACGATTAGTTTAGTGTGATCTATGTTTGAATTGGTTTTTGGCATTTGTTTCATTATCGTGCTTTTATTGGTTTTTCGGGAAAGTAGAAAGAAACCTGCTGGCTGTAGCGTGACACTATAGTTGGTATCTGATAATTCTATCTTGACCACCATACTCCCGCGGATCGACCCTTACTACTGCTATACTAGTTAGTCGGTGAGGTTTTATTTTCTATTTTTGACCGCATAACGACCTAGGCATGTCAACATCACACCAGAAATGGGAAAGTTTGTCCCAAAGAAAGGATGAAAAGCATCACGGTCTGACTGAAGAGGTTAAACTTAGCGCTTGGTGGGAGGCAACCCATTTTGTAGGTAGGTTAGGTCTTGTTTTCAAGGTAATTGAGAAGAATTTATCATCATCACAGAAAGTCAGGATACGAAGGAAGTGTGGTGTCAAAGGTACCAGGAATTGGTGTAGTTGAAAGGCGCGACGCGATGAAGAAAATAACAGGCTGCGCATGTTATTGCAAACCCGATGCGCAGGGGTTTTTATTTAAGCGCGCACCGCACGTTAAGGTTCACCGCTCCGTGGTTTTTGATCGAACGAAACCACTTAACCAGGTATGTGCATTCCCACTCGCACCAGCAATCATTTCACATGTCGTGGTAAACAGAGCTCGAATCAAATTCCAAGTTTTTCGCATTTTCTCGTGTATTCTTGTATCTACTATAGAGGTTATGTTACTCAGAACTCACTATTTCAAGTTTACACATGCGTTTTAAGTGAGAAATCAGATCAAATAGGGCAAAATAGAAAAACTTAGAAAAATTGGCAATGTCGGCTCGTAGGGTGACGTTTTCACAAAATTCTCACCCTAGGGAGACTGGTCGAATGTTAGGCTACCCTGTATATGTTGGATTGAAGCAAACAGGTGCAAATGGGAGATTCTTGCAACAGTCGATAACCGCAGCGCGACATATTCAGCAGTCACAGCGTGCGCTTTGAATCAACGTGTGGCCAACCGCGGCACGCTGAGGGACTGATTTTGAAATAATTTTGTGTTTTGTGCAGATGGCTCAGCAGAATGTAGAGTACATGCCAGAGCACCCATTTCTACAGTTTCCCCCAATATTGGAGGAGACACAATAGTACCAGGCTCGACTCTAGGCCATCAGAACGAGTCCGGTCCAGCCAGCGATATATTTTGACCGGGTGGTGTTGACTACGACAGGGCTATGGGATCAGCTGCTTCCCTTCCTCCACCGCACTTAGACCTACACGGAGGGGGCATACATATTTACATGTCGAGGCTGGGACAGGCTCATGGCTCGGGAGGACGACGTTGCTTACAAGGAGCTCATGCTCGAGTTCGTCTCTACCTGCCGATATGCGCCAGCCTCGTAGGAGCCCAGTCCAACCTCATATGATTTCAGGCTTGGGGGACAGAGTCGGGAGTGCACCCTCCGAGATTTCGCCAGACGCACAGAGATTTACACAGAGTAGGAGGTTGCCAGTATCCATTTCCAACCATTCTTGGCTACTTGCATTACTGATAAGCCACACAGAGACGCAGATGAGGTCGTTTGGGCAGAGATGTCCAACGAGCGATTTGACACTGGCGGGGCCAAGGAGAGCCAGTTCCGCTCTCTGCTACACAGATTGATGCACCGTATCATATCTACTTCCATTACACACAGGAGGGGATGTGAGAAGGTGTCCCGCGAAGACATGTTTAATATGTGGTCCCTTCGGATCCGAGCAGGTTCCTCAACTGTTGAGTAAATAATGAGATTGATTCAAAGATGCGGTTCTGATTTATCGCGTGATTTTATGCCAAGAAATTAGCTAGTCGGTAATGGAATGGGCCTGTCCTTCCATACTTAGTTTTAGTATTTATAGCATGCTTGTACCCTAATTAGGGTTAACTTTTGTAATCTCTTTTCAGCATTCTCACAGAATAGTTCTCATCGAATTGTTCTTGAATTGCTTTTTAATCATTCGACATCAGTTCATCATATTGTGTGTTCGTGTTTCTTGTTTATCATTCATATTCCGCATTGTCTTGAATCTAGATCCACTCTTTTTGTTTCAACAATTGGTATCAAAGCAGGAGACTGTGTATCGCATTCGATATCACGTCTGATTCATATTCAAACAAGATCTCATGGCGCACGAAGATCAACATACTCAATCATTCAATCTGTTCAGCAGCATCGGGTCTACTACCAGGATTCCAATTATTTTCATGCAAGAATACAAGGTATGGGCGCTGCACTTCGAAGATTATGTTCTAGGTATTGAAGAACATGGAGCAACAATCGGGCAGGCTATTACTGAAGAACCATTTGCTCATGCAACCACAAGAAGAGTCATAAAAACTTTGAAAGAATATAATGCTCTACTTGTCACTCACACCGATCTACCTCTTGATGAAAAGAATAAACTCATGTGCAACATAAAGGCGTTCGGAATAATTCGATTTGCTCTTCAAGCAGATACTCTTCGCTTAGTTAGTTCATGTGAAACAGCGAAAGAGATATGGGACAGGTTAAAGGAATTATATTCAGGAGATGCTGATCTGGAGCACTCTGTTCAAACTACTCTTCTTTCCGATTTCGGATCCTTCGAACAGGCCCTAGATGAAACACTAACTCAAACTTTCAATCGATACAACCACCTTCTCAGCAGACTGTTGAAGTACAAGATCGCTCGAATAGTAATTGAGCAAAAGGTCACCTTTTTGAATAGTCTTCGATCGGAGTGGAAAGCCATTGTCTCAACGATAAAGGCACATGAACAATTTAAAAACTATACTCTGGCAAAGGTGATGGGCATCCTTAAATCCCATGAGAAAGAGATTGCTTCTGAAGCAAAAACGACTGCCAGCCTGGGTTCTCTCACTCTTGATACAAAAGGAAAGAAGACTGCTGACGATGATTCGGAATCTGACTTTTCCGATGATGATCTGACAAGGGAAGAGAAAGCCTTAATGGTATCCAATCCGAAGAAGTTCTTCAAGAAAAACTTTTCCAAGTTCAAAAACCGAAGTCGACAAAGTAATTTCAATTCGGAAAAGACACAAGAAGATAATCTAAGGAAACCAAAAGCTGAAGAAGAGAAGATACTAGTAGGTGACTCTGGTTATGACTGTCACTTCTGCAAAGGCAAGAACCACTTCATTAAGGACTGTTTGCTCCGAAAGCAAAAAAAAAAAGAAGGAGCAAGTAAAAGATGAAGCGTACTATGTCAAGAAAATTGCAGATCTAAAGAAAAATGACGCTTCCACAGCCAAAGCAGCCTTTGTAGTAAAAGATGATAGCGAATACGGTCCAGTTGAGGTCTGGTCAACGGATTCAGAGGACGAGGAAGTGCGAAATCCAACACATGGTAGATGCTTTATGGTGAGAGAAGACAATTCCAAAAGCAGAGGATACTCTACTGATGGGTGTCAAAAGTCAGCAAGTTGTTTCGCTGCCAAGCCTGTTTTTGAACAAGTTGAGGAATGTGAAGCTGTGGTCAATAAGGTACATTCTATCCTCAAAACATTAAATATCTGCTCTTCCAGTTATGATAATGAATTAGATAATCTCAGGTTTACTGTTTCCAGTTTAAGTGATAGCTTAAAAAGGACACGCCTAAGTAATTCTAACATAAATGACCAATTGAGCAGGATATCGAATAAGAATGAGGAAAGGCGAATGAAAATCGAGGCGTTAGATAATGAGTTAGTTAGAGCCAAGGATGATATTATTTATGTTAAGAGAGACAATTTGTTGCTTTTGAAACAACGAAACATTTTTTGTTTAATTGCAAAACGTCTTTACAATAACATTACACAACAGCATCTTGATTGTGATATAGGCAGGGGTTTACATAAAATGATTTTACCCTTTCTCGAATTGATAGAGGATGAAATCGATGCTGAATGCTACAGATGTGAAACCATTGTTTCATCCGATGAGGTTTCGGAAGCTTATCGAATCGGACTTGACAAAATTGAAAGTTATATTCAGTCCAAAGATCATAAAAACATGGTTAAAGAATATTTTTCTGAAAACGGTCATGAGGAAATCAAAACAGCTACCTTAAAGAACTTTCACTCATTATGCTCTAAATTGAATTCTGATAATACTCCCGTTAATGAGAATATTTCTGACTTTGATGAAAGTGAAATGAGTGAGATATCTGTTGAGGATGAAATTGACTGTTCGGAATTTATAAACAGTACAGCTGAGATCAATAAAAATCTTATTTCTGAAAACTCGGTAGCTTTTGCAAGAATCATTGAAAATAAAGGACCACAATCCTTAAAAGAACAAGCAACGGTGTTTCCAAAAATTCAAACTGTTCCGAATCAGGTTTTTATGAAACAAGGCCTAAATTCAAAAGATGTTTCCGAACTAAAAGTCTTGGTTGATAAAGATAATTCCGATGGATGGGATACTTTCTTCTGGTCTAAACCGATCGACAATTCAGATGAGATAAAAGGCCTCTCAAAAATGACCTCTTGGCGATCTCGAGGAAAATACATTTCGGGCTCCGTGAATCGAAGAGATTCATTCTCTCAAGCAGGGACAAGCAATTCAAAGTCGCAACAACCCTGTTCTTTTTCTAAAAATCAACTAACTCGTATTCATAAGTCTCCTGAAGAGCTCATAGCTAAAAGGAAACAAATGAATGTAAGATACAAAAAGAATTTGAAAGAACGAAAACAATTTTGGAGAAATAAAAATGACAAAAACTTTTTCTGTTCTACTTCAAAATCTGTTCCGAAAGTCCCTTCTGTTCCGATTCCGAAATCACAATGAACATCTCCTCCAAACCCAAACATCCCTACCTCTATGTCTAACGACATAAAGGGGAAAGCTAAGATTGTTACTACCTCAGAACCCAAACAAATATCAAAACTGAGTATGCTCAACAAGACTCAACAGGCATCTTCTTCCGAATCGAAACCTATCTCCCAAATATCCAAACCCTTGAGCAAATCTGAAATCGTTCCAAATCAGAAAGCACTGTATTTTCAACATTCGAATGTTTTTGTTGCTAAAAAGTCTCGTTTTGCTAAAGAAGCATGGGTAACAACAAAAATGAAAGTGTTTCGGATTGAGTTTAAGAAAAATCAACCTGCTATGAAAAAGTCATTTTGGGTTGAAAAATCATGCATATTTCCTGTTTCTCAGAAATTCTCACATAGACCCACATTGGTTTGGGTTCCTAAATCTCTCTAACTTGTGCAGGTACTACGTGACGAACAGTATGATCATGACAGGGAGAAGGGAGGAATTGCGAGAATACCGGTCACTACAAAATAGAGGAAGAGTCAGCTACGGCAATAATGCAACTGGAAACATCAAGGGATATAGGATGATCACTAATGTTGAAATCACCATTCGCAAGGTCGCATACGTTGAAGGGCTTCAGCACAACTTAATCAGCATTTCGCAATTAGTTGTCGGAACTGGGCTCAAAGTCTCATTTCATGAAGATGGTTCCGAACTCATTGAAAAGAAAACTAAGAAGATAGTTCTAAAGTCGAAACGGAAAGGAGAAATGTTTCCCTTGGATATGCGTCCCATCCTTGGGAATCCTGCTGTGTGCTTGCTCACAAAAGCTGCAAATGATGATAGCTGGCTTTGGCATAGACGCTTATCTCACATGAATTTCAGAGATATCAACAAATTGGTACTTGGCGATCTTGTGCGAGGATTACCTCTACTAAAGTACGACAAAGATCATCTATGTGATGCCTGCGAACTCGGAAAGCAAAGTAAAAAAGAGCCATTCAACAATTATCAACACAAAGATCCTCGAACCATTAGAACTATTGCACATTGATCTTTGTGGACCATCTGCAATCGAAAGTGTTGCTCACAATAAGTACATTTTGGTTGTGGTGGATGATTTCTCTCGGTTCACATGGGTATTCTTTCTCAAGCAAAAATCCGAAGCTGCATCAAATATGATTAATTTCAACAAGCAAGTGGAAGTACTTCTCCGAAAGCAAGTTCGGATGATCAGAAGCGATAATGGCACGAAATTCAAGAATCAGATTCTAGATGATTTTCTCGTCGGAAAAGGAATATCTCACAACTTTTCTGCCCCTTATACTCCTCAACAAAATGGAGTAGTGGAAAGGCGCAACCGTTCCTTATGTGAAGCAGCTCGTACAATGCTCTCTTTCGCGAAACTACCATTGTTCTTCTGGGCTGATGCCATCGCTACAGCATGCTTTACCCAGAATCGCTCAACAATCAACAAAAGGTTTCTTCTTACTCCTTATGAGATCCTCAACAAGAGAAAGTCGAATGTAAAATTCTTACACATTTTCGGATCCAAATGCTTCGTTTTTAACTCAAAGGAAAAACGAGTCAAATGGGATGAAAAAGCTGATGAAGGAATTTTTCTGGGATACTCGCTCACTTCCAAAGCATATCGCGTTCTAAACAAACGATCTCGGAGGATTGAAGAAACGTACTATGTCACCTTCGATGACAAGTATAATTCCAGAACAAAACATCCAGCGACACAATCACAGGAAATCTTCCCTGAGTCCAATAAAACATCAATTCCTCTTATGAATCTATATGAGGAATTCATGAATTTGTTCGATGAACCGGATAATGCAAAATCATCAGAAGCAAAAGCCAAGAATAATCAAGGTGATGAGTTGCTAAAAATCATAGAAAATGCAGTAAATGAGATCGAAAGTTCAAATGCTCACTCTTCTGAAGTCCCAATTCCGATTTCGTCTCCGACTTCCGTTGCTCCAATTCCAACTCCCACTCCGGTTGAATTCACAGAGTCTGCAACAAATATTTCTGATTCATCTGTCCAGGGGGAGACTTCTACATCATTTCAGGGGGAGGGTATGTCTTCTGAAACAAAATCAAGCACACCTACAGTCGACGAAGGAAACTCCAATCTTGATGGTATAGGAACCAATGCAAATTTCCAGGGGGAGAATGAGATTGAAAATAATAACGTGGACACTCAATCAAAGGTTCAATCGGAAGCAGAAGAAGTTATTCCAGAGATTAATCCTGAATATGATCCAAATTATCCTCCAATGTTAAAATGGACAAAGGATCATCCACAATCTCAAATCATCGGAGAAACAACTGCTGGTGTTCTCACTCGAGCTCAAGTCAAAGAAAAGCAAGCTGCATTATTTTCAAAGGTGGAATTTTGCATGTTCCATTCGTTCATTTCAAAAATCGAACCTAAAACAGTCAAAGTGGCACTTGATCATGCTGACTGGGTCCAAGCTATGCAAGATGAGCTAAATGAATTTGAACGTAACAAAGTCTGGAGATTGGTTCTGACTCCGGAAAAAGCATCTACTCTCATAATGAAGTGGGTATTTCGGAACAAATTAGACAAAGAAGGAAATGTCATTCGGAATAAAGCAATATTGGTAGTCAAAGGTTACTGTCAAGAAGAAGGGATTGATTATGAAGAAACGTTTGCACCAGTTGCCAGACTAGAGTCCGTTCGGATCTTTCTTGCATATGCAGCACACAAGGGATTCGACGTCTATCAAATGGATGTTAAGTGTGCAATTTTGAACGGAGAACTAGAAGAAACAGTCTATGTTGAACAGCCACCTGGTTTTGTGGATAGCAAAAATCCTGATTATTGCTATGTGCTGGATAAAGCTGTTTACGGTCTGAAGCAAGCTCCAAGAGCATGGTTTGAAACTCTAACTCGTTTTCTCAAGCAGTCCAAATTCAAACAAGGCTCCGTCGATCCAACCTTCTTTTGCAAAAAGGAAGGAAATCATCTAATGATTGTTCAGATTTATGTCGATGATATCATTTTTGGATCTACGCATCCAAGTCTAACGGCTGAATTCCGAAAACTGATGGAGACAAAGTTTGAAATGAGCTCAATGGGCAAAATCAACTTCTTTCTAGGCCTTAACATCAGACAAAGTTCTGAAGGAATTTTCATCAATCAAGAAGCTTACATCAAGTCGCTTTTGGAGAAATTCGGAATGAAGGGAGATTCTAAAGTCAAAGTTCCGATGGCTTTCGGAACAAAGCTTACTCCTTCGCTAGATAAACCTGCAGCATATATCACTCTTTATCGTCAAATGATAGGTTCACTTCTTTACTTAACTTCAAGTCGACCTGACATTATGTTTGCTGTATGTTACTGTGATAGATTTCAAGCTAATCCCAGAGAACCACATCTCATCGCTGTGAAAAACATATTTCGATATCTCAAAAGGACAACCTCACTTGGACTATGGTATCCGTCAGGATCAGGATTTTTCGTGCAAGCTTTTTCCGATGTAGACCTTGGGGGTTGTGGATTAGATCGCAAAAGCACCTCAGGAGGATGTCAACTTCTAGATGGCAAACTCGTGAGCTGGCAATCAAGAAAACAAACGTGTGTTTCACTTTCTACAGCTGAAGCTGAGTACATTGCTGCTGCTTCATGTACCTCTTAGATAATCTGGATTCAGAATCAACTGAGAGACTATGGAGTCAGTATGAAACGTATTCCACTTTATTGTGATTCAGAAAGCGCAATTCGGATCTGCCACAATCCAGTGCAACATTCAAAGACCAAACACATTGCACTCAGATATCATTTCATCAAAGATCATGTTGAAGATGGCAACATTGAAATTCAATTTGTTCATTCAAATGATCTGTTAGCAGACATCTTCACCAAGGAACTACCTGAGCTAGCATTTAACAGAATACTTCAAGGTCTCGGAATGATGGAAGCTGAATCTGTTCCGAATACTAGCTGAAAATTCCGATTGATTCCGAAATTCGGAATGCCTTGGAATCGAAATTCAAATACGAAAGATTCGGAACAAAAGTATCCTTTATGTATATTTTATCTTTTCCTAATTATTCTCGTATTTCTTTTCTCTCTTTTTTTTTAAATATCAAAAATATGTTCTTCTCTTTGTCAAAAAAAAAAATTTTTGTTTGATTTTTTTTATTTTGATTTTTTATTTTTTTTTATTTTTTTTTACTTCTACATTTCTAGTTTCAACTTTTTTTTCTTTTCTCACCTTTATATTTCTAGTGTAAATTTTTTTGTGTGATTAAGCATACAGATATTGAATCAACAAAAGGCAAAACAAAGACACATTTTATTATAACTGAAGAAAGGAAGTACAGAACGTCAAAAGAAATCAACATCCTTCTACAGTTTATAGTAGTGCCACATGGGGGGATCACCAAGATGGAAAGCTTGGTGGATTCGCACCTCCCTCTCATCCACGAAGAGGCGACTCTCATCCGCCAGTCCTACCAAGAACTGGTTGTGAGGAGTTGCGCGGATGATCACCGCCGGCCACCATCCCTGCTTGTGCCAAACCTCAATGAGGTCAAATTGTTTGTACTCCACCAAGACTCTTGGTGGGACAGGCTACAAGTAGGGATAGCTGGTTTGAATCGTCAGTGGACCACCACCCTCACTTTCCTTAAGTGTGGTCATCTTCACTTCGTACCAGTGGTTCCAAACTCCCATGACGACACCACCATAAGTGCCACCTTCATACTCGCCTTCCTGCATCTTCACTTCGACCTTGTCACCACGGTTGTAGGGACGTTGAGCCATTTGATGATTCGTCTGACGGTAATTTTCTTGTGGGTGTGTTGTTTCTACTAACAATAATTCCTTTTTATAGGCAAACATGACACCGGTTAGACTTCCCAATTATGGATATTAAACTACTTTTTGAAGTAATGATGAAGTCTGCAGCTATGATTACGCGTCATTAAGGCAGTGACGGCTGATTGGCAACACGATTTGACGTTTCCATCCTTTTCGCCTAAGCATTAAATGCGTTATCATGATACCTGCCACCTTTCATCACCCACCGTCACTTCATTTCTAATTTTCTTTTATTTTTTTTATTTTATTTTATTTCTTTTGTAACATGGAATTGACGGGAAAATTCTTTCTACTTATTCTTGTATCAATCCATGAAGTTCGATGATTATTGAAATTAAACCAAATTCAATATATGTCTTCAAAACACTAGTCAAAGATCGCAAATCATTAAAACCATGATGTGCTGTGAGACTCCCAAACCATTCTATATCCATATCATATTTCTCCATCATTATTCACTTTCATATAACTGTAACCCTTTTGAAGGTTCTCAGAATTACCACAGAAAACTGATGGTTACACAGCAACTGTGTTCACGATTTCGGAATTATTATCACCATACTTTCGGATGAAACCCAAAAATCTTTTTCACCCATAAGGTATTGACGGATCAAATTGCGAAGTCTCAAAGTTCGTTTTTGCGTGATCTTTACGAAATTTGCTAGACCTAAGCTATTTCAACCCAAAAGATCCATTTTTCAATTTTCTTGAGACCTTCTGCAACACACCTAGCCACTAATCAAACATCCACCTTACTTGTTATTAATGACTACACTGGTCAAACAAGCACCTTCTCCTGATTCCGAACATTTCTCACGTTTCGGAATCTCGATGAGGCCAACCCACCCAAAATAAACCACAAAAAGATGCCTTTCACTATTTTTTAACAATATTCTGATCGTATTTCAACGGGAAACCACACAAGCACTTCCGAATCTCTCTTGATTCTGAAGGAAGAGATCGCTGCCCGGGATCCATCTGATTTTATGTCTCTATGACATCACAGATATCTCAGAAATTTATTTGCTTTATTTCTAATTCTTTGGCACACTCTTGCACTAAAATCTTTTTGATTTTATAACTATGGTTTCGTGTTGATAAGATCAATCTTTGATGACAAGGATAAGCATTTTTTTTGGCGTGAATTTTTGAATCTTGCATGACGTCACCCACGTGCGTCAGTTACAGCGTCACCGCCTGTTCGCCTGATTTGACGCCTTTCACGTGCCTGCACAGCGAAATTTTGGGGGCGGATCAACCTCTCACTGCTACATTTGGGGAAACTAAAACGATTTTTTTGGGATTTTCTCTCTCCATTTGAATACTCACACTATAAAGTCACTTTATGCAGCCCTAATCATTCTTTCTGCTCCCTCGACTCTCTATCGCACAGGCAATTCTCTCTCACTGTTCATCGTCTTTCTTCAAGCTCTCATCCATGGCGGGTTCATCTTCTGCAAACGAAAATACCTCCTCCTCTCTTATGCTGAAGATCAAACAAAATCAGAATATGATCATCGATCTTAACTCTTCCAAGTACAATGAAGCTCTTCAGCCGATGATCGAGTGTCTCAAATATTCCAAGATTTCCAAAGCCCTAACTACATCAGCGGAGATTCCAATCGTGTATCTCTCCTCTGCATAATCATCAGCATTCTACAACA
Organism: Cichorium intybus; assembly: GCA_023525715.1. Classification (NCBI taxonomy): domain Eukaryota; kingdom Viridiplantae; phylum Streptophyta; class Magnoliopsida; order Asterales; family Asteraceae; genus Cichorium; species Cichorium intybus. The sequence goes on from CM042011.1 coordinate 78,942,489, forward strand.
AGGCTGATGAAGTTGTTACTTTTGAAGTAGGATCTATCAAGACACACATTTCCAAGTCCCGTTTTGGAAAATTGCTAGGGTTTACTGCTCAAGATGATATTGTCGATCCTGATTCTCTTCAGCCTGTTACTCTTCCACGGTTCTTCTACCAACTAGGCTACAAGGGCGAGATCACGCAACTATCCAAGTTCAAAAAGAAGGGTCTACCACCTCTGTGGAACTTTCTTTTTACCATCCTGTTCAAAAGCTTCTCTGAATAAACAACAGGCACGGACAGTGCAAGTAAGCTCTTCTACTCTATCTTTTACGGACTCTACTACGATATCAATCTTGATTACGGGTCTATTCTCTCGAGCCAATTTGTCGAGACTGTTAACTACAAGAACCGGCACTCTGAAATATCTTGTGCTCGATTTTGGTCCATTGTGTTGAAATGGGCTATTGAGCAACATAATATCCATATCATGACCGATTCTGTCTTGGCGGTTATTCTGACATTGTCAACCACTCAGTTTGCTACCACAAAATCGGAGGATTTCGATTTCATTGGATCCATTCCGATCATGATGTTGGACCGAGTTCCGAAGGATGTTCAGTGTATTGCTGAGTACAGACTATTATCTACATCGGGGGTTCGTAATGTTGACCAAACACATCAAGAAGCTTTTGATAGACTTGAAAATCCGAAGAAAGTGGTCAAACGAAAAGGTAAGGGTGCAGCGTCAGACACTGAAAAACAGCCCACACGTCCAAGGAAGCTTCGGAAGCTTGTCCAGTCTTTTGATTCGGAAAACGAACATTCCGATCCTCAACATATTCCGAATTCACCACAGGATGTTCCGATTACAGAAAATCTTGAAGGTATACCCACTGCCAAGCTTTCCCGTCCTCCACCATCGCCGCCTCATGACCCCACACCAAAAACCACTCCTCATTCTAGCCCACAATCCACTCCTGAACGCTCACCACTCCGAACCCCCATCACTCAAAAGTCTCCATCTCTATCACCCAAACAAACAACCCTTTCTCCTCCACCTTCACCCAAACAAACTACAATTCCGAATTCACCTCATGCCAACCCACCTTTAGATGATGAAGATGAAGATATTCTGGTTAATGATGACCAGGATGATCTTTCGGATTTCCTTGAATCTCCATCCACTGTTAAACTCAAGACCCACAGTACAACTGCTCCGATGGCGTCTGATCAACTCAAGGAAATCTCCGAGAAACTGGATTTACTTCTTCAATCCAAGGCGAACCCCTCAATCTCCGACTGGCAATCCCAGTTGGATGCTCACAAGGACTCGGTGGACAACTTAATCACCGAAAATGTCAAAATCATGCGTGAATTCTCCTCCGTCATAGAGAAATCGGACACCCAAATGCAAAATCATGCCAACTCTATTGGCAGGTTGAAAAAGACGTTATCAAGTTCACACAGGACTTTCGAGACTCTCATGTCAGGAACAATGAAAAGATGCAACAGGTCATCTCCAATTTTGGGAGCACTTTGAAGAAAGAGAAAGAGGAGCTTTCCACCTTGCGTTCGGAAATGAAGACCGAGTATTCCGAATGGGTATCCTCCATGGATACAAAATATGACCAACTGAAAAAGGATTTGGCCGCAGAAAACGAATTGATGGATAAATTAGCTGCCAAATAAACCAAAATCCAGGTTCTCAAAGCTGATATCCGACATAAGTCTGCCATCCTCAGTTCGGCTGTCTCTCAAAGCAAGGCCGTTAGGAACGGTGTATCTGAAATCGACTCCTTTCTTCATCGAATGGTTGAAGACACTGATCCAATTCTCACTCCTCAGGTGCGCAGACATCTAACCCTTAAGCTTCATCCTGTGTTCAATCTTCTAGCAGCACTAAAGGGTTTTTCGGAACGCGTTGCCTCTCCGAAACAAGGGGGAGAAGAGATCAACGAAGAAAATACGTTCAATGAAGAAACTCTGAATAAAGACAACCCGGTCAAAACCACTTTTACAAAAGAAAATGAAAAAGGGGCTACACAGGCTACACAATCTTCTCAGAACCCTGATTCCGATTAGTTCAAAAGAATGAACACTGGAGGAGATGTTGGTCCATCCTCTACAGATCCATCAAAACGCAAAGACAATGAGAAAATGGAAGAACAGGTCATTGATCAAAATGCTGCCAAAGAAGCCACGGATAAGGAAATTGATGATATCCTCAACCTCACTCGCAAACTTGATGCTGAGGAAGCCGCCAAAAGGGGTGCTGAATTACTCTTGAAAACTCAGATGTCATTATTTCCTCCCTGGCACTATAAAAGGATGACATTGGAAGCAATTACTGAGCCTGTGGAGAACTGGCTTCAACCAGTTAAATCGTATAACACCAGCAATGACGTAAACTCTCAACTTGACTTTCCAATGACTGCTAAAGCACTTTTGTTCCGAGGGTTCGAGGAACTCAAAGACACTCGTCTTTCTAATTCGGAAGTGAATGATATGTTGTTCACCTTTTATTTGAATAACGCTTTTGCTCAACATTTAACCTGGAGTTTAAAGAAGATTGTACAACTGACTCCCCGTCTTCCTGAGGTTAATGTTCCATTCAAAAACACAAGGTTTTTAGCATTCAGAGGCGATGATAAAGAGAAGATGGAATTTTCTCTTGCTGATCTACCATTTATGAATCCATTTGATTGGATCTCATTGTTCAACATCTTTTCGAGAGAACAAAAGTATCATCCTCTTTCCGATCATCTCAAAAGAATGATTGGATACTATATTCTTGAAGTTGTGAAGTTAGACGTTGAAGTCGCTGCTGTTTTGGACAAGACTCCTTTGAGTGTAAGACGTCCACCTCCCAAAAATATTGGCAGGCGTAAAATCGGAAAAATTGTCAACTCTAATTGGAGTGTGGCATACAACTCAAAGGAAGGGCTTGAAAATATCAAAAGGATATTCTATCTTTCGGACAAACATCTTTCCAGAACTCCAGTGTTGGAACACATTCTTCACATCACCAACAAACTCCGATCCAACACCAATGATGATAAAACATGTATCACCGACATGTTGGAGTGGTACATAGCATTTCGAAAGAGGATCCTGGCGATGATTCTGAAGGTGTTTGATAGACAAGCTAATGTAGTGAAAACTGAAGAATGAAGACTAGTCGCATTTTGACTCAAAGGGGGAGATTGTTGAGTAAATAATGAGATTGAGTCAAAGATGCGGTTTTGATTTATCGCATGATTTTATGCCAAGAAATTAGCTAGTCGATTATGGAATGGGCCTGTCCTTCCATACTTAGTTTTAGTATTTATAGCATGCTTGTACCCTAATTAGGGTTAACTTTTGTAATCTCTTTACGGCATTCTCACAGAATAGTTCTCATCGAATTGTTCTTGAATTGCTTTTTAATCATTCGACATCAGTTCATCATATTGTGTGTTCGTGTTTCTTGTTTATCATTCATATTCCGCATTGTCTTGAATCCAGATCCACTCTTTTTGTTTCAACATCAACCTACCATTTACCTTGACGATTTTCTTGACATCCAGTGCCACGGGCTCAAGCGCAAAGAGCCCGATGACCTGTGGGCACTTTATCACGCGATTGGCCCGATGATATGGCATCCTTACTGCCGATGTCATCACTCATTTGTCGCCGATGCCGCCCTCCCATGCTTAGGTATGACATTTGGAGACGATGGAAGTGCTCCAACTCTTGAGACCGGGCGTGTACATGATACAACCGACGATTGAGCAGATTAGGCGCTCGGCTGGTCAGTAGGCGTAGGTGCAGCCTCCACCCCAGGTAGAGCCAGAGGAGGAGGACGATGAGGTGGAGCCATTGATCCGACCCACTAAGAGGAGGAGAGTAGAGGCACCTATCCAGCCACCACCACAGCCATAGTCTGTAGACATACAGACTGCCTTGCAGGACATTGTCGGGAGGTAGACGCGGCTGGAGGAGCAGTAGATTTGGATGGAGGAGGGATTGTGTGAGCTCATTACTCAGGCGGGACGGCATCCACGACCTTTCGCTTCCCTACCTGAGGTCGGGACGATGAGGCTGGTCCATCTGGGACGCAGCACGATGGTGACGATTGATTGTATTTTCTTTTTGTTATCTTTTAAAAATATTGTACATAAACCTACTCTTAGTCATTTATATTTTTGTTTCTTGTATGTTTAAGTATTTTTTGAGTGTTTTTGTATGCAATTACCAACGAGATTCTCCGAGGAGTTGTCTCACACAACTGTGGGGTCACCGTACCCCTACACTTGTTATATACCAGCATGTTCACTGTTGCGCCACAACTCCGGACAGTCAAACCATGATGTGCAATTTTGATATCCTGTTATATTGGTTCTGACAAGCAAGCAGTTCTACCGTTCCTAAGGGAGTAACTCTTTCTCCCTTGTTTTTTTTAACTATTTTATGTACAATGGGGATGTTGTATGGTTTTAAGTGTGGGGTGTGGACGGTCGAAAGAGTATTTTTGAAATTCTTTTGAGAAAACAGTCTAATTTTCAAAAAGTTTAGCAAATTTAAATTTTTTTAAGGAATTGTAATTAGAAAACGAATAAATTTGAGTGTTATAGCATCTGGTATTTTTCAAGAGATACAATGTAGTTGTTATCATTCTATGTTTTAGTTAAAATAAGTTGAATTTTTAGAAGTTAGAAAATTCTAAATTTAGAATATTTTAGGATTGGGATTCAGGAGGGAATTGTCAATCAGTGGCCGTTGTTGTTCGAGCCGGTAGGTTCGAAAAGGGTGGCCCTGAAAGGGCATTTATGTACCTTACTACCTAAGATCGTCTGATCTGGGATAGTATTTTCAAAAGCTCGTTACACGAACAATATCGAAATTCATGGATAGTTCTTTAGCAGCTTATAGAATATGAATGAGTAGGTACGCTTTCGTGGACTGAAAATTTGTAATCAAGGGTTCTTCCAAAAGTCGTGATTTCCAAAGAGTATTCTAATCAAATTTTTCTTGAAATTATTTTTATCTAACTTTTGGAAGCAATAAACTTTGAAAGTGAAGGAATTCAAAAATATTTGGGTTTTAGTTAGAATTTGTTAAAAAAACTCACTTGCTTGGGTACAAGCAAGACACAAGTGTGGGATGCTTGACTACGCCTAGTAATATCAAGTATTTTAGTCGTCGTTGAGCCCTATTCTGCTTGATATTTATCTCATAAACTGTTATATACTCACGTTTTTGTGTCTAGTGCTTATGTGCGGAATATACATAATACATGGGTTAAACGCATACCAAATGGTGAAGTTTGGAATGAAGTCCACTTTCAGGCGAAAACACATGCGTGCCACGGACAGAAAGACATGCGTATCGCGGAAAGTCAAGGGATCGGATCAGAAGTTTGACATTCAAAAAGCGAACATCGGGGTTACCGATAAGGACACGTCGCGGAATTTGCCCTAGCGCGGCATAGATGGTCAAATTTCACAACTATAAGTAGAGGCTTCCAATTCATATTTCGGGAGCGAAGACCCGACCTTTGAGAGGAACTCAGGCCCATTCGACTCGTATTTCCGGAATTCAGAGATCGTTAGTTGGCATTTTCATAATTTTAGTTTATTTTCGTATTTTTCGGTTTTTTTTATCGCGCGTTTTCAACGGTTCTGATTGTAGAACTCGCTGGACCGTGTTGATTCTGGATTTTCAGACCATAGTCTGGAACATTTGGCTCGATTATGTTTTTAGTTAAAATACAATCATTCGGTTTTGGTTGTTTTACGGGTTCGATTTCGGTTTGCGTTTATTGTTTGTTTGATTGTTTGTTTGGTATTGGACGATTATGATTTTCTGAGTATACCTCGGGGTTAGAACGTTTTCTCGGTTGGGTTCGTGATTTGGATTTAATTAGTTAGTTTATGCAAGTTTGTGTTGTCGATAGTTTTGTTTTATTTGGATTTCGTGAAGTGCATCGAACGCCACCAGGTATATAGTGACACTATAGTTTGGTTAATTTCTGACAAAGATTCAACCACTGACTCCACGGATCGACCCTTATTTCCACTTAACAAATGTGCTTGTAAGGTATTAAATATTGTATTTTTGACTGTATCAACGACTGCGACATGTGAAATCCAACAGTGGAAGGGTTGTATGCAAGTACCAACGAGATTCACCGAGGAGTTGTCTCACACAAGTGTAGGGTCACGGTACCCCTACACTTGTTATATACCGGCATGTTCACTGTTGCGCCACAACTCCGGACAGTCATACCATGATGTGCAAATTTGATTTCCTGTTATATTGGTTCCGACAAGCAAGCAATTCTACCGTTCCTAAGGGGGTAACTCTTTCTCCATTGTTTTGAAATATTTTTTGTAAAACCAGAACATTGTACGGTTTTAAGTGTGGGGTGTGGACGGTAGAAAGATTATTTTTGAATTTTTTTTGAGAAAACAGTCTAATTTTCAAAACATTTAGCAAATTTCAAAATGTTTTTAAGGAATTGTAATTAGAAAACGAATAAATTTGAGTGTTATAACATATGATATTTTCAAGAGATACTATGAAGTTGTTATCATGCTATGGTTTAGTTAAAATAATTTGAGTTTTTAGAAGTTAGAAAATTCTAGATTTAGAAAATTTTAGGATTGTGATTCAGGAGGGAATTGTCAATCAGTCACCTTTGTTGTTCGAGCCGGTAGGTCCAAAAAGGGTGGCCCTGAAAGGGCATTTATGCACCTTACTACCTAAGATCATATAGTCTGGGATAATATTCTCGAAAGCTCGTTACACGGACAACATCGAAAGTCATGGATAGTTCTTTAGCGGCCTGTAGAAATCTGAATGAGTAGGTACGCTCCTGTGGACTGAAAATTTGTAATCAATGATTCTTTAGAAAGTCGTGATTCCCAAAGAGTGTTCTAATCAAATTTTTCTTCAAAATATTTTTTTCTAACTTTCTGAAGCAATAAACTTTGAAACTGAAGGCATTTAAAAATATTTGCGTTTTAGTTAGAATTTGTTAAAAAAACACACTAACTTGGGGACAAGCAATGCATAAGTGTGGGGTGTTTGACGACGCCTAGTAATATCAAGTATTTTAGTCGTTGTTGAGCCCTATTCTTGGTGAAATATACCTCATAAACAGTTATATACTCACATTTCCGTGTCTAGTGCTTGTGTGCGAAATATATACAATAGAGGCGTTAAACGCGTAACAAATGATGAAGTTTTGAATGAAGTCCACTTTCAAGCGAAAACACACGCGCGCTACGGACTGAAAGGCATGCATGTCGCCGAAAGTCAAACGATCGAATCAGAAGTTTGACATTCAAAAAGCAAACATATGGGTTACAGATAAGGACGCGCTGCGGATTTCGCCCTTGCGCGACGCGGATGGTCAAATTTCGCAACTATAAATAGAGGCTTCCGGTTCGTGTTTTGGGAGCGAAGACCCGACCTTTGAGTGGAACTCCGGCCCCTTCGACTCGTATTTTCTAAATTCAGAGATCGTTAGTTGGTATTTTCATAGTTTTAGTTTATTTTCATATTTATCGGTTTTGTTTATCGCGCGTTTTCAACGGTTCTAGGTTGTAGAACTCGTTGGATCGCGTTGATTCTGGATTTTCAAACCGTAATCAGGAACATTCGGCTCGGTTCTGTTTTTAGTTCAAATACAATCATTCGATTTGGTTATTTTACAGTTTCGATTTCGGTTTGCGTTTATTGTTTGTTTGGTATTGGACGATTCTGATTTTCTGAGTATACTTCGGGGTTAGAAGGTTTTGTCAGTTGGGATCGGGATTTGGATTTAATTAGGTAGTTAATGCAAGTTTGTGTTTTCGATAGTTTTGTTTTATTCAGGTTTCGTGAAGTGCATGGAACGCCACCGGCTATAGAGTGACACTATAGTATGGTTTATTTCTGACACAGATTCAATCACTGACTCCACGGATCGACCCTTACTTCCACTTAGCTAGTGTGCACATAAGGTATTAAATCTTGTATTTTTGACTGTATCAACGACTGCGACGTGTCATGCCTCGACTAATTTATCCTTTAGAATGTTGAACGCTTTAACACACTCTTCATCAAACACAAACGGTGCATCTTTTAGCAAAAGACCACACAATGTCTTAGAAATGGTGCTAAATTCTTTAATGAATCTTCTGTAAAATCCAGCATGTTCAAGGAATGATCTGACTCCCTTTACTGATGTTGGAGGGGGTAATGTCGAAATTACCTTGACCTTTGCTCTATCTATCTCAAATCCTCGTTTGGATACCACGTACCCTAAAACGATGCCTTCTCTTACCATGAAGTGACTTTTCTCCTAACTTAATACCAAATTGGACACCATGCATCTTGCCAAAACTTTTTCCAACTGCATCAAGCACGCATCAAAAGATGAACAAAAAACGGAGAAATCATTCATGAAGATTTCTAACGCGTCCCCTATCATATCTAAAAAGATCGCCAACATGCATCGCTGAAAAGTAGTGGGTGCATTGCATAACCCAAAAGGCATTCTTCGAAATGCAAAAGTATCGTATGGACATGTAAATGTCATCTTTGCTTGGTCTTCAGGATGAATTGCAATTTAGTTATATCCTGAATATCCATCCTAAAAGCAGTCGTACTTTTGCCCTGCCAATTTCTCCACTATTTGAATGGCAGAGGGATATGATCATTTGATGTTGCAGCATTGAGCTTCCTGTAATCAATGCATACCTGCCATCCTGTTACTGGCCTCGTAGACACTTTATCACCATCCTTGGTATCCACAACTGTAATTTTTGATTTCTTGGGTACAGTCTGCGTAGGACTGACCCATTCACTAATAGAAATTGGGTAGATAAATCCTGAATCTAACCATTTAAGCACCTCATTATTTACTACTTCACACAAGTTTGGATTTAATCTACGTTGAGTGTCTCATGCAGGATTAGTCCTTTCCTCTGTAATGATGCGATGCATACATGTTGTTGGACTAATTCTTTTTAAATCTGCGATGGTCCATCTAATTGCCTCTTTGTACTTGGATAGTACTTCCAAGAGTGATTTCTCTTGTTCCTCTGTCGAATCAATGGAAAACTATCATTTTCTCCGAGAAAGGCATACTTCGAATGAGATGGTAATGTCTTCAGTTCTAGTGCTCGTGGTTCTTGTAGTGAGGGTTTGAGTGGTTTGGTTATTTCTGATGGTAGCTTATCGACTTGAAAATATTCCTCATATCCTTTTCCTTCCTCCATTTTTTTGTCTTCGGCAACTTCCTGTTCTTCTTTTACTGACTCTAAAAATGCTTCCGATTCTGTTTGTAGAACTTCAGGCATATACTGCTCCACCAACTTATCCACAATATCAATTTGGTAACATTCTTGGTTCTCTATGATGCCTCCATTACTATTGAAGATATTGATCTTTGACTGTTGATCTCCAAAAGAGATTCTCATTTCTCTGGTGCGACAATTGATGTGGGCATTTGTTGTTGCAAGGAATGGGTGTCCGAGAATAATTGTTGGTTGTTCTTACTTGACAACTTGATGAGTATCCAACACCAGGAAATCTGCTGGATAGTAGAAATCTCCTACCATAATTATGACATCTGATAAAATCCCCCGTGGTATCTTAGTAGACTTATCAGCAAGCTGCAGGATAATATATGTGTGCCTTAAGGTACCAAATTCATATTTGTCAAAAAACTGTCCTGGAAGAATGTTTACAATTGTGCCTAGATCTAGAAGAGACTTTTTGATGTGGACATCTCCTAAGTCCACTGATATGAGAGAAGCTCATGGATCCTTCATCTTGGGTGGTAAGGTGTCCATGATTATCGAACTGATGTACTCAATTAACTCAATTTTCTTAGGGAGGTGAGAGAGAATTTGCTTTTTGTAAATGCACATGTCTTTCAGGAATTTGGCATAAGCCATAACTTCTTTGATTAATTTGACCTACAGGATGTTAACCTTGATCTGACTAATCCCACATTTCCTCTATCTGGGGTCCTCGCTTACCATATGGTTTTCCTACTGGCTTTTCCAAAGCTGTTGAAAAAGGAGCCGTTGGTTTCTCCTTCTTCCCATTTTCCTCCAGGTTCCTTCATCTCTCCCTGTGTTTCCTTTTCTTTCTTTTCCATTTCCTATTTCTCATGGAAAAAGATTTCGACACCATTATCATCCTCTTGCTGTGGAGAAACGATCTTGTTTTCCACTCTCTTACCACTCCTTAGTGTGATGATTTCATTCACTTGGTCTTCCTTGATTTGCATTTTTTAACTTTTATCCTGCTCAATATCCTTTCCTAGATGAATAAGCTGCGCTCCCAATCGTAACAATAACTGGGTGTTTGCATCTTCTGCCTTTTTAATTCCAACCATAAAATTATAGATTTCCTTTATTTTGTTGTTGAATTCCTTATTCTCGAGTGTTGACTTTTTCATCAGATGTTGCAGATCTTCATGCTGCTTCCTACTATCCTTTTGACTGCACTCTTTAAATGTACGTGGCATGTTTCGGAATTGTCCATATCCATGTATTTGAATTACTTGTTCATGCTTCATTTTGCATTCATCACAATAATGACCAATTTCACCACAATTATTACAAATGGTCTGACCGTTCAAAACATATGCTCCTTTTCCTTTCTTAAAAACCGTGAGTAATTGATTAAACTTCCTTGTAATAATTCCTATTCCTGAATTTCCTTTTTCCATTTGTTATCAATTTTCATACTTGCTGCAGTTACCTTTCGATCCCTTGGTGGTTCACTCTTTTTGGAGCCATTACTAAGTTGCTCTAAAAGTCTCCATGATGTCTCAGATTCTTACATCATAATCATGCCTCCGGATGATACATTAATCATAGCTTGACTCGTGGTGTCAACACCATCATAGAAGAACTTGACCAATTGCCATCGTGAGAACTCATGATGTGGGCACGAACGCAAAAACTCTTTTAGTCTCCGAAAGCATCACGGAATGCTTCCCCGGGTTTATGTTGAATACCTTGTATGGCTCTCTTGATCTCAGATGTTTTGCTTGTCGGATAAAACTCTTGCAAGAACTTTGTCTACAGCTGCTCCAAGTTGTTATACTATTGGCTGGCAGCGACGTAAACCAGTATTTAGCCTTGTCTTTGAGCGTGAACGGGAATAACATAAGCCTAAAGAAATCCATATTAGCATTCCTAGGTATATTCGCGTTAGCTATGGCTAGAATCTCATAAAGATGGTTATAACGATCGTCATGCTTATAACCTCTAAATTCAAGAAAAGCTCCTAACAATTGCGGCCAATTTTCTACCTGAAAATCTACGTTTTCAGGAAAATATATAGGCGATGCATCATCATACTCCCGAGGTTGGAAGTGTGCTGCAACCAACTGCCCAATCGACTGTGCAAAATAAAGTGGAGGAACGAGATTACCATCGTTGTGTAACTCATTGTTATAGTACTGTTGTCTGTGCCACTGATTGTTGTATTGCTGCTGTCGTGGAGGTCCTCGACCTTGATTCCACTAGTTATTGTTGTTGTTGGGGTTGTTTGACATCCAATCTTCATCGTCATCCTCGTACCCAGGTCTCCCAGTTGAGCTTGGTATTGCTGCGGTTGTGGTTGTATTATAGGTTGTGGACGTTTTTGGGGTTGTGGTTGCTATGGAGTCTGTGGTGGCTGACGTTGGCGTGGAGCACCATCACGATTCGATACTCCCCAAATCGGTACAGTTGTCACAGGATCCACATGAGAATTAGGAATGGGTTGACTAACTGGTGGAACTAAAGGCTGAATGCATGGTGGAAGGGACACAAGGGCTGAAAGTGCACCACCACCAGCACTCATGGAAGCTCCATTAGTATTCACCGGAACTGAGGGCACACTCGGCTGTCCCTCTGTTACCTCCCTATGTGCCTCATGGGTAACATCCTTAACTAAAATATCACTTGAACTCATATTAAACAGACGCTTGTAAACGCGAATCTGTCGCGCGGTTCTTTCAATCTCTAAATCAAACAAAAGAGGTGACGTTTATTCACCTCGATGTGATTGCATGCACCAAATGCAAACGACCATCCAAAAACAATCAAATACCAAAAACTAGCAAAAAAATTGACTGACATAGTATGTCAAGCACACATTTCCCCGACAATGGCGCCAAAATTTGACACGTCGCAGTCGTTGATGCGATCAAAAATACTACATTTAACCTTAGTAGTCTACTAGCTAGTAGTAAGTAAGGGTCACACCGTGGAGTCAGTAGATGACAATCTGTGTCCAAAACTCGACCAATCTATAGTGTCACTCTATAGACGGTTTCTGTTCACACAGTTTAAAGAACCGAAAAAACTCGAAAATGTGAAACACGAATTATTATTCTAAACTTAATTCCAAATAACATTCACACACGGCAAACCAATTGATTCCGAGATACAACTCAAAAATCAGAAACCAAATAACTCAAGTAACCAATCCAAATGAAAAAAATTATCGAATCGAAACTAAAACCGAACACGAGAATAACATTAAATTGAACTTGCATTAAAAATAAAATTGAAATCAGAGCCGAGTGCTTCTGAAAACAAAGATAACATCCAGATCTACGTGGTCAACAGTGTTCTACAATCCAGAACCCTTGATTGCACAAAAGAACAAAAATCGATAATGAAACGAAATATTAACTAAAACTATCAAACTACCAATTGTAAATCACTAGGCTTCAAAATCTGAGTCAAAGATGCCTGAGTTCAACTCAAAGGTCGAATCTTCGCTCCCGAATCACGAACCAGGACCCTCTATTTATAGTTATGGATTTTGCCTTCCCGCGTCGTGGCAAGGACATATATGCAGCACTACGTATCTATAATCCCCATTTCTTCGCACTTTGAAAATCAAATCCTCACCCGGTGTCACAGCTCTCCACGTCACGTAGCTCCTCTGGGTACGTGGAGCGCGTGTTACTTCGACCTAAAGTAGCCTTCTTTCCAACTTTGCCAATATTTATGCTTTTTACCCTGTATTTCCTGTAATTTACAAAAATCACCCTTGACACAAAACATGAGTAATATCGTATTTTCAGGAGTATATTTCATTCAAAAGATAGCTTAATAACGACTATAATACTTTATATTACCAGGCGTTATCAAAAGACATATGGGAAGCGAGGGCCACAATGGAAGAGATGTGGGAGCTGTTTAGCCAAATTAAATTTAACATCCCACTTGTCAAGTTAATAAAGGAAGTGCCTATATATGCCAAATTCTTAAAGGATATGTTGTTCATAAGAGACCGATGCTGCCCCACCTCCCTAAGAAGATTGAGTTGACAGAATACGTTAGCTCAATCATTTTAGACATTTTGCCGCTCAAAATGAAGGATCTAGGAGCTCTATCAATTTTAGTAGATTTAGATAATATTCATTTCAAGAAAGCCTTACTAGACTTAGGAGCTAGTGTCAACATTCTTCCTGGGTAACCCATGGATAAGTATGACTTTGGGACTTTAGAACACACATATGTTATTTTTGCAGTTAGCTTATAAGTCCACAAGAATACCACGGGGAATGTTATCTGATGTTATTGTCAGAATGGGGAATTTCTACTATCCGGTAGACTTTTTAGTCTTGGATACCCACCAAGATGCTAGGGAAGAGCAACCGACGATCATACTCAGACGTCCATTTCTCGCTAGCAAACGCTCAAATTGATTGTCGCACAAGAGAGAGAATCTCCTTTGGAAATCAACAATCTAAAATCAACATCTTCAATGCTAGCAGCAATATGGTCGAGGAACATGAGTGTTATCAAGTAGATATTCTAGATGAGCTTGTGCAACAATATACCCCTGTAGTCTTGTGGATGGAAAGAGAAAATCTCGTGAATTCAATGGAAGATGAGCAGGAAACAATATAAAGTTAGAAGAAGGGTAGGAATACGAAGGGCGCTGGCAGGTTGATAAGCTACCAATGGAAATAACAAAGTGTCTCAAACCATCCTTGCAAGAACCACCTGTGCTTGAGCTTATAATATTACCTTCCCATTTAAAGTATGCATTTTTAGGTGAAAATGATAGTTTGCCAGTAATCCTGTCAGCAGATCTGACAGAGGAGCAAGAGAAGGCATTGTTGAAGGTATTGGCAAAGCATAAGGAGGTAATTAGTTGGACAATTGTCGACCAAAAAGGTATTATCCCAGCAACACGCATGCATCATACTATTACTTAAGAAGAAGCCAAACCAACATGCCATACATAACGTAGATTGATCAGAATTTGCACAATGTAGTGAAGAAAGAGGTGTTAAAATGGTTAGATGTCGGTATCATATACCCTATTTCTGAAAGTGATTGGGTTAGTCTTACACAGACTATACCCAAGAAATCTGGAATCACTGTGGTAGACACAAAAGATGGTGACAAGGTGTCTACAAGATCGGTAACAGGGAGGAGAGTCTATATCGACTATAGGAAACTTAATGTTGCAACCTCCAAATACCACCTTCCTCTTCCCTTCATTGATCAGATAGTAGAAAAGTTGGCAGGCCAGAAGTATCATTGCTTCTTGGATGGATATTCTGGGTATACTCAAATTGCAATCCATCCAGAGGATCAAGCTAAAACCACTTTTACTTGTCCTTTCGATATATTTGCATTTCGAAGAATGCCCGTCGGCTTATGCAACGTGCCTGCCACCTTCCAACGATGAATGATGGTAATTTTCTCAGACATGGTGGGGGATTCGCTGGAAATATTCACGGATGACTTTTCTATTTTTGGACCATCATTCGATACATGTTTAGCCCAATTGGAAAAGGTTCCGGAAAGATGTGCATAATCAAAGTTAGTCTTGAGTTGGGAAAAGAGCCATTTCATGGTTAAAGAAGGCATTGTCCTGGGACATGTGGTGTCAGAAATGGATTTGAAGTAGATCAAGCTAAGATCAAGGTAATTTCTACATTACCTCCCCCAACGTCAGTAAAAGGAGACATGTAATTTCTTGGTCATGCGGGTTTCTATAGAAGGTTCATCAAGGATTTAAACACCATCTCAAAGTCTTTATACAATTTGCTGCTCAAGGATGCACCATTTGTGTTTGACGAAGAATGTGTTAAGGCATTTACTGTCCTAAAGAATAAATTGGTCGAGGAACCTATCCTTGTAGGTCCCAAATAACTCAAAATGGATCTAAATGGTATCAATCAAATCACAAACAATCTTTAATGGACTCTATTAATCTTCAATAGACGGGTACATGAGATCACTAAGGTTGCTCGAACACAAAGAATTTCGCTATGCTAGTCTAATGCTCCAAAACAACCAACCAGCCTAATGAAGGCTAACGACATATATATATATATATATATATATATATATATATATATATATATATATATATATATATATATATATATATATATATATATATACCCACGCTACCTGGACCGAAATCCTAAGCCCATGGGCCGAAATCCTATGCCAGGCCTGACTGAAATCCTAGGGTTTTTGGTCATCATTACCGAAATCAAGGGGGATTTCGGTCACAGGCCGAAATCCTCAAGCAGGCGCCTAAACTTTGATATTTTCTATTTAAAGCCCTATAAATGTAAAGATTAAACTACTAAAATAAGTCCTAACAATATCCCCCTTGGTTTAATGCTTTATTTATCTTCGAGCTCTGTCTTGAACTTGATTTGGTTGTACCCAGAATAACATTCAAAAAATCTCCCCCTTTGCATACCAATCTCCCCCTTTTCAAGTGATGGGTGTAGATGTTGGTGACATTCAGCACATTTGCAATGACAACTTCATCTTCGGATTGGACAATTTTCAGATTTGACTTTGAAGTTCATTGGGCTAGCCGGTCTTCAGCATAGGTCTTGAATCAACACATCCAGCTTCTTATTTGACTTTGACCTTGACTGGAGTCTGAATCTTCAAGTCTTCAGTCTAGATCACATAAAGGTGCGAATTTAGCAACAAACTGGCTAAGGAGGAAATCAACTAGCCTGTCACATGGAATTGAGCTTCACCTTCTTCGGGAACAGATATAGTGTTGAAACTTTTGAACTTCACTTCTTGCTGACGCTTCTCGACACGAACAATGACCGCAAATCCTGTGGGTCACGGAGTTATAAACTCTCCCCACATTTGTTCAAGGATTCATCCTTGGCCTAGAATGAGACTTCTCGCAGTGTCTGTATGAACCCGGAGGAACGCACTGCGATTGTTTGAGTATGGGTGAACTACTCGTGGATGTTTTGTTTTTGGCCCTGCAAATCCTTGATCAAAGATCTCAATGCAGTTGACAAGTCAACAAGTTGACTTGGCTCTTGGCGAGACGTTCGATGGTATCCAAACTCTGCATAGTGTACCATCCTATTGCCAATTTGAATCCGGTGAAGTTGTTGGGGTCTCACAACTATTGTGGTAAGAAACAACGATCACTAACCCAGAGTTTCGATATTTCATCAATGTGAGGTAAAATCACATGAAGTCACGAATATCTGTATTAGAAGAAGATTAGGGTCAAGAGTGGTATGAGCGTGTAATATGTCTTGGTTACTAGACATACCCATTGGCTAGACTTTCGAATTTTCATTAGTGTATGGTTTATTACACTGAGTCATCCAACTCTTGAATTAGAAGCTTTGTAGGTAAGAATGGTTGTCGATGCCTCACATCTACTACTGGTGTTGTAGCAGAGATCACTGGCATAGAGTTTCGAAATATCATCATCATTTGGTTTAAAGTGATTAATCGTCTATTTCTTGCAATAGAAATATAAAGGTGGTTAAGAATGGATTGGTGCATGTGATAGATTACGGTATGCAATCTAACCATCGGCACAGACTTTTTAACTTTCGATATTGAGTGGCTTTACTCAAAGTGTCTAGAAGTTTGTGTTGTAGAAATACTTTGAGATTGGGTCAAGTAAGGTTGTCAGTGCTTTAAACTTACTATGGTGTAACAGTAAGAATCACTAGCACTTAAGTGTTACCTCAGCAGTGAGTTGTATTACTCGGTGCATCGTCGGTAGGAAAAGAATGTCTTAGCGAGTCACGGTAAAAGTGAGTCACATCTTTGACATGAAATTTTGATCTGTATTCTTGATTTGTATTTATCAGGAACATTGACGATTGTGCAAATTTGTGTAAAGAAAAATATTTTTGGATTTTTAATTTTTTGAAAAAATAAAGATATATATGGAAAAACATATTTTTGTAATTTTGAATTTGAATTTTTTGTTTTTTTAATTCTCTCCTAAATTTGTGTATGGAAGAGAATTGCGGAAGTAAAAACCATGAACAAATTTAACTAAACAAAAATAGTGTATAATATTTATAGAACTGATTTAACAGTCATCGAAGCGTATCATTTTTAAAAGTTCAACAAGCATATCGAACCGAGCTTTTGCAAATGGTTTTGTGAACAAATCTGACACATTGTTATTTGTGTGAATTGGTTCCAAATGAATCAATTTTCGCTCATAGCAATCTCGAATAAAATGTATTTTGATGTCAATATGCTAGGTCTTAAAATGCTGGATAGGGTTTTTGACAATTTGGATAGCTGCACCGTTATCACAAAATATGGGAGTATCAACAAGTTCATACCATAATCAAAAAACTGGTGCTGCATCCAGATGACTTCAGAACAACAGGCCGAGGCAGCAACATATTCAGCTTCAGCTGTAGAGGTTGACATGGTCTGCTGCTTCTTGCATTGCCAGGAAATCTTTCTGTCTCCTAAGAATTGACATCCAGCGCTTGTGGAATTTCTGTCAATGTTGCATCCCCATAATTGCTATCTGAAAATGCATAAAGATCAAATTCACGGTTCTTTGGATACCAGAGACCTAACTTTGGTCTCCCTTTAAGGTATCCAAAGATCCGTTTGACAGTAGTTAAATGATATAATTTAGGATTAGCCTGATGTCGAGCACACTGGCAAACTGCAAAAATGATATACGGTCTGATGGCCGTCAGATACATCAGAGATCCAATCATAGAACGGTAATACGTTACAGATTGGCCATCTGGGTCTGAAGTCAGTAGGGGTCGCTCAGCCATTGGAGTGTTAGCAACTTTAGCATCCTTGAGGTTAAACTTCGCAAGAATATCCTCCACATACTTGCCTTGGTGAAGCGAAATACCCGTTGAACTTTGCTTTACTTGCAACCCAAGGAACGTCGTCATTTCACCCAGTGAACTCATCTCGAATCGCCTCTTCATCACTTGCTCAAACTCTTTGCACAAGGCCTCACTTGTAGAACCAAAGATGATGTCATCCACGTAAATGTGGACAGCAATTTGGTCTACATTTTCTCGCCTGATAAACAGAGTCTGGTCAATTGTGCCTCGAGTGTAACCATGCTGTAACTGATGATCCATCAATGTTGCATACCAGGCACGAGGAGCTTGATGAAGACCATAGAGAGCCTTATACAGCTCGTAGACGTGATTCAGAAACTTGGAGTTGACGAAACCTGGAGGTTGATCAACATAATCTCTTCTTTCACCTCATCGTATAAGAAAGCAGTCTTAACATCCATTTGGTATATAGTAAAGTTCATGTAGGAGGCATAGGCAAAGAAAATCCGAATCGCTTCTAATCGTACAACCGGGGCATACACTTCGGTATAATCAAGACCTTCAATCTGACGGAAATCGCATACAACCAGGCATGCCTTGTTTCGCACAATAACTCCTGAATCATCTTTCTTGTTGTGAAAAACCCATCTCATGTCAAGAGACTTTTGCCCTCGGGTAGTTCCACCAATTTCCAAAAATTCAACTTCTCGAACTGATTAAGCTCTTCATGCATGGCATCCACCCAACTAGGTTCATTAAGTTCCATCTCCACATTCTTCGGTTCTATTTGAGAAATAAAGCATGAGTAGAGGCACTCGTTGACTTGACCACTATGGCTTCTGGTTTGAACCCCATCATCCAAAGAGCCAATTACATTATCAATTGGGTGGTCCCATTGTATTCTTGAAGGCACGGCATGCTTGATCGAAGCAGTAGAAACTGAAAGATTTGTTATATTTTCAACTCTGCCTGAGCCTGAAGCACCTCTATCAGAATATATATAGTCGTAGGAGGTACTAGCAACATACTCGTCAGGAATTCTCTCGGGAAAGAGGGGATCCATGAGAGCGGAGTTGAATGGATCAGCAGGATCAGAATTGAGAACGTCTTCATAAGAAGCATATTGGTCGACAACTGGAGGTTCACCAATAACCTGGGATGATTCAGCAGGAGATCTTCAGTTAATGTAGTGGAAGTAGGAGATGCACCGCCATTTAGAATAGGATCTTCAGAGATCACGGACGGTTTGATGGGATCAGGAAAGAATTCCGCATCATCATCTCTGTAAGCTCTACTTAAACCTGGTGGTGTGCCTGAAACAACATCGGAAAACACATTAAAAGACTTAAATAATTCGGCATAGTTGAATATCCATTCGGGGTCAACTCGAGCATCTGTTTGATTTTCCTCTAGCCACCATACATCAAACGATTTCAATTTCTGTTTTGTAACCTTGTTATACACCCGATAGGAAGTTTTACCTGCATATCCAACAAAGTAACACTCATCTGCTTTAGAGTTGAACTTTGGTGTAGCTTCAAGATGAAGAAGGGTGCAAGGACAGCCAAAAGAATGGAAATGTGCAACAGATGGTTTATGACCATAGAGAGTCTCATATGGAGTCTTCATTTGGTGCTTGTTGATGATGACCCGGTTCTGAACATAACAAGTTGTGTTGATTGCTTCAACCCAAAACAACACCTTAGAATCGCAGAGCATGGTGCGTGCAGCCTCAATTAAAGTTTTGTTTCAACGCTCAGCAACACCATTTTGTTGAGGTGTACGAGCAACATTGTACTGATGCTGCACACCCTTATCAGCACAAAATTTATCCAGTAACGCGCTCTTGAACTCAGTCCCATTGTTGCACCGAATTCCCTTCACTTTCTGATTCGTTTGATTCTCGATTAAGGTGAAAAATCTCTCGACCAGCTCAGTAGTTTCACTTTTTTGCTTGAAAAAGAAAACCCAAGTAAAACATGAGTAATCATCAGTTATAACTAAACAATAAGAGCTTTTATTAATACTGAGAACCTTGACAGGGCCGAAGAGATCCATGTGAATCAGTCGAAGCAGCGAGTCAATGGTGTTAACCAATTTGGGCTGATGTGGCTTTCGATGATGTTTTCCTTGGGCACAGGCAACACACTTTTCAAATGCGTAGCCATTGAACATGTTTATTTTTCGCAAGATGATTCAAATTCTTCGTGTTGGCGTGACCAAGACGTCGATGCCAAAGCATAGCACTATGTTCAGAAGCTTTTGAGAATTGGAAAGTAACGTTTTCAGGAGTGTTATGATTCATGTCGGTGATATAGGCATTGCTTTGATGTTCTGATCGGAGAAGAATCCACTCCTCTCGAATGACAACACCAGGTTTCAAGATCAGACTTTCCTTCTTCCTGAAGTGGGTTGAAAAGCCTCTGTCACAGATTTGAGAAACTCTCAGCAAACTATGCTTGAGCTCGAGTACGAAGTTAACGTTTTCAAAATTTAACACGCAATTTGACACAATTCCTTTTGTTTGATCTTTCCCTTTTCACCTCTCGTAAAGCAAAGACATCCACCATTAAAATTTTCAACATCGTGTAGTTGGGACATGTCGCCTGTCATGTGCCTAGAACAGCCACTATCTACATACCATGCTCTGCTGATATTCCTCGATAACTGTTCCTACATAAGTTGCGGGATCAATTAGATTTAGGGACCCAGTCCATACGGAAACTGGGTTGACCCTTACTATCGATGCATTTAACAAACTCTAAAATCATGACATGATTAGATTTTAGAAGAATTGGGAATGCTACCTTTAGGAACCCATCTGTAATTAGATTTGAATCTTTTGTCTTTGGACGAAATGAGAACATTTGCATTAGATTTAAAATCGGGACTACTATTTGAAACAGTCTTGTTGTCCTGGGCAGTCTATGTCTTGTCCTTAGAGATGTTCTAATTTTTATTTCGAGAAAGTGACCTCGAGGGCTTTCTTTTATGAGATCTCCCTCTTGGAACGTTCTGCCAAAGCTGTTCGTGATGATGAGCATATAAAATTCATGGACAATTTCTAGCAATATGACCAGCAATTCCACAATTAAAACAGGTCTGTCTTTTCAAGGGAGCATGCATAGTATTTCCGCAAGAACACACACATGCAACAGAATTATTAACAGAAATCTTAGACCTATTTTTTTGAAAATTAACAGCATGACGACTTTTCAAAAGATGGACAATTTTAGTCTTAGGTTGCTCAAAATCATTAATAACAGGCAAAGCAGAAACATAAGTCTTTAAACAAGTTTTATCAGAAATAAAAGCACTCTTGTCTTCTTGGTCCTCATCCTTCTCATTTACTGTATCTACACATGAGGTAGAAGCATTAGAAACGTTCATTTCAGTACTCTCGGTGGTGTCATATTGATCCTTTTTAACAAAATTGGAAAAATAACATTCCTCTGACTCTTCTGTTTCAAGGGGTGGAACGAAATTATTATTAAAGAAGGGGGAACAGATCTATATCCAAGTCCTTCACCGTATATATTTGTCCAAATGGTCTGATGTTCAATTATTGACTCAACTACTTCACTTGACACATCAAATTTTTAAAGTTAAATTTAGCATCTTTAAATTTTGCTTTCAATGCGTCAAGTTCTGCAGTCAATTTAACAATTGTTTCTTTGGCATAATCATATCGAGTTTTTGTTGTACTCCATTCAGCTTGTACTTTCTTAAAATCAGATATCTTAGCGTCTAAGCTTTCTTGTAGAGGTTTCAGTTTCTTTTTGGCATTGTAAACATCATTCGTAAGATCGAATACTTCTTTCATTAAGCGATCATTATGTTCACAATATTTTGCAATTATATTAACACACAATTGAGAAGAGCAAGAAACTTCACTAACCTCTTACGTGGCGGGGTTGGCAGAGACCATAAAAGTAAACTGGAGATTTAGCATCTCCTCTTCAGCGCGATCAACATCCATGTCACCTTCGATCTGGGCTAGGTGAGCTCCACCATCAGCATTCAGGTTCAGATCACGCATCTGATCCTCCCACGAGAACTGTTGTGCCACCATGGCTCTTTCATTGTTATGAGGAGCAGCTTCACGATTCGATCCAACAGGCACCATATTTCTTTCTTTATTCTCCATTCTGGGCTTAGTGCATTCACGAGCAAAGCGCCCAGGCTCGTTGCAGATGTAACATCAAAGATTTGCCTTGTTGAAACCCATCTTCCAGTCTCCACTGTTGGCAACCCAATTGTTTCTGCCTGTTCTTTTTGTGAACTTCTTTGACTTGAATACTTCCATAGCGATATGTCAGGAGATGGACATCTATTCAATATCATCAGAGTTGACTTCGTCAAGATCTCCAGACATCATTGGTTGAGCCAATTCACCAGCCATGAGAGCATTGTAGCAATTTAGGAGACCAGCCATTATGTTTAAATTTTCTTCAGCTCCTTTGGGCACAACTGGAACTAGACCAGCCATTATGTTTAAATTTTCTTCAGCTCCTTTGGGCACAACTGGAACTGGAGTAGCTGACTGAGAAACAAGACTAGGAGCAGTAGGAGCTGGGGCAGATGATGTAGTAGCAAAGCTTGAAGTAGTAGGGGCAGGAGATGCTATAGGCAAGTTGGATGAAGAATAAGCTTGATAAGTGGGAAGAGCAAAAAATGAACTATTGGTTGATGTACCCAAGTTGGCAGATTGATATGAATTGACATGATTGATTTCTCTTTGTTTGTCATCCATATCGCAAGCTTTGATGATGGCCATAGTTTCAGCAAGAGACAGTTTTCCCAAGTCCTTTGTCTTCTTGATCATTGCCACATTCATATCCCAATTTCTTGGTAAAGAATTTAGCAACTGCTTGTTGACTTTAGTTCTAGACAAAGTAATACTGGCAGTGGTCATCTCAGTTTTTAAAGTGATGAAGTGTTGAAATTGAGTTTCAAGAGATTCTCCAAGCACATGATTGAACATGTTAGATCTTTGGCGAAGGAGATCTTGTCTACTCTGTTTCATATCCTCGTTGCCTTCATACACTTCGATCAGAGCTTTCCACAAAGCATTCGCAGATGTGTATTCTTTGAATCCTTGAGCGATATCTAGGGATAACGCCATCGTGAGGCTGGCAAGAGCTTGCTCATCATTTTCAGTCAATTCAAAATCTTCGTCCGTGTAATTTTCTAGTTTCTTTTCAATGACGGTACCATCTTCAAGAGTAGTTGTAATTTTAATAGGACCTCTCACCATGCTTCTCCATATCTTGTTGTCTTTCATTTTAACGTACTTTTCAAATCTGGATTTCTATTCGGGAAATCCTTCAGCAGACAGCAGTCATGGGATTCGGGTTACCGTACCCATGACTGAGTCAATATCGGAATGCATAGTGGCAGTGGTTAATTCCATTGAAAATGAACTGAAAAGCACCCATGTCAACAAATTTTCTGACCAAAGTTTGACCCAAATCACTATGGACCGAAAACCCTTAAAAACGCCTAAAACCTCCACCAAAAACCACCTGGACCGAAAAGCAGCACTGAAAAGCAGATAGACCGAAAACCTAGGGTGAAAAGCTCTTGACCGAAATCGACTCTAAACCGAAATCGAAGAAACCCTAAAGTGACACCGAAAAGCTATTTGGACCGACCGAAAACTTTACCAATGGACCGAAAACCCAACAAACCCTAACCAAAATCCTGGACTATATCTGCCGCCACCAAAATCCTATGGAGCGTGGCCAAAATCCTCAATCAGATTTGAAAAACGTCCAAACACCTCTTAAAACTCCGTTTTTTGATCAAAAACTCCATTTTTGAGTGGTTTTCCTTGTATATATCAAGAACACGAAGAACGCGAAGAACAAAAACACCCAAACTTGATCGAATCAGTCCAAAATCGTCCAAAAATGCTCAAAAACTTTAAGATCTAAGCAAAGGAAACAATTATTGATACCAATATACTAAAAAACGCAAGGTTTTGAAGCTCTGATACCAATTGTAGGTCCCAATAACTCAAAGTGGATCTAAATGGTATCAATCAAATCACTAACAATCTTCAATGCACTCTATTAATCTTCAATAGACGGATACATAAGATCACTAAGGTTGCTTGAACACAAAGAATTTTGCTACGCTAATCAAGGCTAACGACATATATATATATATATATATATATATATATATATATATATATATATATATATATATATATATATATATATATATATATATATATATATATATATATATATATATATATATACCTACGCTACCTGGGCCGAAATCCTATGTCAGGCCTGACCGAAATCCTAGGGTTTTCGATCATCATGACCGAAATCAAGGGGGGTTTTGGTCCAAGCCGAAATCCTCAAGAAGGCCCCTAAACTTTGATATTTTCTATTTAAAGCCCTATAAATGTAAAGATTAAACCACTAAAATAAGTCTTAACAACCCTGAAACCGTTTGATTGGCCCAAGCCATTTGAAATCATGTGTGATGCCAGCGACTATGCTGTAGGAGCAGTATTAGGACAAAGAGTTGACAAGAAGCCTATAGTCACCTGCTACACAAGCAAGACATTCTCAGAAGCACTAATGAATTATACGACCATAGAAAAAGAACTACTCGTCATAGTTTTTGAGTTCCAAGTTTAGGTCATACATTTGGGGATCAAAGGTAAAGATATACATGGATCATAGTGATGTTCGTCACTTGCAAGAAAAGAAAGAATCCAAACCAAGATTGATCCGTTGGATCTTGCTACTACAAGAGTTTTATTTGGAGATCAAAGACAAAAAGGGGACTATAAATGTAGTAGCTGATCATCTGTCATGCCTTCAAGCACAAGGACTTGAAGGAAGGATACAGGACACATTCCATGATGAGCAATTGCTTACAGTAGGCAGCATTCCTTGGTATGCAAACTAAGTTAATTTCTTGGCCATAGGAAAGATGCCAGCACACTAGTCAAAGCAAAGGCTGAAGCAGTTTCGAACGTTTGCACAATGATTCGTTGATGTGTGCCCGACAATGAAATTCCAGAACTACTGGCCCATTATAATTCTTCTTCATGTGGAGGATATTTCAGTGCAAAGAAAAGTGGATACAAAATCTTGGAGTCAAGATTGTTTTGGCCAACGATATTTAAGGATGCATATGCAATGGCAATGGAGAGCCTTCGTTGTCAACAACTTGGAGGCATTTCAAAGAGGGATCAAATGCCGCTTAATCCTATTTTTTTAGTTGACATCTTCAATGTTTGGGGAATTGATTTCATGGGACCTTTAACTATATCACATGGGTATGTTTACATCTTGGTGACAGTGGATTATGTTTCCAAACGGATTGAAGCTGAAGCCACCAGAACCAATGACCACCACGTGGTGTGTAAGTTCATGAAGAAGAACATCTTCACCGAACATGGTGTACCAAGAGTGATCATCAGTGATGGCGGTTCATATTTCAAGAACTTTAAATTTAGACAATTGCTTAAACACTATGGATTCAATCACCTCATCACTACGCCATACCACCCGCAAACTAGTGGTCAAGTGGAAGTCTCAAATTGCCAAATCAAGGAAATTCTACAAAAGACCGTGAAAATCGATAGGAAGGACTGGTCGCAACAGTTGGAAGACGCGTTGTGGGCATACCAAACAGCATACAAGATGCTAATTGGTACTACACCGTATTGGCTAGTCTACGGAAAATGATGTCATCTGCCAGTAGTACTGGCCTATCGGGCCATGTGGGTCGTACAACAAGTGGACACTGATTACGAAATAGTCGGTAGAGAACAGAAACTGCAACTATCAGAACTAGAGGAACTGAGAGATGAAGCATATGAGAATACTTCTACATATAAGTCCAAAATGAAGCGGTATCATGACGCTGTAAATGGAACGGTCTGTATGAAATTGTGGGCATCACGGAGCATGGTGCAATAGAAATAAGAGATAGCAAAGGACGACAAAAGGTGTCGCTTTTCAATTCTCGATTATAGATGTTCCCGGAAAGTTGCGAAGTAAATGGAACGGTCTGTATGAAATTCTGGGCATCACGGAGCATGGTGCAATAGAAATAAGAGATAGCAAAGGAGGACCGTCGTTCAGAGTAAATGGACACCGATTGAAGCCATATATCACATCAAGAACATTCAAAAGCCTACAGGTGGAAATGGTGGAATTTTTATGCGATCAACCGGTCTACGAACCATGATGGAAGGTAGACGTCCGACTGAAGACGTTAAACATAACGCTTGTCGGGAGGCAACCCGATTGTATTGTTGTCTTTATAGATTTTTTTCATTTGTATTTATGCATGATCATGTTAGCGTATTTAGGATTAGGCGACAAAAGAGATAATTAGAAATAAGTGTGGGGTAGAGTTTAGGTAGTATGAAATCGCAACATCTGGGACCGGCTGCAGGGTCATGCATCATTCGTGTTGCGGTCCTTTTAAATCCGTTACGATCAGATAAACATCGAATGAAGCCTGCTCCTCCGGATATCAACGTACGCGCCATGGCTTATCTTAAATTCAAACCTAGCACTGAGGATCACAACATCGGAGTCTCTATCCAATTATCATCCTAACTTATGAAAGGTCAGATGCATAAACTTAGTAATATCGTTGTAAGTACAATTCCACACCTCTTGTTGATCGATTCAGAACTACTCAATCAATTCCGGTAAGCATTCTTGAAACCTTTTGCTTTACATTTTAGCAAGTGACACCTAGGGTTTCTGTTCTAGCTATCTTTGTGATTTCGGGCATAATGTAGTATTCTGGACATAATGCACAGTCTAAATTCGTGTTTCGACGAACATAATCACAAAAATACTGGCTGAATCACCCGAAATAAGACGAGTTAGGGTGTGTCTTCGTTCACCGCACCGCGATCTGTTAGAACACGCGTCGTGGGTGTTGAATATTCATAGCCCACAACGCAAGGAATTATTGTTCCGCGATGCGCTGCCCTGCTGTTCAGAACTTACTTCTAATTCTTGCAGGATATGTCTGCTTAGTACAGCACCCCTAGACCCCATGAGTGGCTTTCAGATCCAGCTTATGTTTCCGCTGTCACACGACGTACATTCATGGAGAGATTACTTGCATGCATGAAACAAAAAGTTTTGCCCGCACAACTTGTTGATTGCGATGCTCGAGAGAAGCCGGGATAGGAGAGGCGATTGTACCGTTGCTGGTGCAGGAGAGGCGATTGACGATGGCAAGATCCACACGGACTCGTTTCAGGTACTCGTATACTACAGAGAGTCGGGAAAATCATCAGGAAAACGAAGGACAGGACGACCCATCAGTATGGACACTTCCGGCAGACGTGGACTTGCAACATTTACCTAGAGAATCAAGGGTAATGAAACGCTAAGTCCTCGAGCAACGGGAAAATTTCCGATGTCTAGTGGGGGACATCCAAGAAGTTAGTAGGAAAAATAAAAAATGTGCACCCACAAGTTCTATGGGTTGCTGACTGTTTCCGGCAGATACTTAGCCACATTTCCAGTGCACCACCTAGGCCATAGCCGCCCCAAGTAGAGTATGAGCCGGAAGAAGACGAGCCCAACTATGCGCCAGGTGACGGCGGATCAGATTCATCAACAACGAGGAATTGATGCAGTTTTAGTTTTCGCTAGATTTTAGGAATTAATAATAAAAATTTTAGATGATAATGTTAGGTTTTCTTAGTTTTTAGGGTTCCATTAATAAAACAAATATATGTGTGATGGTTTGTTGTTGTGTAGTCTTGTGTGACCAAATGCAATTTGAGGAATTGATCAGAAGCTTTACGCAACGCGGATCACCCAAATACACATTGTGGGAGTTTAACATCCTTCCAGAAACACTGAGAGTGATGACACGCGCGCAACAACCTTCTCTGATCTGGTATCAATCTTGTGACGAATGAAGATTTCACAACCCTAGACTGTCTATGTGCTAATGAGGGATGAACCCCACTTCACATTTCAGAGAATGTCTTTGCAACCTACTTAGTTGGATACGAGGTTGAAGGTGTCGTTTGATGTTTCTAGGGTATAACCCTTTGAAACTGATTTGGAACTGTAGCCCGACACATCATGGATCGAACCATTTCAAAGAATGTTCTATTTCTCTTTTCAGATATACCACAATGCTGCAATATTCTGAAAGGAGATAATTATGAAACTGTTTCACAGTCCTTAAGATGTTTGTAGAATAGAATACTCAGACATTATATCACAGTTGATTTTCTACTTCAATTCGAAACTCTTTGAACACTTCAAAGTTTCTAGCTTATGTTTAATCATATAAATATATCCATATTTACCGAAATCATCATAAATGTAACGAAGTACTACTCATCATGTCTTGTAGAAAATTTGAACGGTCCACAAACATCTGTGTGGATGAGTTCCAACAAATCCTTTGCCTCTTTCACAGTTACATGTGAATGGCACTCTTGTCATCTTCCATGCAAGCAAGATTCGCATACATCATATATCTCTAAGTCAAATGATTCCAAGTGATGTCCACTTGGAGCTTCGCGATGTAATTCTTGTTTAATGTACAAGGTGACAAAGCCACAATCATGATATATCTAACACACTTTCAGATGACTCAACATTTAAGAATATTATTCCTACTACTTAACACATTCATATATTCCATTGTACGGAACCATTTTTGAAATAAAATAACTTTGAAAAATCACAAAATATTCTTACGCAATGCATAATACAAAAAAATGTTTTGTGCCATTTCTGACCACTAGCAAAATCTAATAATCTAACACCACTAATTAGCATGAGCTTGTAATTCTCGATCATTGTAACAGCAACAATGCTTCTGTATCACATGATCAGATCAGGCCCCTATGAGAAGTTGATAGTCTATCGAGTTTAGATATACCTGAGGTGTTAAACTTCTACATCCTGATCTTCTTCATATTCTTCAGGTATGTTAGGAAACTATGTTTCCAGTATCCCTTAGCTGGCAATAAAACATATGGCCTCATTCGGCTCACTAGTGGATGCTATGTCAAAATCAGTTTTTTTTAAATCCTTGGTCAGGCTGTACGACCTTAGCCCTTCCCTTCCATTAGGATGAGAAACTTTCTCCATGGTTCAAGATACGCTTAAGAATCACAAGTGCCACATCGCCCTCAACTATGACCTTACCTGACATACCGATTAACCACGCAACTCTGCCAGCAAATCATAAAGAGAATGAGTGTTTCTCATAGGTAGCACAAATCTCAAATTTTTTTAATTAAAACGGTTTTTTTGTTTTAATACTTTAAGTTAATACTTTTAA
Organism: Cichorium intybus; assembly: GCA_023525715.1. Taxonomy (NCBI): domain Eukaryota; kingdom Viridiplantae; phylum Streptophyta; class Magnoliopsida; order Asterales; family Asteraceae; genus Cichorium; species Cichorium intybus. The sequence continues at coordinate 78,971,858 of CM042011.1, forward strand.
CTTAGAGATAGAAACATTGCCCTATGAAACCCTTTCGGTAACTCCACATGATAAAAAAAGTGTTGGGCGGTGAAGTGAAGGTGGTGGGCAATAAATGACACTTAATAACCAACTTTATTTGGGTTCATAAGAACCCTCCTTCAACACCATACACGATTTATTGTGGTTGAGCCTAGTCATGGTTTGACTAATGGTTTTCCTTTAATTAATTCTTATATATATATATATATATATATATATATATATATATATATATATATATATATATATATATATATATATATATATATATATATATATATATATATATATATGTATTTTAAACAATTAAAAATGCTTCATTTCATTTAATTCAATTAATACCATTTAATTAATTAAAATAAACAATTATATCCTAATAGAATTAATCAAATTAAGACAATAGGCATATAAGGCAGCTAAGCAAGTTAGGAAACTTGTAAGGCAAGCTAGGTTGTAAGATTTAACTTTCTAACATGCATCCTAAGATCATAACATGTTTAAATCAAATAAATTCTATCATAACCCTATGCAATTTTCGATTTTAGCAACACGCAAGAAATCATATTAAGATCAAAATGCAAATAACATATGAACATAGGCTCTAATACCACTATTGGGATTCGAGCACATAAACATATAATTATATGCAGCGGAAGACTAAAAAGATCAAATCACAGATTATCCATGAATAGAGTTTGGGATCATGCAGTTGATATCAGTTATAGCAACCAAAACATAAATAGCATGTACCTCATGATTATCTCCTTCTTTGAATCTGATGAACAGCATCTTGCAAATGATGAACAGGATCCAAAGTGTGAATCACTCTAATCACTCATACCCAGGAACACCATAAAACCAAACAGATCAGAACTTCCACTTTGGAAGGAGGCAAAATCCTCAAACCTTAGAGAAGGATGAGGAAATCGCACAAAAGGGAGGAGAAGGATAGTTGGCGGCTCAGAGGAGGCAAAAGGGATTATTAGGGTTGATTCCCAAGGCCTCTTTTTATTCTAGAAGGATCCTAGGGTTCCAAACTTGAGTAGCCTTTTAGCGGCCACATCTCCTGAACTTGTAACTATTAATTAACTTTTTAATTAATTGCCAATTAATTTCTAATTAATTTATCATGTCTTTGATAAATTAACAAACTAATTTCTGATTTCGTTTCTGATTAATTTATTTCTCAATAAATTAATAAACTACTTTCTCCTTTCCTTTATTCCGATTGTGTATGTTTTTCTCGGTCATGAGGACAACCTAGAAGGACTCTACCATTATCAGAAATATTACCACAAGTTGATGACCTTGGACAGTATTCCAACACCGTCATGGTTCAAGAGTACAAGAACCAAACAACAATCCAAGCAACAAGGTACACACACCCCACTAGCCCACGATGGGGCTGTGGTGGTGGTGTTACAATCGGCTAGCACCAAAAAAGAGAAACAAAACCCACATAGCTACCCGAGACTACCAGCCTTCACTTTGACTCGGTTCTCCTACTGTCATTAACCACTTGATCATCCACCTTTCTTCCCTTCTCTTTCTCCCCACAAGACAGCAACAGCACCATGCATATCAGTAAAACCGAGAGAGAAAAAGAACCAAAGATAAACGGGATAGAAAAACGAGAAAACGAGACATAGAATGGAGGATACCTTCACCTCCTCGACTAGGGATGCATGAGCATCGATCATATCCTAGCAACTAGCTGTGAACCTTATCTTGCCACAAGAACCGGTCCTGATACCCTTAACAACTGATCATGTTTTTGAAACAATGAGATAACATGCATCTTTTGCTACTTGACACTTTTAGCCCCTTAACATTGGCATCCTATATTTAGTTAACCCTAGAATAAACATTCCAACATAACAAGTATCATAAATGACACTTAACCCTCAAACTAGCCTAATTATGTTTTCAAAGTATTATTATTATTATTATTATTATTATTATTATTATTATTATTATTATTATTATTATTATTATTATTATTATTATTATTATTATTATTTAATATTATAATTATTTTTCGCTAAAATAATTAATTCGTCAAAACCAACGTATCAAGAAACGGGGCATTACAAAGAGAGAGTGTTGGAAGAAAAGACAAAATTGATGATTGTGTTTAATATTTAGAAGTTGGATGCTTTTAATGTTCAGAAATGTAGCTTTTTCTATATCCTGAAGTCGAGTTTTCGTTGTTCATAAGTGAAGATTTTTCAAAATTCTCTCTCTCTCTCTCTCTCTCTCTCTCTCTCTATATATATATATGCATGGATCGCAAATAAGAAATAGATCGTCTCTCTTTTCTAAAATCAGTACATGCCACTGCAACAGTAAAGCTAAGGTGGTGTTTGTTTTTGAAGAGGTAAAAGGTCTGCAGTCTGCGGACCACATCTGCAGACATCTGTAGCAGAAGAGGTGGACCAAATGTCTGCAGTCTGCAAAATAAAGACTGTTTGTTTTTTAAAATCTGCAAGGTTTGGTGGAGATCTATCTGTTTTTCCATTAACATCAGGGTATTTCTTCTCAATATATAGGTACACCATTAATATTTAAAAATTTTCCAATTCCAAAATTGTTAAGGTAAAATCAGAACCGGGAAGCAAAATCAGGGTATTTCTTCTCAATATCTGGTTTTCCATTTAACCTTGGATATAGATGGAAACGTAGATACAATTGACCATTGAGGGTTTCACCAGCAACAATTGGGCTGCTTGTTTCGATGATTGAAGCAAAATCAGGATCGGGAAGCAAAATCGGGAAGCAATTTCAACAACAATTCAGGAACAACAAGCAATTTTAGAGCCGAGAACCAAAATCGGGAAGAAGATTGGAAGTTTACCATACCTGTGTAATCAGATGGAGCGCCGGAGGGAGGTGCGACGGGAAGCAGCGGAGCGGAGGTGCGCCGGAGAAGCAGTGGCAGCGGAGCGGAGGTGCGCCGGAGAAGCAGTGGCGGCGACTGGATGTGAACTCGATTGAAGTCACGTTTTTGATTTTGGAGGAACCGGTGCGTATTTTTCTTTAGGGCAGGAGACGCTTTTTGGAAGAGGTTAGAAGTGGCAGGTTTATCTCTTCAAACATAAGAGGACGTGCAGACTTTTTAACGTCTGCGGGCTGCGAAAAAACAAACACTCTTCTAAGTAAAATGTTTGCGCGCGTCTGCGAGCACGCAGACAAAAGAGGTTTGAAGTGGTTTTTAGAAAAAACAAACAGCGTCTAAACAGTGTGGGGGTCACCCTTATTGGCGACATCCCACTTGGAGGTCATTGCCGACGGCGAACACCGCCCCATTATTGACCGTATGCGGCATCGGTAAGGGGCAGTGCCATTTGTTTGTTTCCTTCTCTCCTTGTTGATTGAACGTTGGAAGAAAAAAATAAATATATTTTTCCTCTCTTTTACACTTTTAAATACTACAAACATCCACCATTTTTACACCATATACTAAAACAACTAATATTATTCAACTTTCTTTCTCCCAAAATGTCTTCCAACAATCCCTCAAACAACCACAATCTTTTCGGCTATGATCAATCGTCACCCCCAATTTGAAGCTCCAATTTTCTCACCAAACTCAATAATAGGTGGCGTTCCAACTTTCTATCCACAATATCATCAAATATCACCAAAGCCTTTTTCAACCCCAACCCCAACCCCAACCCCAACACCAACCCGATTCCGTTCCCGAACTCGAGTCCGATTCCAATTCCAAACCCGAACCTGAAGGCCAAACAAGTACAAGGAAGGCGCCATCGAAGAACCGGTCTACCAAAAAGGAGACGGGATTAGCTAAAGCATGGACCGATGTATCGGAATATCTCGTAAAAGGAAAAAAAAAACCTATGGAAAATTCAATTTTCGTTACACGTTACAAAGCGGTTCCGAGCCGGGATGAAAAAAGGAAAGGGCTACTGGAAACATCATCAATGCAACACCAAATGGAATAACATCAACAAATGTGTGACAAGGTTCTACAGTATATACGTAAATTTCTATAACCAATAGCGGAGTAGGGAGAGCGAGCTGAACATATTAAATAAAGCGCATTATATGTACCAAAATGACTACGCGGCTTCCTTCAAACACATGCATGTGTGCAATGTTGTATGAAATGCTCAAAAATGGTTGAATGTTGGCACGTGCGAAAACGTTACCGGTTCAAAAAGAAGTAAAACGTCAAAATCGGGTTCATACCACGCGTCATTGGGCGGCCATGTTAGAATTAACCTTAATGATGACGATGACAAGGGGGTAGAAGAAATTAAATGATCTTCCCAACTGATTGGTCGAGATCAGGCCAAACAAAAAGAAAAGCCACATCTTCTAGTTCTTCGGTTAGCATAAATTCTGAAAATATTCAACAAATAAGGTCGGAGTTTGTTAACTTACGTACAACTTTAAAACAGAATATGGAGCAAAACAATTGGCTAATGGAAATGAAACTATTTTTCGGAAATATCGGCCATCTCAAAGGAGAGGACTATGAAGCGACAATGCAGATGAAGGCTCACATACAATCAAAATAAAATGTGTAGTTTCGTTTAAGTTTTATTTATCTAGTTTTAAGTTATTTATCTAGTTTTAAGTACTTTATCTAGTTTTAATTTTTTATCTAGTTTTTAAGTATCATGTAATTTTCTATTTTAATCTAATCAATTGTTAGTTTTCAAATTTAATTTATGTTGATATTCTATAAAAAAATTTAAATAATTTCTAAAACAAAAATAAGTTAAAAAGAAAAAAAAATAAAATCATAAACGTTTCTGACACGACCCCTAAAAGAAACAAAAGTCATAAATGTTTCTAACAGGTGGCATCTATGTGGCACTGATGCCTACAACGTTTCTGAGGCACGACAACGTTTAGTCTTAGGCTGGTGGGAGTACCCATCACATTGCCCAAATGTGATGGGCGCCACATCAGCGCCACCTCACCATCACATTCTCATCACACCACCTAAAAATACCCATCACACCACATCATCTTTTCCCAATAAAAAATAATTCAATAATAATAAAAATGGTTGGGTGTGATTGGCTAGTTATATATATAAAAGTAATTTAAAAATAAAAAAAAATAAAAATTGATTGGTCGTGGTCTCCCGTGAACCCCATCACCTTCCATCACAGTAACCCCCATCACGGAGCACCCGGGGCGGTGTGCACGCCGTGATAGGGTGCCACCGTGTCCATCACGGTCACTCCGTGATACCCACTCCTAATGGTCTTAGTGACAAAACTTTCTTCACGCATGCATGGGAACATGGAAAAGGTACTATGGACTCATGTTTTTCTCTCTCTACAAGCTTCACTCGCTGTCTCTTTCAGATTGGAATGTGCATTCCTCTCTCCTGATTGTACATTTATGCTCCACACTTGCTATATGCATGTGACACGTCCAAGAAAGTCGGTTGTATATTCATTTTATTCGGGTTTATAGTTGCCACATAATTTTTTCCATATACTTTCCAAAAAATATCGCTGCAACATAGTACAGCCTATGACGGTAACTTTTTCCTTTTTTTATCTTTCAACGGTAACATGTTCCTTTTTTCTCCGGGCAAGAACATGTTTGTCTTTCAACGGTAACATGTTCCTTTTTTATCCGTGCAAGAACATGTTTTATGGTATAATTCCTATTATCTTGTTACTAAACTGAAAAACATATGAGTGTGGTCTTTTAAATGTATAAAGGGTATACAATGGTCCAATTTATTTGAATACGCATGATGTGGCTAGTTCTCCACCACTTCAATTTATGTGGTTTGTGAAACCTTATGACGCAATTTGACCTCGAAACTGGTTAAGGAATTCGTGTACTATATGGGAGGAAATTTTCAATGAAAATTTAAATAGATGTCAACTATGGGTTGATTGACTTTGATGACGTGGTTCAATTTTATCCAAGTTAATTCATTTGAAAAAGAAGTTTGTGGTTGGCACTTTGTGTCGATAGAAACCCGACTATTGGTCACTCTATAGGAGGACAATCACTAACACTTGAAACCAAAAAAAACTTAAACATAAAATCAAGCAACCCAAATCAGATATGGTGCATCAAGAAACTATAGATCAAAACAACCAAGAAACCAGAATAACTTCTTTTATAAAAACCGAAAAACAAACAATCATTTGAACGACTATAAAAACTAACCAAAGAACTACAGGAGCTGAATGATTAGTCCTGAGATCTAAAACTCAATCTCAAGTGATTGGAGAAATCCCAGAATATAACACAGACCATTGATAATAAACCGAATAGCAAAGCTAAAAAGCTAAAACTAACAATTCTAACCAAACTACTTGAAATAAACTGAAAATTAATAAAGATGGGCCTTGAGATCCAGAGAATTCTCTATGGATTGCTGTCGAATTCCGTCTAAATGTCTCTATTTACAGTTGTAAAACTGCATAGTTCGCGTCGCCAACGCCAGTATTTTGCGTCACGATCATAGAGTTATCCTGATATCTCGCTAATTTGAAATTAAAATTGAAACCAGATTACGATATCACCTCTTCTTAGCGGAGCAATCCTTCAACCTACGCGTCGCGATATCCTTATCTCTTCGTTTTCATGTCTGTCCTTGTTCCAATTTCCACTTTAAACCCTACCTTTTAGTACTTTTGTCATACAAAGCAACTTCCAACAAAAGTGAGCATATCTAGTCCTTTTATAAAGATAACATAACTAAACCATGTAAAATCACACGTAAATAAACTAATATAAAAGCGTGTTTTCATGCATCAACATCAATTCTGTTCGGATTTGATCACCTAAACACATATTTATATGCAGCGGAAGACTAACAAGATCAAATCACAAAATTCTCCATGAATAGAGTTCAGGATCATGCAGTTCATATACGTTACAGCAACAAAAACTTAAACAGAGTGTACCTCTGGATTATCTGATTCTTCGAATCTGATGAACAGCATCTTGCAAAGGATGAACATGATCCAAAGTGTGAATCCTTCTAATGACTCATACCCAAGAACACCATAAGAACAAACAGACATAACTTCTTCTAGGTTGAAGAACAAGATCCAGAACCCTTGAGGGATTAAGGAAATGGCCAAAAACCCAGAGAAGGGGAGAGGAGAGGAATTGGCGGCTCATAGAAGGTCATAGGGATGATTAGGGTTTGACCCCCAATGCCTTTATTTATACTAGAGGGCTCCTAGGGTTCCAAACTTGAGGAGCCTTTTGGCGGCCACATCCCTTGGACTTGCAACTATTAATTAACTCATTAATTAATTACAATCCAGTCCCTTGAAATTTACTTTCTCCAAATTAACTTGTTAATTAATGCCAATTAATTTATAATTAATTTCTAATTATTTATTTCTCAACAAATTAATAAACTAATTTCTCCTTTTCCTTTTTTGCTATTGTTTGTTTTTACTGGGTCGTGAGGGAAACCCAAAAGGACTTCTGCCATTATTAGAAATATTACCACAAGTTGATGACCTTTGACATTATTCCAACGGTCTTCGACTTGGACAAGTTGTCAACTTGTGTGGTCTCAATATTATCTTACAATTAGCAGAGAGTGTGTCATCCTATGCAACTGCCGAACTCTGATCACAGAAAAGAGATGACTCCAAGATAAGTGATCAATTATTCCTCTTTTCAACAAAATATCTTAATGAACCTGGGTCATGGAAAAAGTCAGATCTCGGTAGTTTGAAGTTTGTTTCCTGATAATGATTTCTGATGACTCTGTCAGACTATTGATCGAACACATCAATCCATGCTGAGTTTGGCGAAACACTTAATGTCAGCATCAAGTCATCGAGGGGCCCACACATATCGTTTCTCCTTGTTAGGGTAGAAGGAACAGATAAACTTTGACTACATAGTTTCCAACTACTTCATCATGTTATACCTAGACATACCCTTATAAGTACCAGTTACAGACAGCGTGTGAGTAAGCCGATGCATAACAGAATCATAAAACAGATCCTCATACTTGGATCTCTATCAAGTACTCATAAAAGATATTATCATTACAGAATTACTTGTGACTTAATCCATGAAGTAATCTCTGAGTGCGGGTTGTTCCAATACTTGGATCTCTATCAAGTACTCATGAGGGCTAGTCGCAATCACCATGTTATGTCGAATCTCTATAGACAATCTATTAACACTCCATGACAGTCTTAAATCACTACTTACTTCCAAGAGTGCGACCGACTGTAGACGTTTGAGAAAATCAATACTCGGGAAGCGAGTTCTAAACATACTAAAGTGAAACACAGTATTAATGTAAATGAAAATCGTAGCCTAGCACTTTATTAATTCTCCATTAATAATACACCAAGTCAGATACAACTATCTACTACTATATGTTTCGGTTATCAAACGAATAACTAAAATACTTATGTCATATTGCTTACAAACTTAACGCCTATGGACCCTAGTATGACATTCATGCTTGGTCCGCATCCAAGTCTTAGTGAAATGATCAGTCGGATACTCTTCTGATGATGCCCTATTCACTACGATGAGTTAACTTGGTTTCTAAACACAACAGCATTCCCTGATTATATGTTTCGACGTCCCATGGTCCTCGGGTTCCCTAGTCAAGGCGACTGCATCCTTTGTAAGAATATTTCAATGAGATCATTGATGTTGAGGACAACACCAATATTACCAGTGAAATCTTTCTACCATGTAATCTCAAATACTAGTTGCTATACATTTCAACTTGTATTAATTTCAACTTCGAACATTTCCATCTTATTACTCTTCTTTTAACAGGAACACCTATCCTGATTGTGAGCAAGAGTCATCTCTAGCATTACTATGACCAGTTACTCTTAGCTCTTACTTTTCCTCCATAAACCAAGAACATATTTCTTATTCTCCTAAGATACTCTAAGAATGTCCTTTACTACTCTCTATTGACATTTTCCAGGGTTATCCCGATATCTAATCACTATGCTCCAAGCATACGGGATGTCGGGTTAAGTACATGTCACGTCATACATGATCGATCCTATAGCAGAAGCATATGGGATTCAATTCATTCTCTCTAGTTCTTCTCTAGTATCGGGTCATTGTTTCTCCAATCAATATTATGTCGTGAGCGGAAACCTTTTCCATAGAGTGATGTATCTCGAATTTCTTCAAGATCATACTCAAAGATGTATTTTGGCTAAGTCCCTTTCTAGACATTTTACATCTATCTGCATAGATCCTTATTCCTTGTATGTATATTCTATCTCCTAGATTCCTTATAGTGAAACATTTGCAAAGCCAACTCATTACCCTTTGAAATATAGGAAAATCGTTTCCTATAAGCAATATGTCATTGACATACATCATTAAGCAGACTACAATAGTACTCCCACTAGCTTTGACATAATCACAGGACTTATCTGTGCTTCATGAAAATCCAAACTTTTTGGCATTTTATGACTACAAAGACTCCGGCTGCAAGGTGCATGTTTGATTCCACAGATGACTCTTTCAAGCTTGTACACTCTATTGGATTGGTATGTTCAAAACTCTACGGTTGTGCCATGTACAACCCCTTTGTTTTCCATTTGAGGAAAGCGGTTCTAACATCCACTTTGCCATGTCTCACAAGATGCAGATGTGGCAAACAATATCTTAATAGATTCTTCTCAACTGCTGATGAGAGTGACTTTCTCAGAATCAATTTCTTGAGTTTGGGAATAGCCCTACTCAACCAGTCTTGCTTTGAATGTGTGTACATTCGTATCCATGTTGTTCTTCTTTTGAAGATCTAATTACTACCACTGGTTTCAGGCCAGGTGTAAGATCCGTTAAAAATGGATTAAATCTCGTGTTTCTTTATCCTCTTTTATTTGGCCGTTACTAAGCTCACCAATGCTCCATGTAGTTGGATAACTTATCCATACTAGGTTAGTGTTTTACCACTAATCTGTGTGTCATTCTCAGTAATATGATATCGTAATACTAATGAGAGTGACTATCTCTACTGGACTTGCAAAAGAGGATGTGGTGGCATGTCAAGTTTCATAACAGCAATCCAATCCTCTAGTCAAGTGCCAGTGTTAACTAAAGGTTCTTCCATTGGTTGACTCTTGAAGCTCTTCAAGATCATTCTTACTCCCACTGGCTTTATTGGATATGACTTCTTTCCCAAAAATGACTCTCCTCCCAGCCATAAACAATTTATTCTCAAAAGGCTTGTTAAAACAAGTATCCAAAGGACTTGCAGGATGACCAATGAAATGACACTTCTCTGATCTAGGTTCATGTTTGTCATGATCTTCGTGATGAACAAAGACTTCACAACCCCATATTTTCTATGTGCCAGTGAGGGATGAACCCCACTTCACATTTCAGATGGTGTCTAGTGCAACCTACTTAGTTTGTACGAGGTTTAAGATGCGGGTTCTGTTTCTAGGGTATAGCCCTTTGAAATTTAATTTGGAAGTATAGCTCGACACATCATGGATCGAAGCATTTCAATCAATGTTCGATTTCTCCTTTTAGACTCACTACTTTACAGCGGTGTTCTGAGAGAAGACAACCTGTGAAACCATTTCACTGTCCGTATAATATATCATTCAAATACTCTTTCCCAGTTGATCTTTTACTTCGTTTCGAAACTCTTTAACACTTCAAAGCTTCTATCTTATGTTTAATCAGATAAACATAACTACATCTACTGATATCATCAGCAAATGTGATGAGGTATCGTTCATCTGTAACGCCCGGTTTCTCATATAAAGTACACCCAAAAATTTTCATGCAGTAACACATAAAAAATAGGCATACTTGTACTCAAAACCACGTAAACAAGATGTTATCAATATATTTAATTACACAAAAGGTCCTTATAAAATAGACCAGGCATTACAAATAAAATCTAACACATCTTAAGGACAGTCTCTAAGTTGTCCACTTCTATTAATCACATGCCTTCCCCTATCACTGCTACATATACCTGCAAAACAACATACAACTCAAGTGTAAGCTTATAAAAAGCTTAGTGAATAATCTCCCTACTCAACATCAACAAAATATGTGTTAGTATATATAGATATATAAAGATATGGTATCAACCAAATCATACAACACACTCCGCCAATCTTTCTCAATTCATAATCTCTTTATCAACCGCTCTTGCTACTCTCATTAGCAAATATATATATCTCATTTTTATCTCTAAAACCTGCAACCACATTAGCTTTACAAACACTAGCTAACTATTAGCAAACATCAACTTAACAATAAGTACCACAACTGGTACTGCTTGTAAAATCAATCACACACTCGCATGTACTCCTTCCACAATCAACTATACTCAATTATAACAACCCTCATGGCTGTAACAATAAGACTCAATTACTATTTAACTCAATTATGCCAGCATCTAATCTACTCTTATATTCAGTATTTATACTCAACTCATCTACTGTTATCCACAGATATAACAAAATCACCCCACCACTAAGTTACCACAGTAACAACATAACTTTTATATATATATATATATATATATATATATATATATATATATATATATATATATATATATATATATATATATATATATATATATATATATATATATATATATATATATATATATATATATACACACACACACACACACACACATATATATATATATATATATATATATATATATATATATATATATATATATATATATATATATATATATGTGTGTGTGTGTGTGTGTATACTCAACATACAACAAAGTTTATCTATACTAAAGTACTAGAGAGTATTCACCTGGTGGTGGATCCGGACGTATTACCCGAGCTTCTCGCATTAGAATCCTTCCTAATGTAATAGCTGGGGTAAAACATCATAGAGTTACTCACTATCATCCTCACAAATCCCCAAGGGCTTGGCTTAAAATGTTAAGACATTTAAAAGATACATAATTTCTGTCCAGGGGAGATAGAGGCGCTATCTTTAAAGATAAAGGCACTATCTCAATAGAGTCGCTATTTTGAAAGATAGGGGCGCTATCTATGTTTCAGTCCCCAAAAATCACGACTTTATGGATTCAGCCATGAAAACTCAGAATTTATCACACCAAAGGACAAGGAAAACACTCTACTATCATATACTAACGTACCTCTTGGATTAATGGATTAAGAACGCAATTATGATGTTAGACTTGATCCATCTCAGCTTCTAAACGTTTCCCCTCGATTAATTTGGTGGAATATGGATGTAATTGCCACTGGGATTGATTTGGGAAATATCCCACTCGAAATGAAGTTTCACGAATAAAAGGGGTCTGATCACGCAATATAGCGCCCCTATCTTATATAGATAGCGGCTCTATGCTTATCTCCACCAATTTTAGTATTTAAGCATTCTCAAAAGCTAACACTCATTTATAACAAGTAATAACTCATAACATAACACTAAAAAGGACTCATATACTACTTCTCACCACTCATCACACTACCAACAACTCAAACTCAATATCTATGCATATAATATTTGCTATGACTCTAGATTATCAACTCACAAGACATCCTTAGCAAATAAACACAAAAACTTACTTGCATAAGCATCTTGGTTAGGAAACGGGTCTCACATGTTAGTGGTTGAAATCTGTCTCAAGAAATCGACCGATCTATAGTATCACTCTATAGATGGTGTTTATCCATACACACGACAAAATCACAATAAACCGAGAATATCGAAAACACGAAACTATAACTATCAAACGAACGTGCATCCAATTTCCAATTAATCAAACCAAACTGAATCTGATCCGAGGTATAACTCAGAAATCAGAAACAATCCAACACAAACAATCGAGGAAACGACGATAACGATTATTGAATCGAAACTGAAACCGAACATAAAATATAACCAAAAATCGAAACTTGCATTAAACGAAACCCACACCAAAAGCCAAATGTTTTTGACTTCGGATAATAATCCAGATTTACACGGTCAACGAGATTCTACAAATCAGAACCATTGAACACACAAAGAACAAATACCCAAAAATAATAATGAAATGCTAAAACTAACAAACTACCAACTATCGATCTTTAAACTACGAATTTCTAAGTCGAAGAAGCCTGATTTCCACTCAAAGCTCGGGTCTTCGCTCCCGAATTATGAACCAGAAGCCTTTATTTATAGTTGAGAAAAATGCCAAGACACGTCGTGCAAAGGGCTTACATGTGGCACGTCTTATACACAAACCCCGTTTCTTCGCACTTTGAATTCAAATTTCATCCGGTGTTACAGCTCACCGTGTCACGCATGTCTTGTAGGCCCGTGACACGCGTGTTCCCTCGATTGAAAGTAGACTTCATCCAACTTTTGCCATTTTGTATGCTTTTTACCCTGTATTTCATATAATTCGCACAACAAGCACTAGACAAAAAACGTGAGTAATATCGTAATTTAAGATATATATTTTACTCAAAACAGTGCTCAACGACGACTAGAATAATTGATATTACTAGGGGTTGTCACATGACACCTTTTTGAGATTATTCTTTAGGCAGATTACTTCACGATCATATTTTTTGGAGACTGATGATACGTAGAGGGGGAGTCTTTAACGTATATGAGGTGATCAGATTTAGATTTTGTAGTGGGTTTTCTTAACAGGTCTATGCTTATGGTTATCTTCGAGATTACTATATGTTGCTTGAGGCTACGGAGGTCCTCTATAGCAAGGTTCTTATAACGCCATTATCCCAGGGCTCGTTTTGGAGACTACCGACATGTGGAGATTCAACGATTCGCTTCTACACCCCATGTTATCATAGTCTTTGGTTCCGCCAGTTGCTCATTCGTGGTGTTTCGTCGCATCATCCATTCTGACATTTGATGGGGAGATTGTTAGGGTACAAAGCCCTACATGGAATGATATTTGGCGGGCTTGCAAGGCCCACTTTGATTTGTGTGTCTCGGGCTTTGCCCTAATATAATGATGTTTAGCAGGCTTGGAAGGCCCACTTTGATTTGTGTGTATTGGGCTTTGCCCTACTTTTGTAGCCTACCTATATAGAGTCATGTTTAGGTCATTTGTTAGGTAGAGCTCACAATGTGATGTGTATGTGCTTTATGCGTTGCTTATCCATTTGATTTGGAACATGATATTCTATACACTCTCACATATATTAATCATTCGACACGTTGGATATTTGTTTCAATATTTACGCTATTATTATTCTGCACACTTCAAATCCGACTTAACAAGTGGCATCGGAGCCAAACCTCGAAGATTTAAGCTATTATTTCAAGGAACCGTTCCCGATGTGATAAATTTATCATATCATCAATCAGAACTCGAAAATAAGATTCAGGTCTTCAACTCTTGTAAGTTTTTTGGAACTAAATCGATATTTTGTTCAGTTCTTTAATTCAAAATCGTTTTCTATCTCTAAAAATCTATTCAGATTCATTTTTCTCTCTACAAATCGTTTCAGATCGAGTTTCTCTCACTAGAAGTCGTTCTAATCTAGTTTCCCTCATTAGAAATTGTTCCAGATCTACTTTCTCTCACTAGAAATGGTTCCAGATCAACTTTATGTCTCTAGTTTCTTCCATATCTGTTGATTATTCGTTGTTTAGAATGAAAATGGAACCAACAGATTCAAAATTTTGGATAGTTATTGTTGATAATCTGAAGTATAGAGTAAATTTTGACCAATTTGTTGGACTTGATAATCTGAAGTATAGAGTAAATTTTGACCAATTTGTTGGACTTGTGTTGGACTTGTGTTCAAAATTTTGGATAGTTATTGTTGATAATCTGAATTAATGGAAAGTTCATTCGTCATCCTTTGAAACATGAAATGAACAAACATTTAAGAAGAGAAATTCTTAAGACTTTAAGTGACAATGAAATGAAACAAGGTGAAGAAAAATGAGAATCTATTACAAAATATGTCTCTCTTGTTGAAGACTCGAATGTTCTTCATCTTCTTCAAGTTTTTGAAAATGATGTTCTAGGTGTTCATATTTCTGAAATGAAAAGGAAACCTTTGAATCCTTGTCTGATCCCATTATGAAAAGAAAAATGTTGCACATGTTAATGGGGAGTTAGAAGTGAGTGTTTTTTCAATTTCAAAAAACAAAGACAAAATTTTAGTTTCAAAAGTTCAACCCAAATCTAATGTTTCCACTTCCAATTTTAAAGAAGAATGTTTAATAAAAGTGTTATTTGTTGGTGAATCTTCAAAAAGAACCAAATATGATTGTCTTCCATTTCAAGTGATAATTTTCATGGAATGAAGCCTTATAGAAAACCCGTTTTTATTGAAAATCAAATGTATCAATCCTGAAGAGTTTGGGTACCAAAGTGAAAGGTTTTCCGCAACCATGAACTAAATAACCAAAGTTCACATGCAACCTAGAAAAGATCTATGTTTTCTTACTTTGAACATGTAACTAATTCCTAAAGGCCAAACAAAAATAACTAAAAGAATAAATCAGAAAAACTAACCTTTAGTTTTAATCTTGAAGCTAAGCAGCACAAGTGTCCTGCCTCAAATGAGATCACACCCAGGGAGCCAGAGGTAGGTCACGAAAATTCCAGAGAGAATAATAGAATGAGCACCAATAATGAGGCCTAGGGTTCCCTATTTATAGGGAAACAAGAAACCCTAGCCGTCAGCCATTTTCCGGATTATACGTACGCGCGTCGCGGCCTTTACATTGGCGCGCCGCGCGCCGCAATTCAACTATTGAATTCGTACCAATATGAACGCGCGTCGCGGCCTTTACATTGACGCGCCGCGCGCCGCAAATTCAACTATTGAATTTGTACGACTTTAATCCTTGACTTCCTGATTAATCTAATTAATGCCACATAAATTAATCCAATCAATTCCTGATTAATTATTAATCAATCAATATAGTTTCTAATTAATATATTATCACTTTAATATATTAACAAACCATATCTTTTATTTCTATTGATTTATTAATCCCATAATAAACCAACCTTTCTCTCTACCGAACTTTCTACCAAACCTCCAGCTATGAGGGCAACCCAAATGGACTTTGCTTCTATTTAATTAGGTAAATACAAATTATTAGTCATGGCTTAGACACCTAATCTAACAGTCTCCCACTTGGATAAGTCTATGACTATAATTACCAATTTAACCTCTGATTAATCAGCAACCTGCAGCTTCCTAGAAACTGCTGCCGAACTCTGACCTAGTCAGTTCTGTCCATAGATAAGTGATCAGATGATCCTCGGTCCAACAAGATATTTTTTAGACATGAGACATGGATTGAGATCAATCTCTGTCTGACACACTGTTTCCCGATTTCCGATTTTGCTTATGACTCTCAGACTTCTAATTGAACGAATCAATTCAGTCCTGGCTAGCCAGCACTTCAGTCAACTTCAAAATCATCGAGTGGCCAACAGATATCTGTTTCCCGTCTAGGTCAAGGGACGAATAAGCTTTGACTAATATGTTATATCTTTTACCCGACAAATTACTCACAACAGCACGTTTTATAACACCGAGTTACCGATGCGTTTTCGTACTATCAATGAACAACCGCCTTGCAAATTATAACTCATATCTCTCCACTTTAAGACCATAAGATATTATCGTCTCAACATTGCTCGTGATATAATCCATGAAGCAATCCATTGAGCGCGGGTTTATTCAATACTCAAATCTCCATTTCCAAGTACTCATGAATGTTGCAGCAATCTTATTGCTATGTCTAACTCCTTAGACAATCTACAACCCAATTCATGACAGTCTTTCTTCATACTTACTCCCTAAGAGTATGAATGACTGTGGATATTTGAATAATCCAATTATTCAGGAAGTAAAACATGCAAAAGCGAAATATAAAATCTGACTGGCAGCTACTCCTGCTAATTACCAAGTCTCCACGAGGTAATCACCAAGTCGGATTTATCATAACTATTATCGGTTTCTTATTCTCTTTTAAGCTTTCAATTCAAGCCTTTTATATCTATGTCTATGACCTTTTCACTCTTTTCTATGTATCCAGGTGTCTAACACTTATACACGTTATTGCAGATGATCCTATCGGATACTCTTCCGATGATATCTCAATTTTGTCATTTTGTCATTCTCTCTCACAACTCCATTCCGGTGATGTGTACCGTGACTGACCATGGTTCTCGGGTCTTTAGTCCACATGACTACACCCTAAGACAATTTCGAGGTGTCATGATGTGCCGGTGACCCACACGCGCTCCATCAGAAACCAACGAAATTCTTTAACCATGAAGTCCTACAGCACCACGTTCTGGTGTAAACAATTACCGATTTGAAAACCCTTTCAAATCAATCACCCTAATCATTTCCAAATGATTTCTCACGTCTGTTCAAAATTTATTCAGTATTCTCAGCCTGGCAATATCCTGAATCCAACTTACAATGCTCTAAGCATTAAGTCATCAGGATATGTTCATAACACTTCTGATTTGTCCAAGAGGCTCGAGGAACCTGATGTAATCTCATTCCAAGCCCTTTCGGAATCCTAAGATTACCAATAATCCTTGTGTCATGATTTCCGGAAACCATTTCCTTTCAGGGACTCTTTCTTATGCATCTTGAATCCCATCAAGATCATATTCTCAACGGCTAAGTCAATACTGTCAGTCTCATATATCTGATAGATGTCTATGAACTACGTGAGCATGCTGCACCTTCTTTGTTTCTTTCATGCCAATTCATTACACTTTGCAACGACAGGAAACTCTATTCCTGGGGTTATGCATATTGAATCTCATCAAGATCATATTGGCAGAATTCTGATCTATCTAATAGATGTTCACAACCACCTGAGTATGTTGTATCTCTTCAAGTCTTTCATAGTGAACCGTTTCTTAACACCAAGTCATTACACTTTGTAATGATAAGAGACGTTTCCTAGAACCAGTATGTAACCCACATACAATGATAGCAGATAACAACGATACTCCCACTGGCTTTGACACCGTCATATGACTCTTTCGGACTATTCACAAAATCCAGAACTTATGGCACATTTTGCGAAACCGAAATCCAAACCTTTCCGACATATTAAAGGAAATCTTTCAGGCTATTCACAAAATCCAAACCTTTTGGCCTATTTTGAGAATCCGAATATCCTTTCTTGCGAGATGCCCATGGAACGAATCCCGGGGCCGTGTACTTTTTTTGTAATGGCATGCTCTATGTGAGTCCCTATTAGTGTGCCGGTAAACCACACACGCTCCACTAACGACTCACACTATGCCACACAGAATCCTCTCAGATTACATCTTCTATTGAGAGTGCTTCTCTCAGAGTCAATTGCTTGACTCCAAGTGATGACTCATTCAACCAGATGTTATGTAAGTACATTTCTATGTTCCCTTCTTTTGATGATTCAATTACTCCCACTGATTCCTAGACCAGTTGTAAAGATCAATCAAACTGTCACATAGACTGTGTCTCGCGGTAAGGTTCTCTTATTTGGCAGCAACTGGGCTCACCAATGCTTCCAGCAGTCGGATTACTTATCTATACCATCTTTAGTGTTTTACCACTACTCGGTATATCACCCAAATGATAACTCCTTATGACAGTGACAATAACTACTGGTCCAGCGATGAGAGGGTATGTCAGGTTTAACAGGAATCTAATTCCTGGTCAAGTCCCAGTGGTGACTAAAGGTTCTATCACTTGGCTAATCCCTGAACTCATTCAGAATTATTCTTACTCCCACTGTTTCCTTAGAACTTGAGTTCTTTCTAAAAGTACTCTTCTTTCAAAGGATAACCGGGATGGCCAATGAAACGACATCGCTGATCAGTTTCAGGCTTGTCATGAGATTCAGACGAATGCTACATGATCCTGGACTTTCTATGTACTAGTGGGATGATCCCATCTTTACATTTCAGACAGTGTCAACATAACCTACTTAGTCTAAGATGTGGTCGGAATATGGTTTTTGCGGTCTGACTGGTTGAATATTTAATTCATTGAAATACTAATCGGAAATGTATCTTATACATCGAGGATCAAAAACTATTTCGATCAATGCTCCATCATCTTCCCTAAGACACATTATAACCATTAGTGTTCTTGGAAGAGGATAATTTGTGAAACACTTTCTCAGTCTATGTAGTCATTCAGGTTCTGTTGATCTTATACTTCCTTTGAAATCCTTAAACACTTCAAGGTTCCAATCAATCGCTTATTCCGATAAACGACGCCATATTTGTCAAACCATTTGGCAAATATCATGAAGCATAACTAATCGTGTTCTGTTCGAAGATTCGAGCAATACACAGTAACTTATGTATCTGTTGCTCAAAATCTTAATACCTTTACAGTTCCATGTAAATTTATGACTTTGTTAATATTGTTCAAGACATGCAATCATCACCTGACTCCAAGTCAACTGATTCGAAAATCCTATCCATTGGATCTTTGGGCGATTCCTTTCTTGCCACAATTAATTTTATTAAGCACTCAATTCATCATGTGACTCTAAGTCAAATGATTCCAAAGTCCTGTCCAACTGGACCTTTGGTTGAAGTGATTCTCATAAAATTCATTTTAACAATCATAAAGAACACAATTTATAAGTCCAATCCCATTGGATGTATCAACATTCAAGTTATTACCATTTATGCCATTAACACATTCACACAAACATTTCGAGGATAATTAAAACAATCAAAAGAAAATCAACATTTTATTAAAACACAAAAACCCTCGAACAATGTACTATGTGAAAACAATGTCGTTTGCATCTAAAATCTAATAACAAGAACAAATATCTAGCTTAACTCAAAAACCGCACGAGCTCCAGATCCAATCTGAATATGCTCCTGTGCGACACCATCCCGCATCCTCCAGAGTTCGTGCATACAGAGCAAATGTGTGAAACACATCCTGTATCAAGGAAATGAGGATTAGGTGTTCTGAATTCTAAGATATTTATGAGTTTACCAAACGGTTTGGCTTTGGAGCATTTTTCCAATCTTTCCGTGACTGTGTCCCACTTTGTGGATTCCCAGTTTGAAACATCGAACAATCGGTCCAGACGATCTGGATCATTTCTTGATGCACCTTAATACTGGACTCAATCCTGAAGCAGCTGAATTAATGGAACTATGCTTCTCCATGAACGATTCATACAGAGTCGACATTGAATGCACTTCCACGATTGTCTTATCCGGTTACCCTTTCTGTTCATCTGGATGAACAGATCAGCGAGTTGAGCTAATGCTTAACTCCCGATCCCAAAGGGAAACCAGTTTTATGCTGTTCGCCTATGTATCCCTCAATCTCGGGAACACGCAAACTGGTGCAACTTCAAGCTCTTTGAAGATCCTAGTTCGTTCCCTTTATTCAACCAGTTCACGGAACCTTTCCTAAACTAGCTGTGCTAACTTATCAGACCCCAGGAATTCTAAATCCCTGCGGAACTCGGGGTTAATGATCAATAGCATAAGGCAATGAACTTTCTTGGACTCAATAGTCAAGGAGTCATGCTCATCACAAGCTGATGTGTGATGCCATGTTTGGGAGCGGACACTCAGTCGGATATGGTTCACCAGCAAAACTAAGAACTTTTCTCTAATTGCAAAACCATATCACATAGTTCAGGCCAGTCAGCCTTACCATACAAAACAGGTGCTTTCTGAAGCTCTCAGAAATGGGTGAAGGAGGAGAATGACACTTTCTTTAGACATATATAAAATTTGAATTTATTAGTTTAATTAATCCTTTTAAATAATTACCCAATATATTATTTAACAAGGCTAGGATCCAAAATACCCAAACTATGCTGTGAAGAGGGATGTCGTAGTCACAACACAGTGGTCATTAAGGTAGATAACTTTTATTAATTTCAGTCTTATGAAATTCCTAGATCTGTGAGATTCATTGAACTGTTCAATGGCATGTTTAATCTCGGATATGCCCCACCGTTTGTGACTGGGATGCCGAGGATCACAAACCGGGTGTGAATAACCATGCAAATTAGCTTGGTACTCTCGGGGTCCATTATCATCTCAAATTGATGTGCCGGTTAACCACACACGCTCCATCAACAATGATAACACCCAAGAAACCCATTGCCACTCTTTATGAACCCCCATTGGTGTGCCGGTAACCCACACACGCTCCACCAACGTTTCATAAAGTGCAATGTGCAATTTCATGGCTTAGCATCAAATTCACATTTTTTCTAAAGTAACTAGATTGGGAATTCTTGTACGGGTTCTAGTACTTTGATCATTATATTTTTAATGATTAAGCGGTCCTATCAAAACTGTTCGGCTAACGACCCTCCACTGATCAGGCGAGCGGTGGGTGAGAGTGAACACCCATTAGACTGCCATTTTATAGGCAGTCTCCTTATACCCACTTTATAGACCAGCTTCGTGAATGAGGCCTACTATTGAATTGACTGACCAATTTTATCTTATACATATAGTATTAACCTTTAATAACATATATAAGATGTATTTTAAAACCCTTCAAAATACTCCAGGTTTATCTTTTAATTTTATCAATTTAACTATTAAATTTAAAATTAAATTAAACCTTAAAAATCAATTTTAATTATCCTTTAATTAACAATTAATTAAATTAATTAAATCTAGATATTTTAAACCTTTTAAAACATTTTAGGATTTTATCTTTTAATTTTCGCAATTTAACCATTAAATCAAAATTAAATTAAATCCCTTGAATTATCTTTTAATTAAACAATTAATTAAATTAATTCAAATGTAGATAGGTTTTTCCAAATTAATCAAATCAATTTAAACCTATCTTAAACCCCTAGTTATCGAATTCAAACAAACTAGGTTTAAGGTTATCCATTTAATTAACCAATTAAAGTTACCAAAAATAGAAAGCCTTTCAAAACCCTAATGCCTATTTTCGAAAAATTACCAAGGGGTGGGGAAAAGGTTTCTAAAACCCAAACCCTAAATCCATATCAGGCCTAAAGAGTTATAAACAATAAACCCTAATAGGAAAACTATTACAGCCATTCAATAAGAAAACAACCAAATGCTCTGATACCACTGAAAGGTTTTCCGCAACCATGAACTAAATAACCTAAGTTCACATGCAACCTAGAAAAGATCTATGTTTTCTTACTTTGAACATGTAACTAATTTCTAAAGGCCAAACAAAAATAACTTAAAGAATAAATCAGAAAAACTAACCTTTAGTTTTAATCTTGAAGCTAAGCAGCACAAGTGTCCTGCCTCAAATGAGATCACACCCAGGGAGCCAGAGGTAGGTCACGAAAATTCCAGAGAGAATAATAGAATGAGCACCAATAATGAGGCCTAGGGTTCCCTATTTATAGGGAAACAAGAAACCCTAGCCGTTAGCCATTTTCCGGATTATACGTACGCGCGTCGCGGCCTTTACATTGGCGCGTCGCGCGCCGCAATTCAACTATTGAATTCGTACGAATATGTACACGCGTCACGGCCTTTACATTGGCGCGCCGCGCGCCGCAAATTCAACTATTGAATTTGTACGACTTTAATCCTTGACTTCCTGATTAATCTAATTAATGCCACAGAAATTAATCCAATCAATTCCTGATTAATTATTAATCAATCAATATAGTTTCTAATTAATATATTATCACTTTAATATATTAACAAACCATATCTTTTATTTCTATTGATTTATTAATCCCATAATAAACCAACCTTTCTCTCTACCGAACTTTCTACCAAACCTCCAGCTATGAGGGCAACCCAAATGGACTTTGCTTCTATTTAATTAGGTAAATACAAATTATTAGTCATGGCTTAGACACCTAATCCAACACAAAGGTCATTTATTATCAGATTCAGAAGGATAAAGAAAGTATTTGTTACAAACCTTTTGTTCAAAAGAAAAAGAAGAAGAAGAAGAATAAGAAGAAGTCAAAACCAAAAATAATATGGGTTCCCAAAAGGAAAAGCTCTGATGTTGGTGTTCTTCCAAATCAGAAGTGAAAATGGTTGGATATACTTCTGTGTTAAAATGAAGGTATCAAAAGTTTGTGTTCAAAGAAGATTTTTTTTTTTTGAAAAATTCGGGATGGTATAATGGATTATATGATGATTTTTTGGTTCCAACAAAAAGACCAAGAAAATCTGAAGTTTGTTCATCATTTCTTTTGAATGGTTCTTAAGAGAAGTTTGTTTCAAAAAATTCCAAAACTGGTTTGGGTTCCAAATAAATCTAGTTAAATAGCAAAGCTGATGAAAGAGGGTGCTGAGAATAAGAGTGTAACGTCCCAAAAATTTAGGGTGAATTTAAAAAAAAATCAACACAATTCATTAACTAAAAATCACTTTGTTTAAATTCTCCAACCTTATCATGTTTTCTTTTCATCATTCATACAAAGAAACATTCACAGCGGAAAAATAATGTCTAATCCAAAAACAGGCATAAATAAAACTCCATAGAAACCGCAGCAGTGTGTACGTATTAACCCTTCCCTTCCTTTGTATCTGAAGTACCTGAAACAATGTTTTAAGAGGGCAAGGACAAGCACAATTCTTGTTGAATTCAACACAACACAACATATCCATCACATACACTTCACCCCTAACATAAGCATTCTAGTAAGGCACACAACATAACTATAGTATACAACATGATCATGGCACCCAGCTCAACCATGGTACATAACACAACTATAGAGTTCAAGATGATCATGGCACCCATCTTAATCATGGTACACCACCTAACCACATAGTACAACATGATCATGGCACCCAGCTCAATCATGGTACACATCATAATTACACAGTACAACATGATCATGGCACCCAGTTCAATCATGGTACCCAACATTCCTACACAGTACAACATGATCATGGCACCCAGCTAAATCATGGTACACAACCACAACTACTAGACCTTACTTTAGCCTAGTACTACCCATTTACATCCTAATAGCACACAGGATCTACAACAAAGGATGCACAACTTCCATACAGTGTAGTGATGAACTCTCCTTGAAGTAGCAATAACACAGATCTACACAGCAACTCTGGAAGTCCCACCGAGCTCCAATCGAACACCTTATACCCCTATAAGGTACAACATGTTACTTACTACCGATTACACCAACTAATGTTACAAAAAATAGATACTTATAGTGTTACTTTCTTTTTATTAGGTTACAATCTATCTTTTATCCCCACCCGAGGAATCTGATGATACCCCATTTAGCTCTCCCTAATCCTAACCATTTTAGGATATTATTGAACAGTAATTTATTTCATAATTTAAGGATGCCATAGATGTATAGAACTCCCCCAAATATTTTCCTTCTATTTTCTATGAATTAAACTAGATCGGGTATCTAAAATTATCTAGACCCGCACCAAGTTGCATAGCTTGCCACTTTCAACCTAGTAATGGTAATCTATAAATTCAGGGAAAAATCAAGTATAATCTAAACCCACCTATAAAACCATAGGGTCTCGTCTCAAGTCATTTTCTCTCTCCAAGAGGTCAGAATAAAATCCACAAGTAGACTCCAAAAAAACAATCCAAGCTCATAATGCGCTAAGTATCGGGCTCTGAAATTTCGTGTGGACTAACTGTTGGAAATAGTGTCCAAGGTCATTAACTGTAGTGATATTTCTAATAATTCCAGGGTCCTTTTGGGTTGCCCTCACAACCCAGTAAAAACAAACAATGAAAGAAAATAGGTAGGAAAACATTAGTTTATTAATTGATGTCAAATAAACTAATTAGAAACTAATTGGCAATTAATTGATAATTAATTTAAAACTAATTTATAGAAATTAATTATAGGGACTAGATTGTGATTAATTAAAGGTTTTAATTAATTTAGACAGTCCAGGTGGCGGCTGTAAGACAGCTCTTTAAGTTTGGAACCCCAAGAACCCTCCAGTATAAATAAAGTGTTAAGGATCAAACCATAAGCACTCCGTTTGGCCTCCTCTGAGCCGTAAATTCCCTCCCTCTCCCCTTTCCTCTGGTTTTGGCGATTTCCATAACCCTTCAAGGGTTTTGGATCTTGTTCTTCAGCCTAGAAGAAGTTCTCTCTGTCTGGTTTTCTGGTTTTCTTGGGTGTGAATCATTAGAGGGATTCTGGTTTGCGTCCTTACTTCCAAACTAAGGTATAAATTTCCGATTCATCTTTAGTTGTTGTAATTGCTAGGAACTTATGATCTTAAATTATGAACACGATGAATCTTTTTTAGATAATTTGCTTGATGAATTATGTTTGCATGCTTCATGTTATTTTCGAAAATTCTAGGGTACATGCTAGAATATGTTTCGAATTTTCTTGATATGATTATCTGTTTAGGGATTATACTAGAAACATAGATGAACTTGCATGTTGTTTTTCGAAATTCATAGGGTTTTTTCTAGAACAATTCATAAAATTGCATGCTATGAACTTTGCTAATTTACGATACTAGAAACCTTAATTTCGAAATTTTGAAGGGTTAATGAGGGTTTCTTAGGCTTGGGAGGCTACGGTTTCCTCACCCTTTCTTGTATTGCAAGTTTCCTAACTTGCTTACTTTCCTTGGTTGCCTTACAAGTGTGTTAGTTGAATTAATAGATAAGTATTAACTTTATGCTGCTTAAAATTCATCTATATTTATTAGTATTGCATCTATATATATATATATATATATATATATATATATATATATATATATATATATATATATATATATATATATATATATATATATATATATATATATATATATATATATATATATATATATATATATATATATATATATATATATATATATATATATATAACTTAAATTAAAACAAAAATATTGGTCAAACATTGACTAGGCTCACCCATTATAGAGTGTGTAAGAGGTTTGAAGGAGCATTCATTGCCTACCACCCTCACCGCATGACACATCTTTCTAGGTGGAGTTACCAAAAGGGTTTGATAGGTCGATGTTTCAAGTAAAAAAATATTAACTTAACTTATTAAAACAAAGGTATTGTTTTAATTAAAATAAAATATGAATTTTATGTTATCCATGATAAACACACATTCTCTTTATGATCTGTTGGTGGAACTGTGTGGTTAACCGACACGTCAATCAAGTTTATAGTTGAGGGTGATGTGAAAATCGCAATTCTCAAACGTATCTTGAACCAGGGATCATGCGGTTTCTACATGGTTAATTCACCATTTGATCCATGATCCACAGCATCCCTGTCATGGATTGGAATTAATGAGCATAACCGAGATTAACATGTCATTGAAATTAGTTAATGAATCTCAAAGATGTAGGTATTTCATAATGATTGAAATTGGTAAAGAAATTTACCTACCTTAATGACCTTTATGGTGTGATTACGGCATCTCTCTTCACATCATAAGTGGAAGATTTTGGATCCTAGACTTAGTAAATAATATTTGGGTAATTATATTTAAGGATTAATTCAAACTAACTAAAACTTATCTTATAGATGTTGTAATTCTAAAAACAAATCTTCCTCCTCTTCGTCCTCCTCCACTACAATCTCGATCTAGTGAGGTCGATAGTCTGACATTTGCTGACATGTTCTCCGAACTTGAGAAATGTTTTAAGAGTGTCGGGGTACAAGCCAGGCAGAAATAATTCAATATCGTTAAATCCCTTAGGGCATATAAACTTGAATATCGAACGTCTATGTGTACGCATGTTTATAAGATGAAATTATACATAGACAGATTGGATAATCTTGGTGTCCATTTTCTAAAAGACGTGGCCATGGATGTGGTGCTTAACTCACTTCCTGGTTCATATCATGAGTTCATCATGACCTAGGACAAGAACCATCTGGACATTGCCTTGATGGAGCTGCACAGTATTCTAAAAACTACCGAGGCTAGTTTGCAGAAGTCTCGTGGCTCAAGTTCCACCGCTCCTGTCTTGGCCATTTATCATTGTAATGCTAAAAAGAATAAATTTTATTATCCCAAAAGAAAGGGAAAGGCTAAGGTTGGACAGTCTAACCAAGGGTTTAAGAGAAAGTCTAATTCTAACATAGCTCCCTCCAGTGACCCAAGTAAGGCCATATATTTTTACTGCCAGCTGAAGGGACATTGGATACTTAGTTGCCCAATATACCAGAAGGATCTGAAAAAGAAGAGGGTCAAGGAGTTTGACACATCAGGTATATCTAGACTCCATAGTATATCAACTTCTTATTCATTAATCCTTGATATAGGATGTGTTACTCACATTTGCGTTGTATGCACGGAATAAGTGAAATTAAGAAACTGATGCATAAGAGCTTAATATGATCATGAGATACAGAAGCGTTGCTTCTATTACAAGGATCAAGGATTATGAGCTCATGCTAATTAGTGGTGCTTAGTTAGATTATTATATTTTTTAAGAAATGGCACAAAACATTGTTTCGTATTATGCATTGTTTAAGGATATTTTGTATTTTCCTTTTGATAATAAAAATGGCGATTTTTCTTTATATGAACATGGTTTTTTTATTTCAAAATTTATCCTTACAGAGGCATATATGAATGTGTTGTTTGCATTAGTAGTAGTAATATAATCTTAAATGTTGATTCATCCAAAAGTGTGTCGGATAAATCATGTTTGTGGCTTTGTCACCTTAGCCATGTAGACAAAAATTGCATTACCAAGCTCTAGGTGGACAAGATCTTGTAATCATTTGACTTAGAGTTAGATGATGTATGTGAATCTTGCTTACTTGGAAGATGACAAGAACACCATTCTCATGAACTATGAAAGAGCCAAGGATTTGTTCGAACTTATCCACACAAGTGTTTGTGGATCGTTCAGACCCGCCACAAGACATGATGAACGATACTTCTGATAACTACTATCAATATCAAGTATTTTAGTCGTTGTTAGACCCGATTCTTGGCGAATTTATATCATAAATATACTGGTATTACTCATTTTTTGTGCTAGTGCTTTATGTAAGAAAAAGATGAAAACAGGGACTAAATATGGACAAAATGAAAGAAGTTTGGATAAACACCATTTCAGTTGAAAATACACGCGCGCCGCGACCAGAGGAGCATGCGCGTCGCGGATAGTCAACGATGAGGAGGCGTGTTGAAATTCAAACAGCGAGATACGGGGATAATGGATAAGACGCGGATATAAGCTCTGCGCGTCGCGGATGACCAGATTTTGCAACTATAAATAGAGGCAATTAGGTCGGATTGCAGAGGCGAAGAACGACCCATAATGTAGACCTTAGGCTTCTTTGACTCAAGATTTCGGATTTCACCACTTCACTTGGTAGTTCTTTATGTTTTCCATTTTATTTTAGTAATCCTTAGTTTAGTTTAGTTTAGTTTAGTTTGAATTCCTTTGTTTCTGGATTGATTGGATCAGTAGCATTAGTTTGTTTTTAGTTATTTTCGGAGTTGAAACCTTGTAGCTTCTGGATTTTAGTTATATTTCAGTAAATCATTCAGTTTATGTTTTATTGCATTTTTCGGTATTATTGATGTTGAATGCTTGTTTGGGATTGTTTGGATTGATTGTTGCTTCTGAATTTCTGGAGTTTACTTTTGAAATCAGTAAGTAATCTTAGTTTAGAGTTTGGATTAGTTTACTATAATGAATGCTTGTTTTGGTTTTCCGGTATTTGTTTCGTTATTGTATTTTATTGGTATTCGGGAAAGTTGAAGAAACATCGCTGACTGTAGCGTGACATTACAGTTGGTTATTCTGATCCTCTATCTTGACCACCAAACTCCTGCGGATCGACCCTTGCTACTGCTATACTAGTTAGCCGGTGAGGTTTATTTTACTATTTTTGACTGTATAACGACCTAGGCGTGTCAAATTTTGGCGTCATTGCCGGGGAGTTGTGCGCTTAAGATAGACTGTTAGTGGTATTTTTCTTTTGATGTTTGATTTTAGTTTTTTTGATTGTCCGTATGTGTACGTCCTTGTAATGGGCGATTACATATACCCGGCCCAATACACGAGTTATGATGGCCCGGCCGACAACCATTACGAGAATGATTGCAACAATGGATCATTCGATGACAATGGATGGTGGACTGAGGAGCCAACTCAATCTGAAAATTTTGTGATATAGACTCAATTCTTGGAAATTATGGTTAGTACCTACCAAACGCAGAAGGACCAGGCCGATGCTCTTGTAAGATTGCAAAATTCATTAGATCAGTTGAGTGAAACTATGGGATCTCTACCACACTCGCTAGAACCTGAGGCGAGTGATTTTAATACCAGTAATGCTTTGTGTGAACCTCCATCACCTGAACATTTGATGGAAGGTCATACACCTTGGGAAAATCAAGAGACCACTAAGATGGTCGAAATTATTGAGGAAGAGGTTGTATGTGACAATACTACCCCTGACTCAACAACTGTTGATGTTTTTAATGATAATGATGATAATGTTCATCTCTATACCATTACCAGACAATTTGGTTGATGAGGATGTTGCGGAGGGGGCTATAAGTGACAGTACAAACCCCAGCCCAACAACTCCTGAAATTGTTGAAATTGTTGATACTTTTGAAATTCAAGATATGGTGATAAGTGAACCCATACCATAACCAGACAATGCCAGTCGCTCACTCTTGGTACCGATCCACCTGTTGGACGATGACCAAGATGATGATGACGACGCTATGGTTTTCAAAAATGAGAAACTTGATTTTTTCACAACTCATGATCCGTTAATGGGTGGAAAGTTGGATGTGATTAATAAGATCGATGAGGACATTCGGGAGCATACTGATACTATGCCCTCCGAACCTATTCGATTGGAAAAAAATTTATGGGTACTGCACGCTAAAACCACAAGCTGCAGACAACAAAAGAGATGCAAGCAACAAACAATTCGGAAAATACTTATTGGAAGTGGCACTGGGCGCGCTCCATGTCAAGCCGATGGTACTGAAGAGACACCGAAGAAAAGATCGAGCCTGGAGGTTTAAAGCTACTTCCAAGCATTTATGGGAATTAATCAGAAAATGGCAATCGGGTTGCAAAAGAAGAACCGGCAAGCCTTTCGACCCAAGAAAGTTGGAGGAGTGTCGGGTCAGCGAAGGAACGGTGGTGGCTGAAAATCAGCGAAGGAAGAAGGCGTACGATCCACCATAGTTGCAGAAAGAAACGTCTAGTTGAAGACGTTAAACTTAGTGCTTGTTGGGAGGCAACTCATCCGTAAATAGGTTAGGTTCTTTGTTTTTAGAAGTAACTAGGAAAGTTCAATCATCATCGTTGCAGAAATTCATAGCACGAGGCAAGTGTGGGGTCAAACAGAAGACTTTCAAAAGATTGGAGTACGCGACGCGGCTGGGATAAAAGCACGCCGCACATTCGTAAGGTAACCCGATGCGCATGGGTTGATTTGGGGACACGCACGATGCGGCTCATCTTTACGTGCGTCATGGATTATGATCGAACAGAACCGTCATCATAAGTCGCGCCAGGGTATATTTGTGAGGATACCGACGATAGAGGTAGCTGGTCCCCAGGTAGAGGAGGAGGAGGAGTCGTTGATCCGCCCTACCCAGAGTCGGAGGGTGGATGCACCTGTTCAGCCACCACCACAGCTTGCAGATGTGTTGGCTGATGTGGAGGATTTTAGAGAGAGGATGACGGTTTTGGAGGAGCAGCAGGTATGGATTGGGGAGGCACTACTTGAGGTGCTCACTCAGTCTGGACGACACCCACGACCTTTCCCTACCAGAGCCCATGATGATGAGGCTGGTCCATCTGAGACCCAGCATGATGATTGATTGTACTTTTTCTTCGATCTTTTTGAAAACATTGTACATGACTTGTTACTATCTTTTGTCTATTATATATTTTATTCTTTTTGCATTTAATTGTTTTTGTGAGTGTTTCCATGTAAGTACCAATGGAAGTCTATTGATGAGTTGTTTAAAGAAAGTGTGGGGTCATTGTACCCCTACACTTGCCATTTCACCGGCGTGTTTTACTGTTGCGCCACAACTCCTGGAATCTGAATCGTGAGGAGTACGTGTTTTGTATCCTGTGACAACGAGTTCCAACAAGCATTCTACCGTTTAAAGGGGTAACTCTTTCTCCTTAATTCTGAAATATTTTTATGTACAACGGGGACGTTGTACGGTTTTAAAGTGTGGGATATGGACAATCGAAAGAGTTTAATTTTTTGAATTTTTGCGGAAAACGAGTAATTTTTAAAAAATTTAGCAATTTTTCAAATTTTTAAGAGATTATAATTTTGAAACGAATAGCTTTTGAATGTTATATCATTCGTATTTTTCAAGAGTTACTGTTTAGTTGTGATCATGCTATTGTTTAGTCAAATAAGTTGAGTTTCTAGGAGTTAGAAAAAATTTTAGATTTGGAGTATTTTAGGATTGGAACTTAGGAAAGAATTGTCAATTAGTGGCCTTTGTTGTTCGAGCCGGTAGGTCCGAAAAGGGTGACCTCGAAAAAGACACTTATGCACCTTACTACCTAAGGTCGTCTGGTTTGGGATAGTATTTCTGAAAGCTCGTTATACAGACAACATAGAAAGTCATGGACAATTCTTTAATGGACTTTAGAATCTGTATGAGTACGTACACTCTCTTGTGAACAGAAAATTTGTAATCAAGGGTTCTTTAGAAAGTCGTGAATTCCAAAGGGTATTCTAGTCATGTTTTGTTAAAAATCATTTTAATCTAACTTTTGGAAACAATAAGCTTTGAAACTAAAATGTTCAAAAATGTTTGATTCATTATTAGAATTTGTTAAAAACTCTCTTGCTTAGGGACAAGCAAGGCACAAGTGTGGGGTGTTTGACAACGCCTATCAATATCAAATATTTTAGTCGTTGTTAGGCCCTATTCTTGGTTAATTTATATCATAAATATATTGGTATTACTCACTTTTTGTGCTAGTTCTTGTATGCAAGAAAAAGATGAAAACAGGGACTAAATGTGGACAAAATGAAAGAAGTTTGGATAAACACCATTTCAGTCGGAAATACACGCGCGCCGTGACCAAAGGAGCACGCGCGTCGCGGATAGTCAACGATGAGGCGGTGTGTTAAAATTCAAACAACGAGATACGGGGATAATGGATAAGGCATGACGCTGATATAAGCTCTACACGGCGCGATGACCAGATTTTGTAACTATAAATAGAGGCAATTTGGTCGGATTTTAGAGGCGAAGAACGACCCATAAGGTGGACCATAGGCTTCTTTGACTCAAGATTTCGGATTTTAGCACTTCACTTGGTATTTCTTTATGTTTTCCATTTGATTTTTAGTAATCTTTAGTTTAGTTTAGTTTGAATTCCTTTTTTTCTGGATTGATTGGATCAGTAGCATTATTTTATTTTTAGTTATTTTCGGAGTTGAAACCTTGTAGCTTCTGGATTTTAGTTATATTTCAGTTAATCATTCGGTTTATGTTTTATTGCATTTTTTCGCTATTATTGATGTTGAATGCTTGTTTGGGATTGTTTGGATTGATTATTGCTTCTGAATTTCTGGAGTTTACTTCTGAAATCAGTAAGTAATCTTAGTTTAGAGTTTGGATTAGTTTAGTTTAGTGAATGCTTGTTTTGGTTTTTCGGTATTTATTTTGTTATTGTGTTTTATTGGTTTTTCGGGGAAGTGGAAGAAACACCACTGACTGTAGCGTGACACTACATTTGGTTATTCTGATCCTCTATCTTGACCACCAAACTCCTGCGGATCGACCCTTGCTACTACTATACTAGTTAGTCGGTGAGGTTTATTTATTATTTTTTACCGCATAACGACCTAGGCGTGTCAACTTCATTATGTATACTGATGATGACGATAAATATGGACATGTTTCTGAGATTAAACATAAGATAGAAAGCTTTGAAGTGTTCAAATAGTTTCGAAACAAAGTAGAAAATTAACTGGGCTAGAATATCTGAGTATTGTATTCTGCGATCATCTTAGGAACTGCGAAATGGTTTCACAATTCTCTCCTCCCAGAACACCGCTGCATAGTAGTTCAAAAGGTGATCTGTCAAATCAAAAATTAACTCCAGGGGAAATAAATTACCTCCAAAAACGGAAGTTTTGAGATTGCTACATACGTCTATAAAATGAAACAATAATCAGTTTTACAAGTCACACAAAAGAATATACACGAAACTATACAAAGGATGGCTGAAAGTCCTTTTAGGCGATGGGACAAGGTAGAAGTGAAGCTGTTGGAAGGAGAGTTTAAAGAAGGAACATATGGAGGAGTGATTATTGGGGTTTGGCTAGAAAGATATGAGGTTCGACTAACATCACTGACAGATGGAGAGACTGGGGGGCCGATGGTGGTCCATGTAGAATGGGGTGCACTTCAGCCGGTACCACCGAAGGTGCTGGTGGAATTCAAATCGTTTGATATGGTGGAGATATGGCATCGAAGAGAGTGGCGGCCTGCAACAATATTGACAGCAACTGTCCAGAATTAGTTTGTGGTGAAGCTTTCAGATGAAGTTCAGCTCTTTGTTGATGAAAGTGAGCTGATGATTCATCACTTGTTCTCTATGGGAAACCCATCTTTGTGGCAGTACTTCAAGCGTTAGAAAGTAAATGTAAATCAGTACTATGTAAGAAATCAACGTTTGAATGAAATAAAATAAAAAAAATGTTTTTGTTTGTTTTATGTATATATGAAAATTAACAAAAAAAAAACTAACATGACCATTACTGAGAAATCATTCCTAATTCACCAATAAAGTAGAGCATCTTTTGCTCATCAAGAGGCTTGGTAAAAATGTCGACTAACTGTTGTTCAGTGGGAATGTACATAAGCTCGATTTTTCCTTTCTGAATAATGTCTCGAATGAAGGGATGCATGATGTCATTGGGTTTTGTCTTTGAATGTTGGACTGGATTCTGAGAGATAAGAATGGCACTTGTGTTGTCACAACAGATGGGAGTCTTGGTGAGCAAAAAGCCATAATCCATCAGTTGATTTTGAATCCATAGCACCTGAGCACAACATCTTCTAGCAGCAACATACTCAACTTCTGCAGTGGAACCGGAAACTGATGACTGCTTCTTATTGGACCAGCTTATCAGATGATTACCCAGGAGCTGCCATCCACCTGAGGTGCTTTTTCTGTCTAATGAGCATCCTGCAAAGTTAGAGTCGGTGAATCCAACCAAGTCAAAGTAGGAATCACAGGGATACCAGAGACCCAGAGAAGGAGTATGTTTGAGGTAGCGAAAGATTCGTTTTACTGCATTAAGATGAGACTCATTGGGTTTGGCTTGAAAATGAGCACACATGCTGGTGGCAAACACAATGTCAGGTCGACTGGCAGTGAGATATAGTAAAGAGCCGATCATCCCTCTATAAGAAGAGGCATTCACATCAGCACTTGAAAGATCAGCATATAGAGAGACAGAGGTACTCATGGGAGTTTTGGCTGCTTTGCAGTTTGAAAAAGAGGATTTCTTCAGCATGTCCTGAAGATACTTGTTTTGGCTGATAAAGATCCCTTGAGATGATTGCGTGACTTGAAGACCCAAGAAAAAGGACAGTTCCCCCATCATACTCATTTCAAACTTGGATGACATCACAACAGCAAATTCTTCACTCAATTTATCATTGGTTGAACCAGAAATAATGTCATTGACATAGACTTGAGCAAGAATGATGTCATCTCCTGACCTGTTTATAAAATGGGTGTTGTCGATAGCACCTGTGTGATAACCCTTTTCAAGAAGATACGAGGTCAGAGTATCATACCAGGCCCAGGGTGCCTGCTTGAGTCCATACACTGCTTTGTCTAGTCGATACACATGATCAGGAAAATCATCATTAACAAAGCCAAGGGGCTGTCTGAGATAGACTTCTTGAGGAAGTTCACCATGCAAAAAGGCAGTCTTAACATCCATCTGAAATACTTTGAAGTTCATGAATGAAGCATATGCAAGGAAGAGTCTGATAGCTTCAGGTCGAGCAATAGGGCAAAGGTTTCATCGTAGTCGAGTCCTTCCATCTGAGTGAAGCCTTGAGCCACCAGGCGAGCCTTGTTCCTGATATCAATACCGTCTTCGTCCATTTTGTTTCTGAACACCCACCGATACCAATGATGGTCTTTCCTTGAGGCCGAGGAACAAGAGTCCACACCTTGTGCCTTTGGAATTCATGGAGTTCATCATGCATTGCCTTGATCCAGTCAGCATTCATTAAGGCATCGTCCACCTTCTTAGGTTCAACGAGTGAAACAAAGTTAAC
This sequence comes from Cichorium intybus, assembly GCA_023525715.1. Lineage (NCBI taxonomy): Eukaryota > Viridiplantae > Streptophyta > Magnoliopsida > Asterales > Asteraceae > Cichorium > Cichorium intybus. The sequence continues at coordinate 79,007,102 of CM042011.1, forward strand.
ATAAAGACAGAAGTTGCTTAAGACTTGTCTTCGAGTACGAACCCCTGATGAACATCTCCAATAATTTGAGAGATAGGATGATCCTTGACATTTAGGAGACGTTGTGATTGAGAAACCTCTACATTTTCTACATTATTAATTTGAACAGGATCATTTGAAGAACTCTCGTGAGCCTGTGAAGGCTCAGGAGAAGAATCATTAATAGCATGAGCCTCAGGAGAAGGAATATCATCAGGAGAAGTAAGAACATCAGCAGAAGAGGATGTAGTAGGAGCTGTAGTTGAATCAGAAAGAGCTGAAGAGATTGGTGAGAGAAGTTCTTCAAGAATTGAGGACTCATGAACCTGATGCTGATGTGGAAATGTTGACTCATCAAAGAGAACGTGGATGGATTCGATCACCTTTCTTTTGTTCACATTAAAGTACTGAACGCTTTAGAAATGGACGAGTAACCCAAGAAAATGCCGTCGTCAAACATTGCTTCAAACTTTGATTGTTGCTCCCCCTGTTTTAATATAAAACATGCACAACCAAAAGTGTGAAAGTAAGAGATATCAGGAGATTGACCTTTCATGACTTCATAAGCAGTCTTTCCATACCTTTTGACGATAATGGAACGGTTTGAGTGTGACAGGCAGTGTTCACAGCTTTAGCCCAAAGAAAAAGAGGAAGACCAACATCAACAACCATAGTCCTTCCAACATTTCAATTAACGTGCGATTTCTTTTAGTAACACCATTTTGTTCAGGAGTTCATTCAACAGAGAAGTTTTGGAGAATCCCTTTTTCTTCACAGAAGGACTCAAGGGACTGATTTCGAAATTCAATGCCATGATCACTTCTCAACTGCTTCACTTTGAGATTAAAAAGAACTTCTGATTGTCTAATCAATGATATGATTTCAGCAGCAGCAACACTTTTGCTCCTTAGGAACATGACCCAGGTTAAGCGAGAGAATTCGTCAACGATTACGAGAGAATACTTCTTCCTAGCGAGAGAGGCCACGGGAACAGGTCCAAACAGATCCATATGCATCAAGCTAAAAGGGGATACAATGGAAGAGCACTGTTTAGACTTAAAAGAAGCCTTGACTTGTTTACCTTTTTCACACGCAGAGCACACTCTATCTTTAACAAAGTTCATCTTTGGAAGACCTCGAACACGCTGATTGTTGAAAATCTTGGAGATATTCTTAAAGTTCAAATGAGACAAACGTTTGTGCCACTGCCAGTTGATGTGAGATTGAGCATGTGAGAAAAAGCACCTCTTCAGAGACTAATCAGCTAAGAACATATCCAAAATGTAGATGTCATCGCATCTTTTAGCAAAGAGAACAATTTATTTAGCAGCATCAATGATGTTTCCTTCTCTTTTGTTGAAACAAACTTCGTAATCAGCATCGCACAGCTAACTGATGGAAATGAGATTGTGCTTTAAACCTTTAACATAAGAAACATAAGAAAATTGTACAGATTTACAATGAATGGTGTCATTGCCTTTGGTGTGACCCTGACTATTGTCTCCATACGTAACTACAGGGCCATCTTTCTTCACAAAATCATCCAGCAGCGATTTGTATCCAGTCATATGACAGGAGCATCCACTATCCAGATACCAAATATTTTCATAACCCTGCAGTCACTAATACACATGTGAGAAACTCAGTGAACCTATTTGGAAATGGGTTTAAAGCAAGAGAGAATATCATAGCATTCAAAGGGAAGACAATTTAATGAGTTTTCTTTCTTTAACCATTTATTGCAGCGGGAGGCAACATTTTCTTTTCTGTCAGATCTTGACTCAAAATTACATTGATCAGCCTTATGAGATGAGTCACCACATCTTTAACAAGTCCTGATGGGTTTTGATTTTTTTAATTTTGAAAATTTCATCTTATTTAAAGCTTTTGAAAAAGTGGATTCTTTCTTCCATCCATCAAACTCAGTAGCAGATGTGATACACACAGAGTTGCCACTGGCAATATTTGTGACAGTATGAAACTCACCATTAGAAATGGGAAATCTAATGAGGTTCTCAGTACTAGCACAAATGTTTTCTTGTTCAGTTATTTTAATAGAAGGATCAATGGCACTGATTTTGGTTTGAATATCAATACCACCTTTTACGTTAATAGTACAATGTTTTTCAATGAGATCATTTTTCATTTGAAAACCAGAAGAAACGAACTTATTTTTAAAATCTTGAATCAGTTCTTCTTTTGAGGGAAAAGGTAGTTTAGTTTCAACCTTTTTAAGGATATTAACAGCTGATTGAAAGTCACCACCAAGAATTTTGGTGGTCTGAAAGGATATCTGATCATTTATTAGCTTAGACACTTTTTGTGAGAAATAGTCCAGTTCTTAATGATCAGCTGAATTCGTTTGGATTCTGTTTCAGCTGTTTGTTTTTCTTCAAAAAGAATCTTGTTAGACAGGACAAGATCGTGACATTCAATTTTTAATTTTGAGTAATCAATATCCTTTTGTTTAACTTGGTTTCTTAATTTTTCGTTTTCTTGAGTCAGACGATGTTTGTTAAAGTCGGAATTTTCAAAGCAGACACATAAGTACTTAAAAGCTTTTATTTTTTCATTCGTCGAGAAATTAAAAAAATCTTTGACCTGATACACTGAAGAGGAGTCACATTCTTGTTGGATTAGATGTCTAATCCATGACTAATAATTAGTATTTACCTAATTAATAGTAGCATAGTTCATTTGGGTTGCCCTTATAGCTGGAGGTTTGCTAGAAAGTTCGGAAAAGAGAACATATTGATTTATTATATGATTAATAAATCAATAGAAATAAAATAAATAGTTTATTAATATATTAAAGTGATAATATATTAATTATAAACTGTATTAATTAATTAGAAATTAATCTGGATTTAACTGGAATTAATTTGGTGATTAATTTAATTAATTAAAGGTGCAGGGGCTGAATTGTAATTATTCAATAGTTAAGTAAGTGACATTTTAGCAGGCATATAAGCCAGCGAAATTATGGTTAGGGCAAAACATAATTTTTGAAAATAATAATAGGATAAATAAGAGTTTGAATTGTAAGATAAAAGGTTTATCTTATTTGAATTCAAAAAGGTTTATCTCTAAAGGCTTATCTTCAACCACTTGGAAAACTATAAATAGGGACCCTGGGGGACCTTATTTTCGTCGCCACTTCCTGCTTCCATTCTCTCTGGAATTTTCGTCCAATACCTCCTCTAGCTTGGGTGTGATCTCATTTGAGGCAAGACACGTGTGTTGCTTAGCTTCCAAGAAAACCTAAAGGTTAGTTTTTCTGATTTATTCTTTTAATTAATTTTTATTTGGCCTTTCGGAATTTAGTTACATGTTCAAAGTAAAAAAAACATAGATCCAATCTAGGTTGCATGTGAACTTAGGATTTTAGTTCATAGATTTGCATAAAACCTTTCAATTCTTTCATCAAGTTTTCTTTGGCAGCACGAGATACATCAACATCAACTGTGTTGATGCTACTGCTGGACTCTTCAGTGGATCCTCCTACAACCGCCATCAGGCAGACATTTTTATTCTCATTATTAGAGGAATCAGCTTCATCTTCCAATTTTTCCTTCTCTTCTTCAGCCACTAGAACTTTTGAGCCCAAAATTTTCCTTTTGAGAGAGGCCACAAGTCGTTTATACTTGACTTCATATGACTCATCTTTGGAGTCAACTCTCTTCTTTTTGCAGTCTTGTCAGCAGCAGAATTGAGATTGTCACTGACAGTCATTTTAAAGCTTGAGAAGTTTGGTTTGGAGACACCAGAGGTTCATCGAAAGCCACCTTTTCTGCTATCTTTGTACTGATTGAATTGTTTAACAATCAGTGCTACTTGTAATGCAAGGTCGGCCATATGCTTGAATTCATCATCCTTTGCATCTGAATCTTCAGCAGCATCAGTTTCAGCATCATTAAGGTCCTGGTTCTTTGAAAACAAGGCAGCAGATCTTTCACGTTGGTTGTCTCTCATAATTTCCTTTTGTTGAGCTTTGATCTCTTCATGACTACGCAGATTCCCAAAAAGACTATGAAGATCCACGTTGTGAATCTTCTTAGTATTTTTCAGAACATCCACATGATGCTCCTATTTGTCATCCAGAGAACCAAGAAACTTGAGAACCAGGACAAAGTCAACCTTGAGGATATTAAATCTCCTCATATCATTTACCAAGCAGTTGAATCGATTGAAGGTCTGAGAAATGGTCTCGTTCTTGTAGGAAAAGAAATGCTCGTACCTTCGATTTAGAGAATTTCCTTGGGCAGCTCTTACTTCAGCAGTGCCTTCAAAGGTAACAGTGAGAGTGATCATCATCTCTTTGGGAAACGCAGTTTTGGACGAGATGATAAATCTCGTATGGAAGAGAGTTACCAATAGCAGCTCTGGCACGAGTGTCAAGATTTACGAGCCTTTTGTCATCTTTAGTGAATTCATGAACTGGTGTGGCCTTCTTCTCACCAGGAACACCATCCTTAGTGACAGTGAAAGTTGGAACATAGGGACCACCTTTAAGAATGGCAAGCATATGATAATCTATGGTATTGAGAACCATGAGAGACTTGCTCTTCCACATGCCAAAGTTATTTGCATCGAAGGGAGGGATTTTGTTTCCGGAGGTTGATGAAAAAGAGGAAGACATTCTTAGGGAAGATGATGGAGCATTGGTCGAAATAATTCGATCCTTGATGTATAAGATACATTTCAATTAGTTTTTCGATGAATTGAATATTCAACCAGTCAGACCATAAAAACCATATGCAGACCACATCTTAGACTAAGTAGGTTGTGCAGACACTGTCTGAAATGTAAAGATAGAATCGTTCCACTTGTACATAGAAAGTCCAGGGTTAAGTAGCGTTCTTCTGTATAAAACTCATGACTAGCCTGAACCTGATCAGCAATGTCGTTTCATTGTCTATCCCGCCATACCTGTAAAAGAAGAGCTCTTTTAGAAAAGACTCGTGTTCTAAGGAAACAGTGGGAGTTAAGACACTCCTGAATGAGTTCAGGATTAACCAAGTGAATGAACCTTTAGTCATCACTAGGTTTTGGACAGGAATCAGATTCCTGTTAAACCTGACATACTCTTCTCTTTACTAGTAGTGTTGGTCACCGTCATAAGTAGTTGTGATCTGGTGACATACCGATTAGTGGTGAAACACTAAAGTTGGTACGGATAAGCAATCTGACTACTTGGAAGCATTGGTTAGCCCGGTTGCTGCCAAATAAGAGAACCTTAAGGCGAGACACAGTCTATGTAACAATTTGATTGATTTTACACCTGGTCTAAAAACCAGTGGGAGTAATTGAATAATCAAAATAAAGCGACATGGATAGTAATGTGCTTACAGAACATCTGGTTGAGTGAGATGATACTCAGAGTCAAGCAATTGATTCCGAGGGAAGCACTCTCAATAGAAGATGAAATCCGAAAGGATACTGTTTAGTAAAGCTGCACCTTGTGTGTCGTTAGTGGAGCGTGTGTGGTTTACCAGCACACTTATAGGGACTCACAAAGAGCGTGCAAATATAGAGGTACATTGGCCCGGGATTAATCCCACAGGCATCTCGCAAAAAAGGATGTCCGGATTCTCAAAATATGCCAAAAGTTTGGCTTTTGTGAATAGCCTGAAAGATTTCCATTAATATGTCAGAAAGGTTTGGATTTCGGATTCTCAAAATGTGCCAAAAGTTCTAGATCTTGTGAATAGTCCGAAAGAGTCATATAACCGTGTCAAATCCAGTGGGAGTATCGTTGTTATCTACTATCACTGTATGTGGGTTACATACTGTTTCTAGGAAACGTCTCTTATCATTACAAAGTGTAATGACTTGGTGTTAAAAGACGGTTCGCTATGAAAGACTTAAAAGAGATATAGCGTACTTAGCTGGTTGCGAACATCTATTAGATAGATCAAAACTCTGCCAATATGATCTTGATAAGATTCAAGATGTATAAGCTCAGGAAAGGAGTTTCCTATCATTGCAAAGTGTGATGACTTGGCATTAAAAAAATAAAGAATGTGCAACATACTCACGTAGTTCAAAGACATCTATCGGATAGATGAAATCGTCAGTATAGACCTAGCCATAGTAAGCATGATCTTGATTAGATTCAAGATGCATAAGAAAGAGTCTACGAAAGGAAATAGTTTTCGAAAGTCATGACATGGGGATTATAAGTAATCTTTAGATTCCAAAATGGTTTGCAATAAGATTAGATCGGATCCTACGAGCTTCTTGGATCGATCAGAAGTGTCATGAACATGTCCTGATGACTTGATGCTTAGAGCATAGTAAGTTGGATTCGGGATATAACCTGGCTGGGAATACTGAATGGATTTTTGAAACACGTGAGAAATCATTGGGGTGAAAGTGATAGTAATAATTTGAAAGAGTTTCAAAGTGGTAATTATTAACATCAGGACGTGGTGTTTAAGGACTTCATGGTTAAAGAGTTTCCTTGGTATTCTGATGGAGCGCGTGTGGTTCACCGACACATGATAACACCTCGAAATAGTCTTAGGGTGCAGTCATATAGACTAAAGACCCCGAGAACCATGGGAAGTAACATCACACATCACCAGAATGGAGTTATGAGAGATAAGGACAGAATAACATATTGAGATGTGATCGGAAGACATCCGATTGGATCATCTGCAATAAAGTGTATCAGTGTAAGACACTTTGGATACATAAAAAGAGTGAAAGGTTCATGAAGACATAGACATAAAATTAGAATTGAAAGTTTAAAAGAAATCTAGAAACCGATAATAGTTTATGACAATATCCGACTTTGTGATTACCTTGTGAAGACTTGGTAATAAGCAGGAGTAGCTGCCAGTCGAATATTTATGTTTCACTTTTGCATGTTTTACTTCCCGAATAATTTAATTATTCAGAAAGGTCCACAGTCGCTCATACTTTGGGAAGTAAGTATTGATTCAAGACTATCATGAATTGGTTTGTAGATTGTCTAAGGAGTTAGACATAGCAATAGGATTGCTACAACGTTCATGAGTACTTAGAAATGGAGATTTGAGTATTGGATAAACCCACTCTCAATATATTGCTTCATGGATTACATCACGAGCAATCTTGAGACGATAATATCTTATGATCTTAAAGTGGAGAGATACGAGTTATAATTTACAAGCCAGTTGTTCATTGATAACACGAAAGCGCATCGGTAACTCGATGTTATAAAACATGTTGTTGTGAATGATTTGACTAGTAAAAGATATAAGCATATGAGTCGAAGCTTATTTGTTCCTTGACCCTGATGGGAAACAGATATATGTAGGCCTCTCGATGATGTTGATGTTCACTAAAGTGCTGGCCAGCCAGGACTGAATTGATGTGTTCAATTAGAAGTCTTATGTCATATGCAAATCATAAATCGGGAAACAGAGTATCGGACAGAGATTGATCTCAATCCATGTCCCATGTCTGAAAATATGTTGTTGAATGGAGGATCATATGCTCACTTATCTATGGATAGAACTAACTAGGTCAGAGTTCGGCAATAGTTTCTAAGAAGCTACACTTTGCTGATTAATTAGAGGTTAAATTAGTAATTTTAGTCATAGACTTATTCAAGTGGGAGACTACTGGATTAGGTGTCTAAGCCATGACTAATAATTAGTATTTACCTAATTAATAGTAGCATAGTCCATTTGGGTTGCCCTCATAGCTGGAGGTTTGGTAGAAAGTTTGGGAGAGTGAAAAAATTGATTTATTATACAATTAATAAATCAATAGAAATAAAATAATAGTTTATTAATATATTAAAGTGATAATGTATTAATTAGAAACTATATTAATTAATTAGAAATTAATCTGGAATTAATTGGAATTAATTTGGTGATTAAGTTAATTAATTAAAGGTGCATGGGTTGAATTGTAATTATTCAATAGTTGAGTAAGTGACATTTTAGCAGGCATATAAGCCAGCGAAATTATGGTTAGGACAAACCATAATTTTCGAAAATAATAATAGGATAAATAAGAGTTTGAATTGTAAGATAAAAGGTTTATCTTATTTGAATTCAAAAAGGTTTATCTCTAAAAGCTTATCTGCAACCACTTAGAAAACTATAAATAGGGACCCTGGGGGACCTTATTTTCTGCGCCACTTCCTGCTTCCATTCTCTCTGGAATTTTCATCCAATACCTCCTCTAGCTTGGGTGTGATCTTATTTGAGGCAAGACACATGTGTTGCTTAGCTTCCAAGAAAACCTAAAGGTTAGTTTTTTTTATTTATTCTTTTAGTTAATTTTTATTTGGCCTTTCGGAATTTAGTTACATGTTCAAAGTAAGAAAACATAGATCCGGTTGCATGTGAACTTAGGATTTTAGTTCATAGATTTGCATAAAACCTTTCAATTCTTTCATCAAGTTTTCTTTGGCAACACAAGATACATCAACATCAACTGTGTTGATGCTGCTGCTGGACTCTTCAGTGGATCCTCCTACAACCGCCATCAGACAGACATTATTATTCTCATCATCAGAGGAATCAGCTTCATCTTCCCATTTTTCCTTGTCTTCTTCAGCCACTAGAACTTTTGAGCCCAAAATTTTCCTTTTGAGAGAGGCCACAAGTCGTTTATACTTGACTTCATATGACTCATCTTTGGAGTCAACTCTCTTTTGTTTGCAGTCTTGTCAGCAGCAGAATTGAGATTGTCACTTACAGACATTTTAAAGCTTGAGAAGTTTGGTTTGGAGACGCCAGAGGTTCGTTGAAAGCCGCCTTTTCTTCTATCTTTGTACTGATTGAATTGTTTAACAATCAGTGCTACTTGTAATGCAAGGTCGACCATATGCTTGAATTCATCATCCTCTGCATCTGAATCTTCAGCAGCATCAGTTTCAGCATCATTAAGGTCCTGGTTCTTTGAAAACAAGGCAGCAGATCTTTCATGTTGGTTGTCTCTCATAATCTCCTTTTGCTGAGCTTTGATCTCTTCATGACTACACAGATTCCCAAAAAGACTCTGAAGATCCATGTTGTGAATCTTCTTAGTATTTTTCAGAACATCCACATGATGCTCCTATTTGTCATCCAGAGAATCCAAAAACTTGAGAACCAGGACAGAGTCAACCTTGAGGATATTGAATCTCCTCATATCATTTACCAAGAAGTTGAATCGATTGAAGGTCTGAGAAATGGTCTCGTTCTTGTAGGAAAAGAAATGCTCGTACCTTCGATTTAGAGAATTTTCTTGGGCAACTCTTACTTCAGCAGTGCCTTCAAAGGTAACAGTGAGAGTGATCATCATCTCTTTGGCTGAAACGCAGTTTTGGACGAGATGATAAATCTCGTATGGAAGAGAGTTACCAATAGCAGCTCTAGCACGAGTGTCAAGATTTACGAGCCTTTTGTCATCTTTAGTGAATTCATGAACTGGTGTGGCCTTCTTCTCACCAGGAACACCATCCTTAGTGACAGTAAAAGTTGGAACATAGAGACCACCTTTAAGAATGGCATGCATATGATAATCCATGGTATTGAGAACCATGAGAGCCTTGCTCTTCCACATGCCAAAGTTATTTGCATCGAAGGGAGGGATTTTGTTTCCGGAGGTTGATGAAAAGGACGAAGACATTCTTGAATGATTGAAGAACCCGCTCTGATACCAGTTGTTAGAACACAACAGGATCAATCACTCAAGAACAACTACAAAATTCACACAGAAAAACGATATTGATCTCACATAGAGATCTTTGATTAATAATATCGGTAATGATACAAGAACCCTAGCCGTCATACATATACTAGGGAGAACTACGTATATTTGGAGTATCCCTACAATTCAGGGAACTCCCAACTATAAACTAGATAAGTATGGAAATACGATAATTACATAATTACAAGATAAGTATCAATCACGTTGCAGCTGAAGCTCTGTCACTGAAACAGCTAGCAGTGTAAGACCCTCCTTTTGACAGCATCAGATTCAGGTGATGTTGCTGATCAGCGGATGCTGATGCTGAACAACCCAACAGATACTTTTCAAGTACTTCCTCTTGAAGAAACTCTTAAGAAAGTTGAATTCAAGCCATTAAAAGTTTTTGTTCCTTCTTTGTTAAACAACTGTCAAGTTGAGGAGTTTCATGTGAATCAAGTGAAAAATGTTTAATTGAATCAAAAGGTGAAAATGTGTTTTGTTGGGCTTCAACTGATGTTGATGATGATGAAGTGATTGATGAAACAATTGTTATGGAGCAAAATCCCATATAGTTTACCTCGTCCGAAGTCACACCATTAATAGTCAATCTGACTATTGATGTGCCAAAATTTCCATCTTTCGAAAAGATTGTTGTGACTCATCCTTCATCGAAGCCAAATCAAGAAAAGACACTTCCTGTTTCAAAAGATGAAACGTGTTTGATTGCTGTTAAAAACAAGAAAATGTACGTTCTGACACAACAGAAACTGCAAACACTGTAGTAGGAGAATGTTCTTATTCTAATCATGAAGAGACTGAAATTTCCATCAAAGTCTATCAGAGAAAAAGGAATACCAAATTTAAGACAACACTCAATCGTAGTGATTTAGACACCCCAAAAGATGAAGCTAGAAAAGTTATAGCTAAGGAAATTAAGGATAGGATTTCTACTAAAATTGTTCAAGAGAAAATGTCTAGTGTTCCTAGTCACAACGGACCTAGGTACAACAGAAAGAACAAGTCAATTCATGTCACCTCTAAGCGCACAACTTCAGTCTATCCAATAGTTGTTGAAAACGTTGTTATAAAAGAACCAATTGATCCAGAAAGCAAACCTTGTACGAAGTCCATCTAGGTACCTTGGACAAAGTCTGCTCACATTTCAAAAACCGAGTCATCTCAGTCCTTTATAATCAAAAACTTGTGACTATGGATCAATGAAAAGAATCTCACTTTTTGCTTTTATGATGTTGATGAAGGGAAACCTAAGAATAAATTTGTTGAGTCGGATTTGACATATGCGGAATAATAATAACATAAAGATTGAAACATATATTCAAGGTGTCGAATGATTAATAATCAAATATGTGATATGTGCAAAAGATCTTGCTTCAATCCCTAGGATGAGCCTAAGAAAATACAATCTCACATTGTGAGCTCCACCTAAAAAGGAAATAAACATGACTATTTATAGGTAGGCTACAAAATTAGGGCAAAACCAAATAACCATAATTTACTGTAGGCCTTCCAAGCTTTTCATACATCACTCCATGAGGGGCTTTGTATCCCAACATTCTCCCCCTCAAAGATCGGAATGGATGATGTATCGCAAGATGACAAATGAGCACTAGCAGAACCGAAAATGATGACCACACGGGATGCAGGGGTGAATCTGATCACCTCATATATGTGAAATCTCCCCATCAACGTGTATAGGTCTTCAAAAGGATGTGATCGTGAAATAATCTGTCAAATATGAGAATGCGCTCAATCAGGAAAATTCAATTAAACTCCCCCCTCGACTTAAGTGTATCCGTCAACGCCCAAAAATTCGGCAATTGCATTAAAAATATAATATGAATCATGAAGTTCAAAAATTTCTTGAGTTCTTGTTCATCTTTGTTTGATCACCATTTAATAACAAATTGTTTAATGTGGGGGTTTGATTTGTTTAAAGAGGGGGTTCGGATTCGGTTTAAATTTGGGTTTGGATGGGTTCATTTTACTGCGTTCGGATGGGTTTAAAGTATTGGGTTCGGATGGGTTTAGTTGTTGGGTTCAGATGGCTTTAAAGGAAATAAGTTAAATGGGTACTGTTGGGCTTGTTGAGTCCGATTTGTATTGTTGGGCTGGTAAGGTCCGAATGTTTGAGAGGCGGGGTCCGAATTTGGTTTTGTGGTTGACTACAAAACCATACAACCGTGTCGTCTACTTCTTCCATGTTCCACTTTCTTTACATCTATGAATCCCTTCGTCATATCATTCTGTTGTTCGCATTGATTATCCCATTCAAAAAGGCTTCGTCAATGTGAACGTTACCGCCCCTTTTGCCATCTTCTACCATATCGACATCACGTCGACATCGTCAAGATCGAGAATCGATTTCCAGATAGGTGTTTGATATATAATCAGTTGGTTTCCATTCTTTTATTTAATTTTGAACTTGTGATGTTCAAATGGTAGTTTCTCGATGTTCAGGTTGGTTCTGAATTTGTAAGTACAGCAGATTGACTATTGCAACTAGAATCGATGAATAACAGCTCAATTGTTTGGCACATAATCATAGGATTCACATGTGTTTGATTGAAACGAAACACCAATCTATTGCTTAACAATAAAATTAGATTCAACGATGATATTAGGACAATGAAACTGGAAGAAATCGAAATCTGGTTCCAGGGTTTTTGGGATATGAACAGTGTATGTTTGGGTAAAAGGATTTTGAATAACTTGCACGTATGAACTATAATCAATGATCTTTGCTGGAGCGAATACTTTGATAGGAAGTAAATGATTGAATGAACATGGAAGATCTATCAACGACAACGAATTGGGGAGCATGAACAGTGGATAAAATGGGTTTTATTATCCATATTTGGAATTTATAGGGCAACAGTAACACCAAAGAAATTTTGATCCCAAAAACCAATCAGAGACTCACTAGAAACTTGAATTAATTTTCAAAAATTTGTCAAATCGAGATCGTTCCCTTAAAATAATCGCAAGATCTTTAAGGTACGACTCTGATACCACTTGTTGTGTCGGATTTGATATATGCGGAATAATAATAACGTAAAAATCGAAACAAATATCCAAGGTACCGAATGATTGATAACCAAATGTGTGAGATGTACAAAAGATCTTGATTCAATCTCTAGGATGAGCATAAGCAAAACAATTTCACATTGTGAGCTCTACCTAAAAAGGAAATAATCATGACTATTTATAGGTAGGCTACAAAACTAGGGCAAAGTCCAATACCATAATTTAATGTGGGCCTTCCAAGCTTGCCATACATCACTCCATGAAGGGCTTTGTATCCGAACAAAATCAAAGAAAAAATCAGCAAAAGTTCTTCAAAGTCAAAACAAAAATAAAAAGTCAAATCTTCAAATGATGTATATCCCTAAAGGATCTGCTTCGACCGAAGTAACCCCTAGGAATGTAAATACTAATATTTTATTCCAAAACTAACCCTCTAATCTCTTACAAGCATTATGCACGGAGGAGCAGGAACGTGACTAGTTATTCGATAGTTCTTGCTCCATGTACATGACAGGCAGATTTGGAAGATCTGTGAGATTTAGACCTGTAAAAAAGGGATGTTTTGTTACTTTTGGGAATGATTCGAACGAGATGGTAAAAGGATAGGAGTCATCATGAATAGACTATTTACAATAAGAAAAGTTGCCTTCATTGTTGGGTTAATTTCATAAACATCATAGTTATGTTCTCTCAGCTGAGCTGATCGTAAAAATTGTCTTGTTACTTCCGGTAGAAATGGAAAAAAGTTAAATGTCAAATTCTTTCATATATTTGATTGCACGTGTTTCATCAAAAACAACATAGATCACCTGAGAAAATTCCAACCAAATACGGCTGAAGCCATTTTCCTTGGATATTCAACCAGAGGCGTAGCATATAGAGTTCTAAATCGACGCACCAGGGTGATCGAAGAAAGTTTCGACGTAAACTTTGATGATAACTTCGTCCGGAATGTGCAGAAACAACCCTCAGTCACTCATATTCTCGAGAGTGACGCTCTGGAGGTAATCTTGTTATTGTTGTTGAAGTATATTTTGATACATCGTTTTGTCCCACGAAAACAGCTCTTGATTCTGAACGTATTATTTCGACGTTTGACCCTTTTGTTACTCAAACGTCAGGACCCTCTGTTACCGTTGAATCAACTGGGATTGAATCTTCATCTCATGTCGAGGGGGAGAGCAATTCAATCAATAAGCCATCAGTGCAAACTATGATCTCTAACCCAGTCCAAGAGCAAGCTGAACCAATCATTCCTCCGACCGAGGAACAGATTCCTCGAAGCAATTCGCCTATTGCTTCGGTCCCTTTGACCGAAGCCTTTGCTTTTCTCATGTCGAGGGGAGAGCAATTAAATCAATGAGCCATCAGTGCAAACTGTGGTCTCTAACCTAGTCTAAGAGCAAGCTGAACCAATCATTCCTTCGACCAAGGGACAGATTCCTCGAAGCAATTCGCTAGTTGCTTCGGTCCCTTTGACCAAAGCCTTTGCTTTTACTCCTAATAATTCTATTGTTGAGGGGGACCATGTTCTTTCAGAAATTCAAGACATTTAGAGGAAGAAACATGGTGAGGTCCTTGATGATGTATCTACTTCAATTCCGATCATCTGACTCCAAGACTTCATATATGGACAAAGGATCGTCCTCCACATCAAATCATTGGAAATCCAAATGTTGGTGTTTGAACTCGATACGCAAAGGAAATCCAAGATCACTATCATTACTCTACATTTGTATCCATGATCAAACCAATAAAATTCATGATGCTTTAGAGCATTCAGATTGGATCAAAGCAATGCAAGAAGGAAGAGCTTGCTGATTTTGAAAGGAACAAGGTATGGATCTTGGTTCCTCCATCAAAAGGCCAAACAATCATTGGTACAAAATCGGTTTTCAAAAACAAGCTGGACGAATCCAAAGTTGTTATCCGGAACAAGGCAAGACTGGTTGCCAAAGGTTATACTCAAATGGAAGGAATAGACTACAATAAAACCTTTGCTCTAGTGGCACGACTTGAGGCCATACGCATCTTCCTTGCATATGCAACACAAGAACATCAAGGTTCATCAAATGGATGTGAAAAGTGCTTTCCTCAATGGAGAACGTAAAAAATATGTATATCTGCAACAACCTCCCGGTTATGAAAAAGAAGAACATTTGAACCCTCATCAAGTTTCTCAAGGCCTTCGGATTCTTTCGAGGAGATGTAGATCCGACGCTATTCATACATTCAAACCAAAAGCATCTCATGCTTGTGCAAATCTATGTGGACGATATAATCTTTGGTTCTACAGATGAAGCTATGGTTGCTGATTTCTCCAGACGTATGGTAAGTAAATTTCAAATGAGTATGAATCATGAAATGAACTTCTTTTTAGGTTTGAAGTGTTGGATTAGGTGTCTAAGCCATGACTAATAATTAGTATTTGCCTAATTAATAGTAGCATAGTCCATTTGGGTTGCCCTCATAGTTGGAGGATTGGCAGAAAGTCCGGTAGAGAGAAATGTTGATTTATTATGTGATTAATAAATCAATAGAAATTAAATAAATGGTTTATTAATATATTTAAGTGATAATATATTAATTAGAAACTATAATAATTAATTAGGAATTTTTCTGGAATTAATTGGAATTAATTTGGCAGTTAAATTGATTAATTAAGGTGCAGGGACTAAAACTATAACTATTCAATAGTTGAGTAAGTGACAGTTTGAGTGAGTGTGTGACCAACGAAATTATATATGGAAACGTATATATTTTCGATTTTAATAATGAGGATAAAAGGATTTAAATTAATAAGATAATAGTTTATCTTGATTTGAATTCAAAAGGTTTATCTCTTAAGGTTTATCTGGTCATCCACTGGAGCCTATAAATAGGGAGGCTCATAACCCCTCATAGTCCACGATTTTGAAGCTCTCTCTGAAGGATTTTTCGGCCAACATTCCAAGCTAAGGGTGTGACTGCATTTGAGGCAAGAGGTTTCTGTTGCTTTGCTTCCAAGATTCACAAAAGGTTGGTTTTTCTGATTTCTTTCTTTTAGTTTAATTCTTTCAGCCTTTAGGAATTAGTTATATGTTTAATTAAAAGAAAAACTTAGATCTTTATAGGTTGCATGTGAACTTAGGATTTTTAGTTCATAGTTGCAGAAAACCTTTCAGTGGTATCAGAGCATTTGGTTGTTTTTCTTGTTAAATTGCTATAAATGTGTTCCTAGTAATTAGGGTTTATTGTTCCTAAACCCTAATTTGTGCAAATCGACAACTAGGGTTAGGGTTTTGAAAACCCTAGCCCCTCCTTTTTGATTTGGCGATTTTTGTGGATTAGGTTTAGAAGGTATTCTATTTTTGGTAACTTTAAATTGTTTAAAAGATAAACCTTAAAACCTTTTATCCTAAAATCGAAAATTAGGGGATAAAGGATAGGTTTTAATTAATTTGATTAATTTGATAAAACCTATCTAAATTTGAATTAATTTAATTAATTGGTAATTAAAAGATAATTCAAGGATTTAATTTAATTTAAAATTTAATTGTTTTAAATTGGCGAAAATTAAATGGATAAATCCTAAAATATTTTAAAAGGTTTAAAATATCAAATTTAATTAATTTAATTAATTGGTTAATTAAAAGATGATTAAAATCGATTTTAAGGTTTAATTTAATTTAAATTTTAATAGTTTAAATTGACAATAAATTAAAAGATAAACTAGAAATAATTTTTTAAAAGGTTTAAAAAATTACCTCTTATATATATATTATAATTAGGGAGTTATTATTATATGTATAAGATTATAATGGTTAGTCAAATCATTAGTAGGCCTCATTCATGAAGCTGGTCTATAAAGTGGGTATAAGGAGACTGCCTATAAAATGGCGGTCTAATGGGTGAACACTCTCACCCACCGCTCGCCTGATCAGTGGAGGGTCGTTAGCCGAACGGGTTTGATAGGACCGCCTAATCTCATTAAAAGTATAATGATATTATTCAAAGTACTAGAACCTTTTAAATAAAACCCCAATCTAGCTACTTTAGGAAAAATGTGAATTGGTGCTAACCCATGAAATTGCACATTGCACTTTATGAAACATTGGTGGAGCGTGTGTGGTTTACCGACACGCCAATTGGGGTTCATAAAGAGTTGCAATGGGTTTCTCGGGTGTTGTTATTGTTAATGGAGCGTGTGTGGTTTACCGGCACATCAATTTGAGATGACAACTGACCCCGAGAATACCAAGCTAATTTGCATGGTTATTCACATCCAGTTTGTGATCCTCGGTATCCCAGTCACAAACAGTGGGGCACATCCGAGATTAAAACATGCTATTGAACAGTTCAATAAATCTCAAAGATTCTAGGAATTCCATTTTAATATGATTATCTTTCCGCGGTGGAATTGGCTGAATCGTCATTCGCCTACCTTATAAAATTTACAATATTGATTACGGCATCCCTCTTCGAGATTGTAAATTGTTATTGTATGATCCTAGCCTTATAATTAATATTGGGTTATTATAAGGATTATTATTAATATCTAATTAAAACTAACTTCTTTTATAGATGTCTTCTGCTGATCAAACCACCCCCAATCAAACTCCAATGTTACCTCTATCTTGTGATTATGCTCCAAAGTTACGTTGGACGGTACCAACTATAATGACTAGATTCGTAACATCAAGATGGCTCTAAGGTTTGAACATAAAGAGTATGTTTTGGAAACAGAGCTAGTCGAAATTGACCCTGATAATGCTACTCCCGAAGAAATCGCTCAATACTCAAAACATTCTGATGATGCAACCAAAGTGGCTTGCATCATGATAGATACAATGAACCCAGAGTTGCAAAGAATATATGAAGACTACTGGCCCTATGAAATGCACAAAGAGCTGGCGGAAAAGTTCTGCAAGCAGGAGCGCATAGAGAGGCGCGAGGTAATCAAAGCTTTCACCAATGCGAAGCCAAAGGATGGAGAGTCTATCTGTAACCACGTGCAGAGGATGCAAGGATACGTGGAAAGGCTTAGGAAGCTTGAGATGCCAGTTCACGAGGATTTAGCTATAGACATATTGCTAAATTCTCTGCCTAGTTCATATGACCAGTTCACGCTGGTGTATCATCTGAACAATTCTCAGGCCACATTGGCCGAACTGCATCGCATGCTCCGCATCGCTGAGGACGGAATGAAGGGTAAGAGTGTACCCGCAGCTAATGAAGTCGTCCTGGCCATTACTGG
The DNA here is from genome assembly GCA_023525715.1 of Cichorium intybus. NCBI lineage: Eukaryota > Viridiplantae > Streptophyta > Magnoliopsida > Asterales > Asteraceae > Cichorium > Cichorium intybus. The sequence continues at coordinate 79,025,076 of CM042011.1, forward strand.
TGGAAGGGGAAAGAAGAGAAAGGGACCTCATAAGCAAAATTGGAGGGAAAAAGTCCATGTTGGGTCTTCCAGCAGTGGGACAAAACCCAAGACTTCTAGCATTCCTCACAATGCCAATCCCAAGGAGGCAGAGTGCTTCTATTGCAAAGCTCGGGGACATTGGAAGAGAAGCTGCCCCACATATCTGCAAGATTTGAAGGATGGCAAAGTCAAGCCGTCTTCAGCAGGTATTTACACTATCTTTAAAAACTCACCATCTTCCAGTTCTTGGGTCCTAGATACAGGATGTGGTTTTCACATTTGTTATGATTTACAGGGCCTAAAGGAAAGCATGGAGGTGGAGCACGGTAGACTCAACCTGATCATGGGGAATAGGAGATTGTCGCCTGTGACCAAGATCGGGACTTATAGTTTAGTGCTCAGTACTGGTGTTTGTTTAAAACTTTTAAATTGTTGCTATTTGCCAGAAATGGCAAGGAATATTATTTCATTTCATGCATTGTTTAAACAAGGTTTACAGTTTTCGTTTGATAATAGTAATGGTTCTATTTCTGTTTTTCAAATGGCAATTTGGTATTTACTGCTTTACCTTGTGATGGTGTGTATGAAACTGTGCAATGTGTAGACAATTTAGGTCATAGTGTAAACTTTATTGATTCTTCTAGTGGTGTAGAAAAGGCGTGCTTGTGGCACTGTCGTCTTGGGCACATTAACAAGAAACGCATCGCCCAACTCCAAAAGGATAGAGTGTTGGAATCATTCGACCTCAAATCGGATGATGTATGCGAATCTTGTCTTTTGGACAAGATGACAAAATCACCCTTCAAGGGTTCCTTTGAAAGAGGTGAAGGTCTTTTGGACATCATACACATAGATGTGTGTGGTCCCTTCAGATCTACCACAAAAGACGGCACACGGTTCTACGTGACCTTCACTGACGATTTTAGTAGATACGGGTATATCTACTTAATCAAACATAAGTCAGACACCTTTGAAAAGTTCAAAGAGTTCAAAAATGAAGTTGAGAATCAATTGGGCAGGAAGATAAAGATGCTCAGGTCCGACAGAGGCGGAGAGTATCTTAGTATCGAGTTCCTAGACTATCTGAAGGAATGTGGAATAGTTTCATAGTTATCGCCTCCTCAGACACCACAGTTGAACGGTGTTGCCGAGAGACGTAACCGAACCTTGTTAGACATGGTTCGTTCCATGATGAGTCGAGCTTCACTTCCCATTCACTTCTGGGGGTATGCCTTAGAGACTGCCGCCCACATCCTCAATCTTGTCCCTACTAAGAAGGTTGCTAAGATACCTCATGAGATGTGGACGGGGAAAGTTCCATCGTTAGCACATATCAAAGTCTGGGGTTGTGAGGCTTTCGTTAGACGAGAGACTCACGATAAACTCACAGAGAGAAGCGAGAAATGTTTTTTCATTGGATATCCCAAACAGTCCTTTGGATACCTGTTCTACAGACCAAGCGAGGACGTGGTCTTTGTAGCGAGACGGGGATTCTTTCGAGAGAGAGAACTCATATTCAAAGAGGACAGTGGGAGTACCATTGACCTTGAAGAAATTCAAGAGTTACCCGACAATGCAACCTTAGGAGAAACTAGCAACCAACAAGAGGAAGAAGTTCCTGTTGGTCCAACTGACATATCCTTACCTCTTAGACGCTCTAGTAGAGTTAGCATGCCACCCGAGTTTTATGGATTCCATATAACTACGGATGGAGATACGTTTGTCAGTGATAGGACACTGATAAATTTGGATGAACCTGCTAACTACCGGGAAGCGGTGGCGGGCCCTGAGTCTGCCAAGTGGAAAGAGGCAATGGACAGCGAGATCAAGTCCATGTATGACAATCAAGTTTGGAACATGGTTGACAATGTACCGGGTCGAAAGACAGTCGGGTGCAAATGGATCTTCAAGAAGAAGACCGACATGGACGGAAAGGTACACACTTTTAAAGCAAAACTGGTCGCGAAAGGCTTTACTCAAACCCCAGGGATTGACTATGATGAGACCTTCTCACCAGTGGCTAAGATAAAGTCAATTAGGATTATGTTGGCCATAGCTGCATTTCATGACTATGAAATTTGGCAGATGGACGTCAAAACCGCTTTCCTTAATGGGAAGTTGACTGAGGATGTTTACATGAATCAGCCAGAGGGTTTTGTTGATGCAAAGTATCCTGACAAAGTGTGTAAGCTTGAGAAATCCATCTATGGATTAAAACAAGCTTCTCGCAGCTGGAATCTTTGTTTTCATGAGAAAGTCAAAGAATTTGGTTTCTCTAGGAGCGAGGATGAGTCTTGTGTATATGTCAAAGCTAGTGGGAGTATAGTCACTTTCCTGGAACTGTATGTAGATGACATATTGCACATGGGAAACGACGTCCCGACCTTGCAAGATGTCAAGTCTTGGCTCGGGAAGTGTTTCGCCATGAAAGACCTAGGAGAGGCAGCCTATATTCTTGGGATAAGAATATTGAGAGATAGGAAGAAGAGACTAATTGGACTTAGTCAGAGTACATACTTGGACAAGGTACTGAAAAGATTTAGTATGGAAAATTCCAAGAAGGGAGAGCTACCAATGCAAAGTAATGCTAAGCTGAGTAAGACTCAGAGTCCAAGTACAGACGAGGAAATTGCGGACATGAGTCGGGTACCTTACGCTTCGGCTGTAGGGTCGATCATGTACGCCATGACGTGTACTCGTCCCTACATGGCCTTTGCCTTGAGCATGGTCAGTCGATACCAGGGGAACCCTGGTAGGACACATTGGACAGCGGTCAAAAACATACTCCAGTATCTGCGCAAGACGAAGAACTTTGTTTTAGTCCTTGGTGGCAGTGATACCTTGAGAGTTGACGGTATACTGATGCCAGCTTTCAGATAGATAGAGACAACGGTCGGTCTCAGTCGGGCTGGGTATTCCTGTTGAATGGGGGAGCAGTGACTTAGAAAAGTTCCAAGCAAGAGATGGTGGCTGATTCAACGTGCGAATCAGAGTACATCGCAGTAAGTGAAGCGGCTAAGGAGGCGGCTTGGCTGAAGAACTTCATCGGTGACCTTGGAGTAGTCCCAAGTATTCAGGAGCCTGTGGAACTGTTCTGCGATAACGAAGGAGCAGTTGCTTTGACGAAGGAACCGAGAGATCATGGAAAGTCCAAACATATCGACAGAAAGTACCACTACATAAGACATAAGGTAGAAGAAGGTCACCTCATAGTGAAGAGGGTATCATCAGAAGATAATCCTGCAGATCCCTTGACAAAGGCTCAGAGTAGGGTTAAGCACTATCAGCATGCACGACGCATAGGATTAACAGATGATATTAGTTTTTGTAATTAGATAGGATTTGAAACTTGTTGCAATATAAATGTAATTAACTTTGGTGAATTAATAATATAGTTTTGTTGATGAGTATTTGATACTACCATTTGTTGATTGTTTATTATTGTGTTTCAATTTTTGCATGTTTACTTCCTGAGTAATTTAATTATTATTCGAATATCCACAGTCACTCATACTTTTAGGGAGTAGGTATGAATGAAGACTGTCATGAATAGTTTTGTAGATTGTCTAATGAGTTAGACATAGCAATAAGATTGCTACAATATTCATGAGTACTTAGAAAATAGGGATTTGAGTATTGGATAAACCCACGCTCAACATATTGCTTCATGGATTTCATCATAAGCAATGTTGAGACGATAATATCTTTTGATCTTTAAGTAGAGACATATGAGTTATGTTTTACCAAGCAGTTGTTCATTGACAATGCGAAAACGCATCGGTAACACGGTGTTATAAAACGTGTTGTTGTGAATGATTTGACTAGTAAAGGACATAAGTATATGAGTCAAAACTTATTCGTCCCTTGACCCTGTCGGGAAAACAGATATCTGTAGGCCTCTCGATGATTTTGAAGTTGACTGAAAGGGTTGGCCAACCAGGACTAAATTGACATGGTCAATTGGTAGTCTTAAAGTCATATGCAAATCAGAAATCGGGAAACAGAGAATCAGACAAGGATTGATCTTAATCCATGTCATGAGTCTGAAAAATATCTTGTTGGACGGAGGATCATCTGATCACTTATCTTTGGACAGAACTGACTAGGTCAGAGTTTGGCAGCGTTTTCTAGGAAGCTACAGTTGCTAATTAATTAGAGGTTAAATTGGTAATTTTAGTCATAGACTTATCCAAGTGGGAGACTGTTGGATTAGGTGTCTAAGCCATGACTAATAATTAGTATTTACCTAATTAATAGTAGCATAGTCCATTTGGGTTGCCCTCATAGTTGGAGGATTGGCAGAAAGTCCGGTAGAGAGAAATGTTGATTTATTATGTGATTAATAAATCAATAGAAATTAAATAAATGGTTTATTAATATATTTAAGTGATAATATATTAATTAGAAACTATAATAATTAATTAGGAATTTTTCTGGAATTAATTGGAATTAATTTGGCAGTTAAATTGATTAATTAAGGTGCAGGGACTAAAACTGTAATTATTCAATAGTTGAGTAAGTGACAGTTTGAGTGAGTGTGTGACCAACGAAATTATATATGGAAACATATATATTTTAGATTTTAATAATGAGGATAAAAGAATTTGAATTAATAAGATAATAGTTTATCTTGATTTGAATTCAAAAGGTTTATCTCTTAAGGTTTATCTGGTCATCCACTGGAGCCTATAAATAGGGAGGTGATAGTGTTTTATTTTTACAATAAAACACTATCATTTAAAGACTATTTTATCGCATAAAAATGCTCAGAGGCACACAAAAACTATATTTTCGTGCAAAACAAAAGAACCCAAAAACCGCCTTAAAACATGCAAAATGCTTCTTCATAACAGATATGGTTCAGACAGATCCGTCTAACCTACCTCGTCTGTTAACCAAACAGTCATATTTCAATAAAGAATACATGTTTTCACAACAAATAGGCAAAAGCTCACATTCCAACGGCAGCTCCTGATGCACGCCACAGACTCCCAAAAGTCTGGCGGTGATAATAGATCTACTGTCGGGTCAATACTAGCCAAAGCCAGCCATTTGTTTTCGCATAGAAAACATCTCACAAATCACGGGGAAAGCCTATTAAGATATCATTAATTCTCTCAATATAATTATGATTAATTTGTCTTTAGTCCCCAGACATCCTCACAAAAATTGCAAGCTAACGAGAGAATATCTCATCTTTCATACACTGCACATCACGACCCACTGCTGTGTTGCAGATGCAAATCTGCCAGAACTATGGTTTTTACCATAGGAAATCCTGATAAGCTCAACTTCAAAACAGGCTTATATTAACAGGTGGCTAAACATGAATCACGATTCATGTTTAACTTGAACAGAGTTCTCCGGAGCTGCTGGTGTGAGGAAAACAAGAGGGATTTGTGTGTTAACATTTATGGCTTATTTTCAGGAACAAGACCCAAGAAACTCTGATAAGAAATCAAACTCGAGGAAGTGATGCTCCAAACCGAAGAGTAAAAAGGTCAAAAACACATAAAAATTACAGCAATCGCGACTTGACAGACCATGTGTCGCGATGTGAAGAGAAGCAAGGCAGAAGACCCAAAAACCTACAGCAATCGCGTCTCGACGGAGGCTATGGTCGCGACGCGAAGACATAGGACGCGACAATACCAACTTCCAGTCGCGAGACTACCAACACAACGCACTAGCCAGACCAGTGGCCAACCAAAAGCAACACTCGACGCACCCTCGCGACGCGACGGGCCTCATGGTCGCGACGCGATCGCTGTGCTCAGCCAGTATAAATAGAAGCTCTCTATGCACGGATTTAAACACCAATTTACATCAATTCACTCCAATTCTCAGAAGATTACTCCAATTAGTTGTAATAGTTCAAAATATATCTTAGTTAGTTGTTTAGAACCGATAGATCATCTATCTCGGTTGTAATTTTAGTAGTAATTCAAGATCATCCGAAGGATACACGCACCAAGTTACATGTCAAGAAACAACAAGACTATCGCCACGATCATCATGGAAGGCTAATCTTTTCAGATTACTTCCGGTAATGTTATCCAACCTTTAGTGTAATATGTTTTACTTTGATTCCGAACAAATGTTTTACTATTGTAACTTTTAAACTCTCATATCTTTGAATACAACTAGTGAATCATTTGTGTCTACTTCTACTTGCTATCATATTCTTAAGACATAGTATTACCAACATATTATTGGTGCCTATCTCACCTAAATAACGAGCTAAGAAGGATAATCAGTTAATATACTTTGTGCCCAAATAATATGTTAATAAGTTGTAACGTTACTATCATCTAGATAAAACATAATATTGCTACACCATTATTTGTGCCTAATCTACTTAATTGTTAGACAAAGACAAGTAATTGATTCAACATGTTATGTATTTACCCATGTAATAGTAATTGTCAGTAAACTGTAATTATGTCAAAGTAATTATATCGGAATCATTGTAGTAAAACATGTGAAACTAATTGTTGATAACTAAACCGGAGGTAATTCTTCCTTTATTCTCAAGTTACAATTTAAATATTTTTACCATCACCGTCAATATTTACATTACAAATCGTTAAAAGTTAACCACTAAATCCTTGGACTCGACCCCGCTTGCCCTATCTACGTAGTAAAAGTGGGTTATAAATTGTTTTTGACGCGTGTGACGATAGCGTTGTCAAAATGGCGCCGTTGCCGGGGATTATGTGCGCTTAATTTCTAAAGAGTTGCTTAAAGTTAATTTTTTATTTTTGTTATTATTTTCTTTGTTGTACAAACTCACTTGTTTATGCATACAATACATAGTAGCAACAATTCACCCTTGTTATTCAATCCGGAGCCCGAAAGAACTTTTAGAAACAATCGAATTGCAATACGTTTATTTAGAACAATGAATTTGGACGAAGTATTGGTAGAAGATGTTCCCGATGAATCACACATACAACCTCCACAAATGGGTCCTCAAAATCCCATACCACAAGCACATCCACCAAATCCTCCACAATTCCGCAACAATGACAATGGTGGATATCAAGGAGATAACACCAACAATTGGAATGGTACAAATCGACACAACGGTGGTTTTCATGAAGGTAATCATTTCCAATTCAATCCTCGTTACTTTGATCAACCAAATAGACACTCCGTAGCATCTCACTTTCAACCAGGAGATTATGATGATCCTTCACCTATAATATTTCCACACGGAAACAAACATATTGTAGAAATTCGACCACAATTAATTGGAGTAATTCCACTTTTTCGTGGTTATAAAAATGAGGATCCTTATAATCACTTGTATGAATTTCTTGCAATAGCAAATGCAAACACGCCAAGGGAAACCAATAGAGACACGTTTAAATTGCATTTATTCCCATTTACCTTAAAAGAAAAAGCAAAATATTGGTTTACATCACTTGCTCCTGGAAGTATTAATACTTGGGATCAATTGAGAACCAACTTTTTACAAGAGTTTTACCCAGCTAGTAAAACCACAGAAATAAGAAAAGCAATACAAGATTTTACACAAAAACCTAACGAAGAATTTCATGATGCTTTCGATCGTCTTAAAGAATTACTACGATCGTGTCCGCATCATGAATTCCCTCGTTGGCAACTTGTACGGTATTTCTTTGATGGAGTAGATAGCACGAACCAATCCATGATAAACGCTGCCTCAAGTGGTACGTTTATGTTGCAAGATAGTGAGAATGCATGGAAATTTTTGGAACAATTGAGTAATGGTTCAAAAGCCAATTACTCAACAAAAAAACATGATAATCCAACCCAAACGGTTGCAACAATAGCACTCGATGAGACATGGAAAACTGGAGTAAAATCTGATATCATGGCTTTAAGCAAAAAGGTTGACTTATTGCTTACAAGTCTTGGAAAAGAGAAAGGTGTTAATGTTTTGCAGGGACAGAAGCCATGCGCAAATTGTGGAAACATGGGACACAGTGCGCACAATTGCACGAAAACGCATGAAGAACTCAACCATTTAAGTGGATATGGTCAACACCATAATCCACAAAGATCTTTCAGACCCAGCAATCAGGGGAATTTTCACAACAACAATCAAGGAAATTTTAATAATAACAATCAGAGAGGACCGCACCAAAACCAGCATCAAAATCAACAACGGACATTTCAACCCAACCACAACGGAAGAGAAGGAAGTTCAAACAGAAAGGAACCAGAAAATGAAGGAACAAAACTAGACAAGATAATGGAATTCATCACCCAAACATACCAGAAGACCGACACCAACACCAAAACGATCGCTGCAATGGAGAAGCAAATAGCACAATTAGCTGAACAACTGGGGAAAAGAGAAGAAGGAAAATTCCCAAGCAACACAACTGTGAATCCTTCTCACAGTCAGAGACCGGGAAAAGAACATCAAGTCAACCAAGTCATCTCTTTACGAAGCGGGAAGAAAGTCGACAATCAGGTAAGTTCTCTTCCCAACCCAACTTTAGAAGAGGAAAGTGATACCGAAGAAATCTACAATGAAAAAGAGGAATTAAAAAAAAATTTAAAAGAAAAAGAAATAGAAATTGAACAAAATAACATCACACCATATCCTTCAGCCCTCGAACCGTCGACTTCTAAAGACACAAAACGGACTAAGTCGGAAGACATGTGGGAAGTCTTTTCCCAAGTCAAAATAAACATTCTCTTAGTCAAACTAATCAGAGAAGTCCCCTCATACGCGAAATTTTTGAAAGATTTATGCATTCAGAAAAGAAAATTAAAATCGCGTCTCCCAAAGAAAGTAGACTTAATAGAACATGCAAGTTCTATAGTCTCCAACTCTCTTCCTCCTAAACTAAAAGATCCAGGAGCACCCTTAATCTCTGTCACCGTGGGTAACATAAACATAAAAAGGCACTTTTAGACCTTGGAGAAAGTGTCAACATTCTTCCAGGGAATTTGTTTGATCAGTATGAACTAGGCAATCTAGAACATACTGACATCATTTTACAACTTGCTGACAAATCCACGAAAATCCCAAGAGGAATGTTGACCGATGTTATAATCAAGGTGGATGAATTTTACTATCCAGTTGACTTCTTAGTACTTGATACTGAACATACTTATAAGGAAAGTCAAGCCTCAATTATTTTGGGACGACCATTTTTAGCAACAACAAACGCCCAAATTAATTGTAGAACAGGAGCAATGGATATCGCCTTTGGAAATAGAAAACTCAGATCAAATGTCTTTAATACCTTTAATAATTCATCAACAGAACATGAGTGTTACCAAGTTGATGTAGTTGATGACTTAGTGCATCAAGCTACACCAACCATCTTAAGATCTGATGAATTGGAAAGTTTCCTTAATAATACCAGGATTGAGGACAGGGACACAAAAGAGGTACACATGATGGAAGAGGTTTTTCAAACACAGCAATGGAAGACATCATGGATCCCACAAGTGGAAAAATTACCCACAAACTTTTCAGCACCGTTAAAATCATCTTTTGAAGTACCACCGGTGTTAGAATTGAAAACGTTACCAAAACATTTGAAATATTCATTCTTGGGACCTAACAAAACTCTACCTGTAATAATTTCTGCTGATTTAACAGGTGCTCAAGAGGAAACTTTGTTAGAAGTGTTGGTGAAGTATAAGGAAGCTATTGGGTGGACAATAGCAGATTTGAAGGGGATAAGTCCCGTGACGTGTATGCACCGAATCATTACTGAAGAAGGAATGAAACCGTCCCGAGAAACACAAAGACGGTTGAACCCGAATCTCAGAGAAGTAGTCAAGAAGGAGGTACTCAAATGGTTGGACGCTGGCATTATTTACCCAATATCCGACAGCGATTGGGTAAGTCCAACCCAAACAGTGCCTAAGAAATCAGGAATTACAGTGGTCGAAACAGAAGATGGAGAAAAGATGACCACCAGACCAATCACAGGATGGAGAGTATGCATCGACTACCGCAAGTTGAACGCTGCAACGTCAAAGGATCATTTCCCACTCCCATTCATAGATCAAATAGTCGAAAAACTATCTGGAAAAAAATTCTACTGTTTTTTAGACGGATACTCGGGATACAACCAAATTGCCATCCATCCCGAGGATCAGGCTAAAACAACCTTTACTTGTCCCTATGGCACCTTCGCCTTCTGAAGGATGCCATTCGGATTATGTAATGCTCCAGCCACGTTCCAATGTTGCATGATGGCTATATTTTCTGATATGGTGGGAGAATCATTAGAAATTTTCATGGATGATTTTTCGATATTTGGCTCCTCTTTTGAAAATTGTTTAAAACAGCTGGAGAAGGTACTAAAAAGATGCACAGAATCTAATTTAATTTTAAGCCGGGAGAAGAGCCATTTCATGGTCAAGGAAGGAATTGTACTTGGGCATGTCGTTTCAGAACGCGGTTTTGAAGTCGACAGAGCCAAAGTACAAATCATTTCCACCCTTCCCCCACCAAGCTCGGTAAAAGGCATCCGTTCCTTTCTTGGACATGCCGGATTTTACCGACGATTCATTAAAGATTTTAGTACCATTTCTAAGCCACTGTGCAAACTGTTATTAAAAAACGCACCATTTGTCTTTGATAACGACTGTCAAGAAGCATTCACCATTCTGAAACATAAATTAACCGAAGCACCAATTTTGCAAGCACCTAATTTGCTTCTTCCTTTTGAGATAATGTGTGATGCTAGTGATTATGCTGTAGGAGCAGTCTTGGGACAAAGAGTGGACAAGAAACCAGTTGTTATTTGCTATTGTTGAATAATGTTTTTATGTTTTTATGTGACCATCACTGAAATAAGTCGAAATGTTTTTATTAACAGTTTATTTCAGATTGCATAAATTCGAGATCAACCAAACCGGAGAAAGTAACGCTTCAAACCAAAGAGCAAAATACAAAATATCACACTGCTACAGCAATCACGACGCGACAGGCATAGTGGTCGCGACGTGAAGAAGAAACAAAGACAGAAGACCAAAAATACCCAGCGATCGCGACGCGACGAAGGAGACGGTCGCGACGCGAAGAGCTTGAACGCGAAGCTCCAACGTGACACCACCAACCTTCTAATCGCGAGACTACCAACCCAATCCTTCGCGACGCGACCAAAAGCAAACGCGACCAAAAGGAAACGCGACGAAAAGCTCGACATACCAGCGAAGACGCACTGACCCGACAAAAAGCGCACCGACCACCAGCCAAGCACCTTCGCGACGCGACGGACCTCCTGGTCGCGACGCGAACGCTGTGTTCAGTGACTATAAATAAGATGCAAACCTCTTGCCATTCTCGTGCAGAAAATAACCTTACACCACACATACCTATTCAAGCACCAATATTACCCTACGTCCAAAGAGCAAAAAAAACCTGCCAAAACTCTCAAGAAAACTCTTTTCAAACAAAGAAAAACCACGTCCAAACAAAACCTCTACCCAACACCATACAAAACCTCTACCCGACACCAAACAAAACCTTTACCCGACACCAAACTTCAAACCTCTAAACAACCTCAATCCGAATACCAAACTACAAAACCTACACACCCTCTACCAAATCCATACACCACGAAAACTAAACCACAAAAACCCCGTGCATCTCAATTAAACCGACACCAAAAACCCATTTCACCAAACACCAAAAACTACCAAACCTCATCCTACCTAAAAGAACAAGAATCGACGCTTCAAAGAAAACACCATCTTCCTCAGCTATCGATAAGTTCTTTTGAAATTATTTGTGTCGTTATTGATTTATTTAAACTGTTATAAATCAAATGTACCAAATATCCAATACATCCGAATCGAACCTTGACAACGAAAACATATATGGACTGTATTTAACCGAGACATCTAACTTCTAACTTCTAACTTCTAACCTTTTTATTTGTTGTAAAAACACGTTATCGTTGATAATGGCGTTTATTACATCTAACTTCTAACTTCTAACTTTTACTTTATTTACCGCTTTCTGTCTATTTAAATACTGTCTAGTTTAGTTTTACCGCTTTATCTTATTCCGCAATTTCTTTATTCCGCATATATAATACATATCTGTCACACGGTAATAGGCTTAAAAACCTTGTTCGTGGAGATCAGTTATCGTATTTTTCAACAATTGGTATCAGAGCTTGTGTGATTTATTTTGAAATTTTTGTCGAGAACTTTTGTGTAGCGTTTTTATAAACCACCAATAAGTTTTCTTTAAAAATTTCATCTTAATATCACTTGTTCAAAAAAAAAAATTAAAAAAAAAAATTAAAATCTTAAAATTTTCAAAAAAAAAAAAAAAAAAAAACAACCCAAAAATGTCTTCCACAACCTACTCAAGAGCTCCATATGTCATCGATCAGGTATGGTCTATGATCTCAGATCTCGGTCTTTCAAAAACACCATTTGAGTCCCACATGACTAAGATTGAGAACAGTTTGAAAACTGATCTCAAACTATATCATGACACAATAGTCAAATCTGATATCTGCAAATCTGAATTACAAACCTTGCAACTCAGATTTGAAGAATCAACAAGGACTAGAGACAAACTTGAAAGAGACGTTGAACGAAAATCAGAAGAATATAATCACGTCTTAGATCAATTAAATAAAGCTCTAAAACAAAATAAGGACTTAGAAATAAAAAATCAATCTGTTTTTCCATCTGAAATAAAAGATACCTTAGAAATAGAAGTCCTTCAGTTAAAAATAAAAATTCAAGATTTAACTGACAAAAACAATGGTTTGATTCTAAAACTAGATGATTCTTCAAAACAAATCAAACTTCTTGAATCCGAGAATCAAAGATTCCAAGGAAAATTGGATTCTATCAATATTGCCAGAAAATTGAGTGATGATGTTTTCATTAAAGCAAACAACTTAGGAACTGGCAAAATTGATACGAATTATAAACCTGGAATTGGAAGAGAATCTTTCGAAATCGAACAAGCCAAACAAGAAACCAGGACAAATAGTGAAAACTCTGAATCAACTCTAACAGATCCATCCACATCTGTTAATGAGGAAAATTCAGACGACGAAACAGTTATCAACTGTAACCCAGATGATACTGATTTCAGGGTTTCCAAAAGATTTTTCACTAATAGGTCTTCAACCCACCGAACCCAAAAGAAACCATTGAAACCAGCCTTCTTGCCACAAAAACAAACTTTGAATCCAAAACAAAAACCTTTTCAAAAACCAATTCAAAGTTACTTTCAAGAGATAAACTTCAATCTCTCAAGGAATTTTCAGAAACCATCATTTCACCAAATTCCATTCCATCATAATAATGTTTTTCAAAAACATCCAAATTCCAGATACAAAGAAAGGTTATCAAACGGATCTTCACATATAGGATATCTTTCACAAAATCAAAGACCATTTCAACTGACAGGTTTTCAAAAACAAATCTTAAATTGGGAAAATCTGATAAGTCAAATCAAGCCTCAACCACTTCGTCCAATTAACAGAAACCATAATGATTTCAAATCACCGAAAACCATTAACAAATCAGGACCCACCATGATTTGGGTACCTAAACTTTCTGTCTAATTGCAGGTACTTTGTGCTGGAGAGCCCAAGGATGATATATGGTATATCGATAGTGGCCGTTCCAAGCATATGACAACAAACCATAGCCTTCTACAAGACTTCAAACCCACACTACCTCCGATGCAGAAACTTCACAATCAAACCAAAATGATGCGGATCCAGTCGAGGGGGAACCACCAAAACCAGAACCCTCCTAAAACACCCCAATTCACCTGTCCAAATGATCCCAATGCATCATTTATGGGAGAACCACCAAAACCAAATTCCTCTCTAAAACAATCCCAATCTACCTATCCAAAATGATCCCAGTGCATCATTTATGGGGGAACTCTCGTTACCCCATTCTCACCCGCAAACCAAAATTTACCAAAAACATCCACATAATCAAAAAAAATCACAAAAAAATTGAATAAAGTTTTATCCTTTTAAAAGTTTTTATAAAACCATGTGATTAATATCTTCTTGACTAAATTTTCAGATACTTATGCTCGATGAATGTTCTCAGTTATATTGATTCTAAATTAAAGAGAAGGTTCAAATTTCAAACATTTTTGTTGTGTATATTCTCCTATTCCCTTTGAATTTATTTCAATTATAACGATTTTATCTGTAAAGGGACATAAGATCAGGAGATTCAGATGAAAACCAAACCCATGTGAGAAATTGTGCCTCGTCTTTAAATGCTAAGTGGATTTCATTTCTGTGAGCAAAGGTGTTTTCATTATGACTTATAGGATTTATACTCTTATACCGTGATGCTAGTCTCATTTTTGCTTAGACATCAAAATGACCAGGGACGATACTTTCATTTTCATATATATTAGACAAACTGTCTATTATATCACCTATCCCTATCCTACCACTTCAAAGAAAAGCTTCATCATCTGGCATAACGAATCTGACAAATGAAGAAACGACAAAGTCATATCCAACAAATGCTGTCAACAAATCACAATTGGTAACCACATCAGATATCTTTTACACAAGGTGTATTCGCACAAATCAAGAAAAGATAAAGACAAAGGTGAACAAATCAACAAAGAAAAAGAAGACTTACAACAACAATCCATCAAGACAGACACCTCTCAAAAACAACGAATTCTCAAAAGCTTTATCAAATATAGCTGTTCAAAACCGAAGATTTACCGGGATACTGTAGCTTTCATAATTGAATATTCTTAGTTGCAAAATGCACTATGAAAACTTCTAAACCCCTCTACATGTATTTCCCGACGGAGAGAGAGTGAACATCAATGGCATGAATGAAGAAACCCTCTGAGTAATGCCGAAACCAGTCTTATGTGATTGATTATCTAATATGAAGACCAAGTGACTAAAGTATATAGGTATAAATCCACGTTAAGCATAAGTCAACACCTTCAAAACTGAGAGATATCACTCATCTTTAGTGATTATACACCCGTTCTGCACCCAGAACAACCAAAACACCTCAGTCAAGTGTGAGCTATACCTATGAGCGTTCATCTGAATCGACCTATTAAGATCACTTGTCATCTTTATAAATGCTATAAAATCTTAAGGAATATTATGAAAATACATATACAAAAACCTTTTGATAATCGAACTCGAGACTTTGATTCAGAAACAAATATTCTTGACAAACATTTTTCAAAACATAAGTAAAATCTAGTCACACTCTTTCAAAACAAGTGATATGGTTTTATAAATGTCTTATCCAAATTTCAAGAATTTCAATCAAACATTTTTCTCCTCATTTCATTAATGATCACATAGGGGGAAATTGTTGAATAATGTTTTTATGTTTTTATGTGACCATCACTGAAATAAGTCGAAATGTTTTTATTAACAGTTTATTTCAGATTGCATAAATTCGAGATCAACCAAACCGGAGAAAGTAACGCTTCAAACCAAAGAGCAAAATACAAAATATCACACTGCTACAGCAATCACGACGCGACAGGCATAGTGGTCGCGACGTGAAGAAGAAACAAAGACAGAAGACCAAAAATACCCAGCGATCGCGACGCGACGAAGGAGACGGTCGCGACGCGAAGAGCTTGAACGCGAAGCTCCAACGTGACACCACCAACCTTCTAATCGCGAGACTACCAACCCAATCCTTCGCGACGCGACCAAAAGCAAACGCGACCAAAAGGAAACGCGACGAAAAGCTCGACATACCAGCGAAGACGCACTGACCCGACAAAAAGCGCACCGACCACCAGCCAAGCACCTTCGCGACGCGACGGACCTCCTGGTCGCGACGCGAACGCTGTGTTCAGTGACTATAAATAAGATGCAAACCTCTTGCCATTCTCGTGCAGAAAATAACCTTACACCACACATACCTATTCAAGCACCAATATTACCCTACGTCCAAAGAGCAAAAAAAACCTGCCAAAACTCTCAAGAAAACTCTTTTCAAACAAAGAAAAACCACGTCCAAACAAAACCTCTACCCAACACCATACAAAACCTCTACCCGACACCAAACAAAACCTTTACCCGACACCAAACTTCAAACCTCTAAACAACCTCAATCCGAATACCAAACTACAAAACCTACACACCCTCTACCAAATCCATACACCACGAAAACTAAACCACAAAAACCCCGTGCATCTCAATTAAACCGACACCAAAAACCCATTTCACCAAACACCAAAAACTACCAAACCTCATCCTACCTAAAAGAACAAGAATCGACGCTTCAAAGAAAACACCATCTTCCTCAGCTATCGATAAGTTCTTTTGAAATTATTTGTGTCGTTATTGATTTATTTAAACTGTTATAAATCAAATGTACCAAATATCCAATACATCCGAATCGAACCTTGACAACGAAAACATATATGGACTGTATTTAACCGAGACATCTAACTTCTAACTTCTAACTTCTAACCTTTTTATTTGTTGTAAAAACACGTTATCGTTGATAATGGCGTTTATTACATCTAACTTCTAACTTCTAACTTTTACTTTATTTACCGCTTTCTGTCTATTTAAATACTGTCTAGTTTAGTTTTACCGCTTTATCTTATTCCGCAATTTCTTTATTCCGCATATATAATACATATCTGTCACACGGTAATAGGCTTAAAAACCTTGTTCGTGGAGATCAGTTATCGTATTTTTCAACAGCTATTCAAGCAAAACATTCTCCGAGGCACAGCTTAATTATACCACCACTGAGAAAGAACTTTTGGCGATTGTGTACGCTCTAGATAAATTTAGATCTTATATCTGGGGATCTAAAGTTATTTTGTACACAGACCATAGCGCTATCCGCCATTTAATGGAAAAGAATGAAACAAAACCACGGCTCATTCGGTGGGTACTTTTGTTACAGGAATTCGACATAGAGATCCGAGATAAAAAGGGATCTAAGAATGTGGTGGCTGATCATCTCTCCAGAATCCAAACCGATGAAATCCAAGGGGAAACTATACGGGAGGATTTCCCTGACGAGCAATTGTTTTCTGTTCAAAAATTACCATGGTTTGCTAATCTGGTTAACTATTTTGTAACAGGACAAACACCACAACACTGGACCACTCAACAAAAGAGATACTTTTTCTCCCAAACCAAGCAATATCTGTGGGAGGATCCAGATCTGTTCAAAATAGGAGCAGACCAAGTTATCAGGATATGTGTGCCAGATGATGAACAGGCGGACATTCTCCGTCACTGTCATTCTTATGCATGCGGAGGACACTTCAGTGCTAAAAAGACTGGGCACCGAGTTCTCCAAAGTGGTTTTTTCTGGCCCTCTTTATTTAAAGATGCTTACACTTATGTCAAAGCTTGTGACAGATGCCAACAAATGGGGGGAATCTCAAGACGAGACATGATGCCAATGTCCCCGATACTAATTGTTGAAATTTTTGACGTTTGGGGCATTGACTTCATGGGACCATTCCCCACATCATTTGGAAATTTGTACATTCTATTAGCTGTTGATTACGTGTCCAAGTGGGTGGAAGCTGAAGCCACTAGAACAAACGACCACAGTGTCGTATGCAAATTTGTTAAAAATAACATTTTCTCTAGACACGGAATCCCTCGAACCATCATAAGTGACGGGGGTTCCCATTTCAAAAATAGACATTTTGCAAAAGTTATAAAACACTATGGCGTTACCCACAAAATTGGTACACCATATCATCCACAGACAAGTGGACAAGCGGAGGTATCTAATCGAGAAATTAAAAGAATTCTAGAAAAGACAGTCAGACCAGACCGAAAGGATTGGTCCATTCGATTAGATGATGCCTTATGGGCCTATCAGACGGCGTATAAGACCCCCATCGGAATGTCCCCGTATAGACTTGTGTATGGCAAGCCATGTCATCTACCTGTGGAGATAGAGCACCGTGCCATATGGGCAATCAAAAACGCTAATATTAATTTAACTGATGCAGGTGAAGAGAGAAAATTCCAGTTATCAGAACTGGAAGAAATAAGGAAAGAGGCATATGAGAGTTCAAAAATTTATAAAGAGAAAACAAAAGATTTTCATGACCGTCACATTGTCCGAAAACAATTTCATAAATGACAATTGGTGTGGTTATTTGATTCACGTCTCAAGCTCTTTCCTAGAAAATTGAAAAGCAAATGGACTGGTCCGTATGTTATAACAGATGTTGCACTACATGGTGCAATAGAAATTAAACCAGAAAAGGGAGGAGAACCGTTTAAAGTAAATGGACAACGGTTAAAACCTTATATTCAATTGGTGGATAACTCAAAAGTAGTTTTTGATAAAATTGCTTTAACTAATCCAAAAGATCTAACCAATTAAGCATAAGGCACTGCGTCCGGCTGAAGACGTTAAACTTAGCGCTTTTCGGGAGGCAACCCGAGAACTTTGTGGGTGTGTTCACTGCAAGCCCTCATTTACACTTATGCAAAGCATAAGTGTGTAGCGTGTTTAATTATTTGTTTTTAGTATGTTTAATTATTTGTTTTTAGTGTGTTTTATTTCATAAAAACATAAAAAAATTGTGTGCATTAAATATACGGACATACAGGTGAAAAGAGGGGATAAAAACAAAGTTTAGAAATGAAAAAATAGCCCTCTGACGACCCCTCGCGACGAGACAAAACTTTTTCGCGACCGCGAGAGCAGATAAAACGCGATTAAGAAAATCTAGATGTTCAGGCTTCGCGCCGCGACCAGGCACTCCGTCGCGACGCGAAGGAGCGTGTCCAGGTATATATTCTTAACCCTAAACAGCCGCCGCTTTTTCACCCTCTCCTTCCTTTCGCGACTCTCTCTCACGGCCAAGCTAGAACTGACCAAAACTCTCGTTTTTCTTCAAATTTTCTTGTGCATTTCATCATACAAGGTACGTGTATCACTTCTCTACTCTCGATTAAGGTTTCTACATGTCAATTCCTAGCAAAATAGAAGGAATTTCGGCCGAAACCGAGGTTACCGATCGGGTTGCTTTGAATGTTGTTATTTCCTTGAATTAATGCTTGTACAAGTTAGATTTAGCACCTAGAAACATTGTTGGCTTAATGCATTGAGTTAAAACCAAGCAAAACAAGAGAAATCAAGCTTCCCGTCGGTCCGTTCTCCGCTCGCGACCGCGACGAGGACGACCCTCGCGACTCGAAGCCTGACGCGACCAGGACGCGGCCAGGTCGCGAAGGCTGGGCAGGGGCTGAATTTTTTGTTCGTTTTTGCTATTTTCTTGCTTGTTAAACTGGATTGCTGATTTGTATAACTTGGAAATTTGCAGATATGGCCCGTAGAAGAGAACAAAGGCAACAGCCAGAAGAAAGGGACAATCTCCCTCTGCACCCATGGTTACGATTCCCACAGACTCTCCCTGCGGCCCGAAAGAACTTATACGAATCAAATGTGGATAAATACAAACAAAAAGATGTCGAACCAGCACTAGTATTGGACTGGAATTTCGCCAATACTATTTGGATCACTGCAGCACTTGACCAATATTTGGTCAAGACAGATGGCACATATACCAGTTACGCGTGGAGAAACCTGTTCCAAATCCGAGAGCATAGCTACAAAGAGCTGATGCTAGAGTTTTTCTCCACAGTCACCTTCGATCCGACCGAGGAGGACATGTTCGTACGCACGGGTCTTTCCTTCCGACTTGGAGGGGAACCTAGGCAGTGCAGTATTGTTGAGCTGGGATGGAGACTGGGTCTCTATCCACATGGTGATTCTCGTACACCAGAATTCAGAGAGTACTTAGCTCAATGTCTCACCGGCCCAACCGAAGAACTGATCAACATCGACTTCTGGGGAGAGATTGCTGATACTGTGTATCTTCCCGAGACTGCAGTGGAGAGTGCGATCCGCTCTCCCATTCACAGGATACTACACCGACTTGTTGCTACCTCCGTCAATCAACGGAGGGGCAGCGAGAAGGTTCCAGCTGCGGATCTCTTCTACCTGTGGTGTCTTTTGACACCAGGGAGGCACTGCAACCTCCCGTACTCACTGCATTTTTTCTGGCCCGCAAGGCCACAGGGGCCCGATCTTCTAGCCCCCTCTGCGGTGGTCATTTGATCACACGACTGGCTCACTCATACGGTGTCACAGCATTGCCACCAATACGGTCCATGACCGCGACTGAGCCCAGAGCCATAGGGCGTCAGTATTTGGAGTCTATGAGGGTGATCCGACAGTCAGGTCCACCAGGGACATTTGTGCTCGCCGAGCCAGAGCACGATGAGCAGGCACCCGAGGCTGCTCAAGCACCACCTCCACCTCCCAGGCGCCGACAGCGCCAGCGACAGAGATCTCCTGCTCATCCACAAGACCCAGAGCCCGAGATTAACCTCAGGACCATTTACCGACAGATGCAGGATTGGCATCTGGCCCACCAGGTCCAGCATCAGTGGATGGCAGACTCCATGACCGACTTCTTCAGACATCAGGGATTTCAGCCGCGATATCCCTACCCAGATACTGTTCCACCTGTACCTGATTGGTACAGGAGTAGCTATCCTCAGAGAGATGGGGCGGGGCCATCGGGTACTCATGACGATGACGATGATGATGATGAGTGAGTTTCTATTTTTATTATTTTTTTTAGTTGGTTTGAACTTTAGATACTATTGTGTTTTAATTATTGTTGGTTTGAATTTAAATATTGTGTGGTTTGAATTTACTTAAGTATTTTATGGTTGTTCAAAATGACGTTTGTTTGTGTTTTTGATCATATTACAGAAGGTGATCAAACATGCTGGCAGTCAGTTCAGCGCCCAACGTATCAATTGATCTCTTCGTTTAAAAAAAATTAAAAAGATAAAAATTCCAAAAAGAAAGCAATTGCGAAAAAACTCCATTTTGCTTGAGGACAAGCAAACCTCAAGTGTGTAGTATTTTGATAGTGTTTTATTTTTACAATAAAACACTATCATTTAAAGACTATTTTATCGCATAAAAATGCTCAGAGGCACACAAAAACTATATTTTCGTGCAAAACAAAAGAACCCAAAAACCGCCTTAAAACATGCAAAATGCTTCTTCATAACAGATATGGTTCAGACAGATCCGTCTAACCTACCTCGTCTGTTAACCAAACAGTCATATTTCAATAAAGAATGCATGTTTTCACAACAAATAGGCAAAAGCTCACATTCCAACGGCAGCTCCTGATGCACGCCACAGACTCCCAAAAGTCTGGCGGTGATAATAGATCTATTGTCGGGTCAATACTAGCCAAAGCCAGCCATTTGTTTTCGCATAGAAAACATCTCACAAATCACGGGGAAAGCCTATTAAGATATCATTAATTCTCTCAATAGAATTATGATTAATTTGTCTTTAGTCCCCAGACATCCTCACAAAAATTGCAAGCTAACGAGAGAATATCTCATCTTTCATACACTGCACATCACGGCCCACTGCTGTGTTGCAGATGCAAATCTGCCAGAACTATGGTTTTTACCATAGGAAATCCTGATAAGCTCAACATCAAAACAGGCTTATATTAACAGGTGGCTAAACATGAATCACGATTCATGTTTAACTTGAACAGAGTTCTCCGGAGCTACTGGTGTGAGGAAAACAAGAGGGATTTGTGTGTTAACATTTATGGCTTATTTTCAGGAACAAGACCCAAGAAACTCTGATAAGAAATCAAACCCGAGGAAGTGATGCTCCAAACCGAAGAGTAAAAAGGTCAAAAACACATAAAAATTACAGCAATCGCGACTTGACAGACCATGTGTCGCGACATGAAGAGAAGCAAGGCAGAAGACCCAAAAACCTACAGCAATCGCGCCGCGACGGAGGCTATGGTCGCGACGCGAAGACATAGGACGCGACAATACCAACTTCCAGTCGCGAGACTACCAACACAACGCACTAGCCAGACCAGTGGCCGACCAAAAGCAACACTCGACGCACCCTCGCGACGCGACGGGCCTCATGGTCGCGACGCGATCGCTGTGCTCAGCCAGTATAAATAGAAGCTCTCTATGCACGGATTTAAACACCAATTTACATCAATTCACTCCAATTCTCAGAAGATTACTCCAATTAGTTGTAATAGTTCAAAATATATCTTAGTTAGTTGTTTAGAACCGATAGATCATCTATCTCGGTTGTAATTTTAGTAGTAATTCAAGATCATCCGAAGGATACACGCACCAAGTTACATGTTAAGAAACAACAAGACTATCGCCACGATCATCATGGAAGGCTAATCTTTTCAGATTACTTCAGGTAATGTTATCCAACCTTTAATGTAACATGTTTTTACTTTGATTCCGAACAAATGTTTTACTATTGTAACTTTTAAACTCTCATATCTTTGAATACAACTAGTGAATCATTTGTGTCTACTTCTACTTGCTATCATATTCTTAAGACATAGTATTACCAACATATTATTCGTGCCTATCTCACCTAAATAACGAGCTAAGACGGATAATCAGTTAATATACTTTGTGCCCAAATAATATGTTAATAAGTTGTAACGTTACTATCATCTAGATAAAACATAATATTGCTACACCATTATTTGTGCCTAATCTACTTAATTGTTAGACAAAGACAAGTAATTGATTCAACATGTTATGTATTTACCCATGTAATAGTAATTGTCAGTAAACTGTAATTATGTCAAAGTAATTATATCGGAATCATTGTAGTAAAACATGTTAAACTAATTGTTGATAACTAAACCGGAGGTAATTCTTCCTCTATTCTCAAGTTACAATTTAAATATTTTTACCATCACCGTCAATATTTACTTTACAACTCGTTAAAAGTTAACCACTAAATCCTTAGACTCGACCCCGCTTGCCCTATCTACGTAGTAAAAGTGGGTTATAAATTGTTTTTGACGCGTGTGACGATAGCGTTGTCAGGAGGCTCATAACCCCTCATAGTCCACGATTTTGAAGCTCTCTCTGAAGGATTTTTCGGCCAACATTCCAAGCTAAGGGTGTGACTGCATTTGAGGCAAGAGGTTTCTGTTGCTTTGCTTCCAAGATTCACAAAAGGTTGGTTTTTCTGATTTCTTTCTTTTAGTTTAATTCTTTCAGCATTTAGGAATTAGTTATATGTTTAATTAAAAGAAAAACTTAGATCTTTATAGGTTGCATGTGAACTTAGGATTTTTAATTCATAGTTGCAGAAAACCTTTCATGAAGGTCACACAAACTAGTCGAGGAACTTTTCTTCAGCTAGAAAAGTATACAATAGAGCTTTTAAAGATAGAGCTTTTAAAGAAATATGGTATGGACAATTGTTCATCTACTAAAGTTCCCATGTCCTTCGGTTCGAAGCTCGCTTTGGATCCAACCGGAGAATCTGTGGTTCAAAAGCTTCATAGAGGCATTATTGGGTCACTCCTGTACCTCACTGCCAGATGTCCAGACATCATGTTCTCCACATGCTTATGCACGGATACCAAGCTGATCCGAAGATTTCTCACCTGACCCCACATCAAACAAATATTCCAATATCTCAAGGGCTAAAAATCATTAGGGCTTTGGTATCCCATTGGAAATAAGTTTAGTCTTCAAGCCTTTACTGATGTTGATCATGTCAGTTGTCGTCTCGATCAGAAAAGTACATCAAGAGGATGTCAATTTCTTGGTGGAAGGTTAGTCAGTTGGTCATCCACGAAAACAGAATTGTGTTTCTCTCTCTAGGTCGAAGCCGAATATGTTGTTGCGGCTAGCTATTGCTCACAGGTTCTTTGGATGAAATGCCAACTCTTGGATTATGGATATCGTTTTCTCAAAATTCCTATTTATTGCAATTCAAAAGTGCAATAGTGATTTCACATAATCCAATTCAGCACTCCATAACAAAACACATAGACATCATATATCACTTCATCAAGGATCATATTTTGAAAGAAAACATTGAAATTATTTTTGTTCTTACGGAGGAATAGATAGTTGATGTGTTCACTAAGGCTTTAGATCCTACAAAGTTTAATCACTTTCTTAACAAGTTAGGAATGTTGAATCTGGATCCCTAATTCTTAAAATCTTAAACGTTTCTTCCGGAGCAATGTCTAATCGGAAGACAAGATCTTTTTACTTTGTTATTTGGATAACCTCTCATATGTTTTTTTTCTCAGATCCTGATACGACCGTATTTGACTGAGATGTCATCCGAAGCTCTCTTTCTCAGACGAATCTAAGTCATTTCATGCAATAAATAAGTTCTTATGATTGGCATTTAATATTTCATATTTATTCTCCTCATTGAATGTTTTTATCCTATGTTATATATATTGTGACATATTAAATGCTAATTATTCTCTTTAAAAGAATTGTTTAAGAAAATGACCGTTCTCAAAAGAGACGCCAACAGTTAAGTGGAGTCTGTGATTGGACGTGTAAGGTAATGCGTCTTCCCATGTCACACTATAATCATGGTTAAGGGTTTTCATCATGAAATGCATTAAATGCTCGGCGGTGAGTACATAATTTTTTAATATTTTTTGAAAATCATCTCCCCAAAAATCTTTTTAAATCCTTTATAAAAACCGTTCCCTCCATTCTCGTCTCTTAAATTCTTTTAGACTCTCTCTCTCTCTCTCTCTCTCTCTCTCTCTCTCTCTCTCTCTCTCTCCAAGCCCTAAGATATGCAAACTGTTCATCATCATCATCTTCTTCTTCTTCAACCTCTCTCTTCATCCATGGCGTCTTCTTCAAATCATTTAGAGATGAAACCTGCATCTTGTAACTTCCAAGTGGTTCTTATTCCCGGTCTTTACCATTCTACAGTTTCCATCATTATCAAAATTCTCAACAACACCCCTCTTCGAAAACCCCTAACCAAATCTAAGAACTCCATTCCACTGTCATACATTCAAAAAGCCTACTCAACAACCGTTAAAGATAAAAGTGTCGATGCCATTAGCTTCTGTTTAATTAATGGTACATCCATCGTTCTTAGAAAAATACATTTCTTAAGGCCATTGGTTTTCCTCCCGCTGATCTCAATGCTTTCTTTCATCACCCGACCTTCAAGAAGTTTAGTATTGGAAACAAGGGCGCGATACCGTCGGCTAGGTTTTGGGCTTTGTGCTTGAAGAATGTGCACACGTCTCTGCAGATTACCATTGAAGCAGGCCTCCCAATTTTTGAGGCCAAGCAAATCAATAAATATAATGTGGCCACTAACCAATCTAGTGAAGTAAAGTTCTTTCGTCTTGCTCCTTCTATGACGAACTTAGTGCCAGTCGACTCTAAATATATTGCTCTACATTTAGCGGATACGGCCCAATCAGAACCAATTGAACCTTCGTGTTTGCGTCTGCATCCGGGCCAACATCTCCATACTTGCCCAAATTAATCAAGAGTCGAGCAATAAAATCAACAATTCCTCCAACGAAGGTGTCCGAGACCGATGTACCGAAGAAGGCGATTCCTCCGCCCGAGGCCGACGAACCAAAAAAAAAAGTTTAAAAAACTTAGAAAAAAAACGTAAGTCATTCGATTTGCTTGTTCTGTCCTTTATCCTTCATTCCAACGGCAGACCCTGTTGCATACCATAGACTCCCAAAAGTCTAGCGGTGATAATAGATCTACTGTGGGATCAATACTAACCTAAGCCTGTTATTTGAACTATCACTAATAATTCATATCAATATATCACGGGGAAAAGCTTATTAAAACTCTTATTGTTCTCTTTATAGAACTTCAAGTGATTCATCTTTAGTCCCTAAACACTCGCATGTTTAAAATTTTGACTCTGGTAGAGATAATATCCCATTCCTTGTCACTGCACAATCAATGTTAATTCAATTTTGATCCTAAATGTGTGCTTTTATTATTTGATGTTTATTATTAACATGTGCCCTCACATGATTAGAATTATTAAATGGTGATTTAATATTATCATTTGAACACATATGTTAATTGAATTAATATTATCAAGCAATTGGTAAATTTTAAAAGGATTAAAATATACCTTATATATAATATAATAGTTTACATTATACGTATAACTAAAATTAAATACATCAACTTGGATCATGACTAGACTCATCCGTTCTAAGCACTCTAAGATGGTTTAAGAAAACGACCTATAAAATGACCATTAAATGAGCGTCCTTTTCGCTCACCGTCGTTTATGTGGACCAATGGAGTTACTGAAAGGGTCAAAGTTGAAGTCAAGTTAAAAGTATTAGCTTAACAATTATCCAAAAAAAATCTCGTTTAGATAAATAGGAAAATGTGAAAATGTATGCTAATCCATGAAAACGCACATCATTTCCTAATGGTCTATTAATGGAGCGTGTGTGGTTAACCGATATACTAATTTGAGACTGTAAGTGAAAGATGATGTGGCAATTCGAGTTTATGGTTATTGATGGAGCGTGTGTGGTTTACCGGCACGTTAATTTGAGACTGTAAATGGAACGAATGTGACAATGTGGTTTTGCATGGTTAATTCATAATCTTGTTTGTGGTCCTCGGCATTCCTACCACAAAATGAAGATATCATATCCGAGATTAACATGCCATTGATGACTCATTGAATCTCAAAAGATCTAGGAATTTCATAATGATTGAAATTGGCAAATTGTATTCCTACCTAAAATAAGTTTATTTATGATTACGGCATCCCTTTTCATAGAATAAATAGTAAAATATGGATCATAGCCTTAAACATAAATTGGGTAATTATTTTAAGGATTATAAACAAGTTAACTAACTAAAACTTGTTTCTCTTATAGATGTTTGGAAACAATGGTGATCTCCATCCTCCTCCACCTCCTCCACCACCTTCACCCTACTCTCGATCCTCTCGAAGGAAAAACTGACTGGTCCAAACTATATGGACTGGATGCGGAATCTGAAGATGACGTTTCGTTATGAGGGCAAAGAGTATGTTCTCGATAACCAAATTCCTGCAATCGATGAGGAATTTTCTACCGCTGAAGAACTAGCCAAATACTGAAAGCATGTTGATGATGCTACTAAAGTGTCCTAGATCATGATTGCGACCATGTCCCCGGAGCTCTAAAAGACCTTCGAGGATAGTTGGCCGTTTGAAATAAACTTGCAACTTGCTGAAATGTTTCACAAGAGAGAAAGGAATGAGCGATATGAGATCGTCAAAACCCTAATGACGTGCCGAATGAAAGGAGAGTCTGTGTGTGCTCATGTGCAGAAGATTCAACAGTACTTTGAAAGACTCAGGAAACTCAACATGAACTTTGACGAAGAACTCGCTGTGGACATGGTCTTGAGTTCTCTCCCTAGTTGTTATGATCAGTTCATCCTGACCTATCATCTAAACAACACGGAAACCACGTTGATGCAGTTGCACGGTTTGCTGCAGACCGCCGAGGCGAGCATGAAAAAGTCTCAGGGCTCAAACGCCTCTACTATTCCCGTCATGGCCATTCGACATGGTAAAGGAAAAAAAGAAAGGCTTCTTCTCAACCCAGTTGGAAAGAGAAAGCTCGTGCTGGAGATCATTGGAGAAAAGAATATCAATGGAGCAAAGAAGTTTGCAGATATGTTCAGCAGATGGTCCTGACAGAAAACTTCAAATTGTGTATGACTTCAACTGGTCTTCCGCAAAAGTAGGCGAAGGCGATGAACTATGGAGGAGAGTCTCATTGTTACAACATGGATGACAGAAGAATCAAGTTATGATTAGTCTCCAAGTGGGAGATTTTTAAGTATGTGGAGTCTAATCCGAACCGAGGAAGTCTTTACGGCTGAAGAAGATCAGCTGACCGAAGCTGCCAGGAACTGAAGCAAGCGTGCCAGTGCGGTTGTTGGTTGCACTTCGGTCGGATCCGTGTCGTCATCCAAAGAAGGTTCTTTGCCTTGGTTGGGCGAACCGATACGAATCGACAAATTTAAAGTAGTACCACGAATCTAGGGCATGCAACCAATTTTTTTAGATTACTTTAGTGGATCATCAGTACAGTTGGAACCGAAGCCTCTTTTAAATCAGCAAGATCAAGGCAAGCCTCGCTCCGGTCCGGATCAGCAGTCTTGAGTTTGGTTTTGGCAATGTAATATGAAGTCATGGAGATGTGCAGGAGAAGCTACTTCAGCATAAGTGTCTCGTAGGCACAAGTTTCTAGGTCTGCTACTGTCAGAAAGCTGTCTAATATGGTCCATGACTTGTCATCTTAGCTGGCATATTGAAGAAATCATGATGCTAGAAGATTTGTCATCATCTCTGAAGATCTCCTATACCCTACGATCTCAAATTGTAACAATGAGAATGTCAAGCGCCATTCTTATTTAGAGAAGAGAGTGTTGTAGATATTGTATAGATTGTTTAGTATTCATCTCAATAATATACTCTCTGGTTCCTACAGTGCACGTAGTTTGATCAGCCTAAATCGAGTGAACCATTAAATCCTTGTGTTCTCTGTTTGGTTGTTCGTTTCTTCTTGTTGTGTTCATTAGCTTTGAATTAAATCGTATAGTAAGTGCATTTGTCGAGTCCCTTAATCACAACAAGCCACACTACAAAACTTAATCGTACAATGATAAGCGACTTATAAAAAGACAATTTCACGAAAAGGTCCACAATTTTGCAATTGACTCATTAGGGTACGTGGTTATTTGAGGAAGTTCTAGATCTTTGAACTACTTTGTAAAAAAACTCTATAAGAATATGATTAGTCTTATCCTTATCTCTTAATATACTTGAGTTTATCATGTGAGGTCGGCGAGGATGACTTATGGCTTACATATGATGAATGGTTTTGTCCTTAGAGAATTCATGAAACATTATTGAATGGCTTGTCTATACTAACATTATTGAATGGTTTTATCATGTAAGGGTTCATCTATTATGCCTACACTAATATGGCATTCTTGTGTGTTGTCAAAACTAATGAAACATTATTGAATGGCTTGTCTATACTAACGAGAATTGTGCATTTGATAAATGAATTGTCTAGATGCTCGTGTCATGGATCATTTAGAACGGGCAAAATCTAAAACATACGACACAAAATAAACACAGATTTGGATAATATGATTTCAACCGTTAAATCACAATGTTCATATAAAATATAAAACACAATTATAACCAATATAATTTACACAAGTATCTAATCATCCGTATTATATTATTGATATCTGTCATGATATTCAAAAGGGAAGTGATATGTACACAACAATTTTTATCCATATACAGATTGCTTTTTAGGCATATAGTACAAGTCTTCTAAAACATAATTTGTTATGTATAGATAAAAATTGTTATGTACAAATCACTCCCCTATTCAAAACTTAGTTTCAAAATTGCATCACTCATTTCATCTCATAAAAGATTTCACTCTTAATTAGATTTCATGATACGTTTCATTTTTAAATCATGGAATAAAAGGTCAATGGAATTATTCATTTATTAATAACCGTACTTTAAGTATAGATTACTAAAAACTTTAGTAATTTAAAAAGTAATTATCCACATACCATACTTTTAGGGATCCAATGAAACTTTTGGCAAACATAGAAAATATATATTCAAGAAAAATTTTATATTTTAATAATGTATTCGATTAAGCCCTTATTATTATTTTTTTTATTCAATTAAACCCATGCTTATAATTTTAGTTATACATGAAAAGAAAATATATATTAAAAACCTTACATTTTAACCCTTTTAACAATTTAGAGTTGAAATTTCAATTTTTTTTTCAATTAAAGTTCTTATATTTTGACCCTATACATCATCAATTGTAAAAACATAAAAACGAATAACTAGCTACTATAAAAAATTGTAAAGATTTAACAAAATGTTGGGCTTCATTGAATATAAATAAAACAATTAAGACTTAATCGAATACATGGTAAATATGTAAGGATTTTCCTGAATATATCTCAACATAGAAACCTTATTATTTATACATCTAGAAGCTTAACATGTAGGTGTATGAAACACTTTGCACCATCAAAAAACGGCAACAAAATTATGAAAATGAACACAAGCAGTATTAATAAAGAATGCCATTTTAGCTGCAAAAACCAGAGGTAAAACTTACAAGGAAATGTGCAAATCTATATGGAAATATCAAGTTTTTTAATTCCAAATCATATCACATGAAAAAAAAAACTTGGAAACTGTACTATTATAGCAGATTATGAAGTAAATTATGACACTCAAAATTGTATTTAAATTTTAAAGTCATGTTATGAAATTGTTGTATTTTTACAGTAAACACTCGTGAATACAACCGTGTGTGAGATCTAAGGGTTGAAGTCAACTTTTGGGCTCTTGGTCTTCCTCGGGTAATGCAGTTCCTTTCAAATCCATGTGGCCTGAAATTTAATCACAATTTATTAATAAAAAGATTCCATAAAATATTTTTAAACAACTCATGACATGACATGACATGACATAACAGAACTGGTTGTAGTGTGAATAAAACAAAAGTTGCAACTTTTTGTCCCACCCAAAATGGTAGGATAGTTATTTGGTCTCGATTTCTCATCTGGTAAAAAGACGAAAATGCCCTCATCACTAAAAATAGTTGTAGAAAGCATATGTGTTTACAAGACAAAACAGAACAGAACAGGTTGTACTGTGAATAAGACAAAAGTTGCAACTTTTTGTCCTATCCAAAAAGGTAGGATAGTTATTTGCTCTCGGTTTCTCATCTGTGCAAAAGACGGAAATGCCCTCATCGCTAAAAACAATTGTAGAAAGCATATGTGTTTAGCGTATCGAGAATAAAGAGGGCATTTGTGTCTTTTGCACACGAAAGAACGAGAGCGAGACCCTATCCCATATTTTGGAGTGATTTTGGGTCCCCCTACTTTCCGTCGAGTTTCTCGTTGTTGAAGGATATTTTAGACATTTCACAATTAATCAACTATTTGTTTAAATTATGTTGAAAAAATTGTGTAGATGGAAAGATGAACATACCAAATAAGGACACTAAAGATGGGGGCTTTGAAGGTCCATTTGCCCTCATATCTATACCTGCATAAAAACATTTAAAGATTTATGCTTTTTATCCTGCCTTCTTTAAAAGATTAAAAATGCTAAAAATAGCAACGTACTTTCGTTTATGTGTTTATTATAGCATAATCAAAGTTTCTGATAAAAAAAAGTTGAATATAATCAAGATTTATGCCAAAAAAGCATACCTGAAGTTCCGCCTGATTTCAACATATCCGATTTTTTGAAGGTATATCCTATGAAATTGGAGTCTTTTGATGTTAACATCTGAAATTTACAAATAAAAGTTATAAAATCAATCCATGAAAACTTACACGAAAGAAAATTAATTTTCACAAAATGTAGAAATTTTACCTTTCTCCACGGGCCCACTCTTGGTGTAGTTGACTGAGGATCTTCCGCCTATAAACACAAAAATTACTTCTTATATAACAAAAAAAGCTTATGTCTTAAATTATATGAATTTTTAAACACCCTTTTCAACCATTGTTAATAAAGATTGATTAATAAATATAAAGATACTCACTTCAGGGAACTTTTCAAAATTCTGAGTATCCAATTCACCCGTGACAATTGGTTTATAGGCAGCTTCCATTTCATATAATATATCCCATTTCACACCTTTAAACCATGGGTGTGCCTGCAAGAACATACGTACATTTTTAAATTCTTTTATAAAAATGTAAATTTATAAAATTTAAACCATCAAACATATAATTTGAGTATTGAAAATGCATAGCCATATGTGACTATGCAATTCGATAAACATATATTTAAGGCCACGTTTGTTACACACGAATGGAAGGGGTATTTTTATGAGGAGGGCATTCACGTCTTTTTGCACAATCAAGAGATTAATAGCAAGTCAAGTCACTATCCCACCTTTTTGGGTGTGACAAAAAGTGAAAACTTTTGTCCTATTCACATCAGTCAGAGTCTAATGCATGACAAACACAGTATAGTATACAACCTATCATGTCATGTCTAACAAATTTTTTTTGAGGGCACTCACGTCTTTTTGCACAATCAAGAGATTAATATCAAGTCACTATCCCACCTTTTTGGGTGTGATAAAAAATGAAAACTTTTGTCCTATTCACATCAGTCACAGTCTAATGCATATCAAACACAGTATAGTACAGCCAATCATGTCATGTCACGTCTAAAAACAATTTATGAGGGCATTCACGTCTTTTTGCACAAAAGAGAGATCAAAAGCAAGCCCATGTCACACCTTTTTGATTAAGACAAAAAAATGGAAACTTTTTGTCCCACAGACACTAGTCTCGGTCTAATGCATGTCAAACACAGTACAGTACAGGCTGTCATGTCATGTCAGGTCTAAAAAAAATTATGAGGGCATTCACGTCTTTTTGCACAAACGAGTATCAAAAGCAAGTCCATGTCACACCTTTTTGATTAAGACAAAAAATGAAAGCTTTTGTCTCATTGACATCAGTCTTGGTGTAATGCATGTCAAACACAGTACTGTACAGTACAGCCTGTCATGTCAGGTTTAATAAAATGGGGTCTAAAGGTCTTCCTACCTTAATTTCATCAACTCCTCCGGTCCCCAATCTTGATTCCACATCACATAGCAAATGACAAATCAAATCCCTAGCCTCTTTTGAAACCTTCGGTTCTTCCGGAAACTTCAAGCATGTTCTCCAATTAATAATCTTGCGACACGTCATCCTAGGATCATCAGAACAAAACGGAGGGTACCCAATAAGCATCTCATACATAATTGCCCCTAAAGACCACCAATCACACTCCATTCCATATCCTTTTTTCAACAACACTTCAGGTGCCATATAATCAAGAGTTCCAACTGTCGAATATGCCTTCAAAACAAACAAATGTTAATGACATTGACACAAATAATATCAAGAAAAAATAAAAATAAATAAATAAATGTTAATTTATACCAGGGCACGTCGATTACGTTTCCATTGTTGTAATTTTTCTTTTGGCATTAACCAAGGAACTTGTTGGCCATCAGTGTCATTTATAGGCCCTTGATTTGCATAATCTTCATCATTCAACAAAATTGATGAAAATTTACTTTCTAGAGGCTTACATAAGCCAAAATCAGATAACTTTAGATGCCCATTTTTGTCCAGTATCAAGTTATCTGGTTTGATGTCCCTATAAATGAAACAAGAAAGAAAAATGTAGCTTACATATAAAAGAAACAAAAGGAAGAAAGAAATTGAAAAAGCTATACCTATGAATGTAGTTGTGTTGGTGAATAGAATGAATGGCCAAGATGCTTTCAGCCATGTAGAATCGAGCAACATCTTCAGAAAGAATGTCTTCTCTCATTAGTAAAGTCATGATGTCACCTCCAGGTAAATACTCCATGATTAGGTATAAGTAATCTGAATCTTGAAAGGAATAGAAGAGTTTTACAATGCATCGACTATCGACTTCCACAAGCAAATTCCTCTCAGATCGAACATGTTCAACCTAATTGAACGATAAAAATGGATCAATTTGCGATTTGGAGTTAGTATATGATTATATATACGATTTGGTTACTGTACCTGGCCGCGACTAAGCATGTCTGATTTCTTCAGTTTCTTCATTGCGAAGATTTCTCCATTGCTTTTAGCGCGACATAGCCTGACCTGTGAAACATAGTTGGAAGATGAATGATCGTAATTGGATATGATGGTGTGAAATAGATGAGGGTTTGTACTTCGCCAAAAGCGCCTTTGCCGATCAATGTCAAAAGCTCGAAATCGTCGATCCCAATTTTGTGCCGTTGCAATCTCATGTACTCTGTCTCTTTCTTCTCCAAATTCCGTAGCATCTGTTCCTCTTCCTCGCTCGATACTTGAGCTTCAGCCGCCTTTCTCTGTAAAGCTCGTCTCCTGGAAACCGGTGATAACTGTTATTCATGATCGTAAATAGCACCGATGGTGGGAAATTGGGGATTAGGAATACCTTTCTTTACGATCTTGCAGTCCTTGTAGGTAATTCTTGTAATGGTTCTCAATTAACTGTTTAGCGGCAGCAGCTTTCTGTCTGGTTACCGGCGAGGAAACGGAGACGTCGGGTTCCAAATTGAATCCCTGATCAGGCCTCGGAACGGGTTCGACCTTCATGGCTTTTGCGTCACCGCCGACGCCGACGCCAACACCACCGCCGTCCATTTGCAGAGTTTCTTCAGTTGATCTGAATAGAATTCCAGATCCAGAAGCAAAATAATTGGTGAATAATTTATAAAGAATGAAATGGGATCAATGAAAGGCAACAGAAATAAAGAGGGGGGTTCAAATTAATAATCGAAGGTTCTGCATAGTTGGAATTAGGGGAATCTTTTGACAGTTATGATAGGAGGAGTGATGAAATCGAGGCAAAAGGAAGGAGGAAAGAGTTTGCGATTTGTGATCCATCTGTTGAGACTGACAGTGAGTTTAAAAATATGAAAGTTGTAGGGTTTGGTGAGGGTATGAAGCATGAACTGTCAATGGTTACAGGGTGGACTATGTGGACTGGATTGGGACTAGATTTGTGCGATGGAGTGCAGCTGACGCCATTGCCATCGCCATCTCATTTGGGATCTAAAAGTATCCAAAGATGAACGATGCTGGTAGCTTTTTTGCCTGCGAGGATTTTAAGGATCAACAGAGCAGCAAATGTTGTCCATTTCAACAATTCTCTATATAATTTTGTGCTCAATTGATGCCTCCGTACGTAGGAGGAAAATATATTTAAGAAAAGTGGTAAAGTTGAAATTGGTAATGATAAAAATAGTGATTTTATGTAGTGACTTTTAATAAAATAGTAAAAGAAACTATGATGGAATTATATGTGTGTGAAAGTCAACTCAAACACACATATACAATAGGGAGTGTTTATTTAACATTACCCTGAAAGAAAATAAAACATTTAGCTTTAGATCATAGATTTTACTTAGGTTCTATTAGATTAAACGGAGTGCACATACCGCAGGGTGCGGTTTGGTGAGATGGAAACTGCACCCCTGTAGGTACACCACCCCACCCGTTTGTATACACCGCACATGTGATCCTTTTGCGGGGTTTGAACACCGCACACACAACACACAAATACATACTATCTTATTGTACAATTAGGTTTATATCAAGCCATCTGTTTCTTCTCTGTCAAACAAAACACTTTGATCGCAGGAAATTGAAGAATTGTCATCGAATTTCTATGGTTGAATGATGTCAAAAGGAAAGAAGAAGAAAAGATGAATATGGGTTTTTCTGTTTTACCTGATTGTAAAGTCAGATTTGACGTGTGAGGAACAATAATATCGTGAAGATCGAAACAAATATTCAATATGTCGAATGATTAATATTTGTGAGAGTGTACAAAAGACTGTGCTCTGAATCAAATGGATGAGCAACGCATAAAGCACATACACCTCATATACGTGAGCTCTACCTAATAAATGACCTAAACATGACTATATATAGGTAGGCTACAAAATTAGGGCAAAGCCTGATACACACAAATCATGGTGGACCTTCCAAGCCCGCCAAACATCATCTGATGTAGGGCTTTGTACCCTAACAATCTCCCCCTTAAAGGTTGGAGTGGATGATGTGGCGTAACACCGCGCATGAGCAACTGGCGAAACCGAAGACGATGATAACACGGGGTGTAAAAGCGAATCTTCAAATCTCCATACGTCGGTAGTCTCCAAAACGAGCCCTGAGATAATGGCGTGAATAAGAACTGTGTTATAGAGGACCTTCGCAGCCTCAAGCAACACATAGTAATCCTGAAGATAAGCATAAGCGTAGACCCGTCAAGAAAACCCACTCCGAAATCGAAACTCGATCACCTCATACACGTGAATAACTCCCCCTCGACGTGTCATCGGTCTCCAAAAAATGTAAGCGTGAAGTTATCCACCAAAGGAATAATCGCAAAAAGATGCCACATAATCATCCAACAAACTCGAGTCTCAACCAAACATCTTATGTCCTAGAAAGCAACAACAAAAACTAAGCTCTTAAACCTAATTTTCCTGATTGGCGTCGTCTGACGGTACACACTGTGTCTTCGATACACCGTTCATTAAACCCCATTCTTTGTAACAATATGTTAAAGTAAAAAATTTTGAGCCGCTAACTTGACTTCAGAACTCGCTAAAGTGAGGCTGCTTCAACACAAACATCACAGTAAACACTAGTCTACTCTAGTTTGTATATTGAGTCGTGCCATTATGCTCAGCACCTCGAGCTGCATATATAAGTTTTGCTCTATACGTCTTGTCAGTTGCTCTGCACCTTGAGTCGTGCATGCAATTCTTGATTAGTGCATCTTGTCGGGAAAATATTCCTTTGTACCACATTGCTCGGTGCTTCGAGCCATCCTATATTGCTCAGTACATCGAGCCACCCTATATTGCTCAATATGTCGAGCCACCCTGTATTACACAGTACATTGAGCCATCATATATTGCTTAGTACGTTGAGTCATCTTATACTGCTCAGTACATCGAGCCCAAAACATCTACATACTAGACCCAAAACCGCCTAGTTCTAATCACACATCCTATAAACACACACGAGCTAAAGTAAAGGACATACAACATCCATACAGTGTAGTGAGAAGCTCACATCGAACTACAATGTAAAACCCATGCAGCAATGTTGAGAATCCAACCAAGCTCAACTCATACTCCTTATACTCATATAAGGTATATTACATTATTATAGCTCGTATTAGCTAAGCCTTACCCTATAAGAATTTCATTCCTGAAATTCAACTCTAACACCTCTAGGTCAATACGCCACAATCCTTCATACGGTTCTTAGATTGAATCGGTTCTCCATTTTAAAATTCTGTCAAAATCCAAAATATTTGTCTTCATAAAGTATTTATAAAACTCATTTCATGAATGCATCCCATTAATACATATAGTATATCAAATAGGATATGCAAACAGAGAAACATCATAAAATACTTAATAATGACATTCGTTCTGACAATAACTCGCCTTATCATCGACTGAAAATTCAACACTAAAATCTTGTAAGATTGTTGTTAGAATTTTAATTGTGTCAAAGATTCTGACATCCAAAGTCTTATGTTCCTATCCGAAATGGTGATGATCCGAAGATGACTGTTTGAAGATTGTAGTTATAGAAGATGATTGTTTGAAGATTGTAGTTATTTGCAATAACTTTCCATGTTTATCTAGGGATATTATGTTTATCCTTTGTAATATGGGCTTAGGTTTTTGGGTCCATTACTCATGTTTATAAATAGTCTTTGTAACCCTAGCTTTAGACGTATTCAAGAGAGACAGTGAGATATCATTGTAATCGTTCCAAGTATTAAGGTGCTCGTCTTACGATTAGGAGCCCTATCATTCATTACAGTGATAATAAAATCATTCGGGACCGTTTATATTCAAAGTTTATATATTCCTAGATCTCGTCTGTTTGCTTTGTATTGTTGTGTTCATATTCCGTACAAGTGGTATCAGAGCGGGTCGTTTACCGTTTTTTTCTCTTCCTAGAATCAAGATATTCTTCTTTGATTTGTGGATCTAAGTTGTTTCTAGATCCACTATTCCACACTTCAAATATTTTTCTAAGTTGAATGCGGTAAAAAGATCCTATCTTTCAATGGAAAACAACGCAAACAACATCATGCTGAATAATGCGACTCCCTTGGGCTCAGTAAACAAGGCCCTTATGCTTATTCCAGAGTTATACGATCAATGGGCTGACCACATGGAACACTATCTGAATGGCATCAATGAAGATCTGATGAGATACATTCATGATGGTCCATTCACTTCCAACATTCAAGGAATATTCGTTCCTGGTGCTGTAGTAGAAACCGAAGAGGTCATAACAGCTAACAAGAAGAAGGTCAATAACGACAAACGTTGCATGCGAGAGTTGAAGAGTGGTTTCCCTCTCATCACATTTAATCTCATTCATGGAACAAAATCTGCAAAGGAAATATGGGACAGACTGAAGATGCGATACGAAGGGAATGACGACATGAACAATTGTATCATCAACAACATGTCATGAACAATTGTATCATCAACAACATCCTAGCTGAGTTCAGTAACTTCAAAAAGCTTGAAAACGAGATGATTGATCAAACCTATAAAAGGTTTTATGATGCCGTTTACAATCTCGAGAAGTATGGTGTTTCAAAAACCTCGCATGAAAAGAATTTTGGGTTCACGTAGTGTCTCCGAAGGGAATGGAGACAAATCGATATGATGGTACGGTCTCACGAAAGAATTAACAACTACACTCTGGAGGAATCATATAATCTGCTGAAATCATACATGCAGATCGTTCGAATTCTGGTACACTAGCATTCGTTTCCAACACTGAGAACGAAGAATTTTTTTATGCTGATGACGAAAGTGAGCTTGACGTGGATGGTGATTTTGTGGCTCTTTACTCCAATAACAATAAGAAATTTCATCGAAAGCCTCAATTAAATCCAAACAACAACCAAAACATCAACACCCGGAAACAAGTGATGCGATCTGCCGATGTTCCCATCAAGCCGAAGACCGATTTAGCCCCAAAACCGAAGAAGAAGTTGTTAGGGGACTCCGGATATGACTGCAACTACTGTTTTGGTAAAAATCATCTGGCCGAAGACTATATGTTGAAGAAAGCAAATGAAAAGAAATATAAAGTGAAGGATGAGGCTTATTATGCAAAAAAATATTGAAAAGGCTAGGGCTAAGACACAAAATCTCTCACTTATAGCTTCCAAAGAAGATGATGGAGGTTATCAAGTCTGGTCATCTGGGTCAGACGATGAAGAGATATGAAGACCAACACATGGAGCAATGTTTGTAGCTCACACTGGAAATGGTATTTGGTCAAAAGATGATGAAAGTGACAAAGAGATTGAAAGCTAAGTGAAGAATGGTTGTCTTATGGCTAAAGGATCCGAGGCTACTTCTAATTCTCGTATTACCATTCCAAAATAGGTATCACTCTTACTCGAAAACTTTAATATTCCAGAAGCACATTATATTGATAATCTTAACGAAATTATGTCGGATTGGCTACATATGAATCAACTACTTGTTTCAGCAAATAGTGATGCATGTCACACATGGGATGAAGTAACTTCGCTTAGGAACAAGCTTGAAGGAGTGAGAGGGGCACTTGAGAAGAGTTTGTTTAGAATTGAGATATTAGAGCGATGTTTTATTAAAATAAAGGAGCGTTTTTTTTTTTGTGAAACTGCTAAGCGTCTTTACTCTTATATTACATGTATTTACCATTCTTCTGATATTGCTTTAGAACACCACAAAAAGCTTTTACCTTTTCTCGACTTTAAATTACGAGATATTGATTCTATTTCCTGTGAGTGCGAATCTATTGTCTATTCTACTGAGTTACCAAACCGAACATATGATTATGGCTCGGTAGCTTTTCAAAATTTTCTAAATTCTAATGATCTCTTGAAATTTATGGATGACTCAATTCCCACCATCCCTCATCAAATAAAAGTGCTTCTGTGAATAACTTTGAGAATGATACCGTGAATAATGATTATGTGATTGAAAACAATTGTGATTCATACTCAAACATTGTGATTCTTCTCATACTTCTATGGATTCATATGAAAATTTTGAAAAATATGAAAGTTAAAGCAAACAAAATGATTTTCAAAGCTGTTCTTCTAAAGTTTAAGAAGATTCCATCGAAAATTCAATTCCCCATTTATATTCTTGATACTTTAGAAGAGTTTAAAACATTTTCAAAAGACAAAAGTAAAACTCTTATTGAACTAACATCTACATATCCAAAGGTTGCTAACTTCAAAAATGCTCTTTTTCTAAAACAATGAGTTAAACTCCAAAAAGATGTGAGTTACTCTCGCTTGTCAGAAAGGATAATGAATCGGTTACTCCTGAAGGATTCTTCTCAACTGATAAAATGCATGAATATAACCTTAAGGAACATCTCGACGTAGAAATCAATACTAGAAAACAAGAAACGTATCAGTTGAAAAATTCCTTCGGATGCAACACTCACCATCCTAACTTCAGAAGAAGTTTCAATGAAACACCAAGTTTTCTCAAACATAAAGCTGTTTATGAAAATAGACATAGGAGAAACTTTAGGGATTTTCAAAACTAACAAAAAGATTTCAAAAATTAATAGAATCACTCAAAACCGAAGAAATATGTAAAGCCTAAACAAGTTTTTGAACCTTACAAATTCACTTGTTCTAATAAGAGATATGAAAAACCAACGAAAAAGAATTTCACAAAAGGAAGCATCTCTATGGATACGTTTCATGTATGGCTCGATTAAAATCTTAACATTTTTCAAAATAAAACACTAACCTTTCAAGATCTCAAACTAGCATACGAAGAGTTTCTCTGTGAGACTACACAATGTAGCTCCTCATCAGGAAAATCTTTGATGAGCAAGAAATACTAGGTCCCTATTAAACAAAAATCGAACCAAGAGAGAGAACCGAAGTCCAAACCCCCAAATAAAGTCATGAGATGGGTTCCTAAGAACAATCATAAGGACAAACAATTCCCAATCTCAATCAGAGAATTAGGTTCTACCTCAGGAACTAAAAAGGCAGATCTAGTAGATGCTTGGATCAAAGATCTAAATACTTACCACCTAGGACCCAAACAATATTAGGTACCTAAATCTTCTCTCTAAACTGCAGGTTTTATGTGATGAGCAGTACGAAAAAGAATGGTAGATCGATAGTGGTTGCTCACGTCACATGACTGGAATAATAGAATACTTGCGAGATTTTAGAAGCTTGGAAGATGCAGGTGATGTAAAATTTCGTAACAATGAAAAATTTCCCATAAAGGGTTACCGGAAGATCACAAATGGGAAGTTTACAATAAACCGAGTCGCATACGTGGAAGGATTAAAGCACAATTTGATAAGCGTCTCTCAGTTGTGTGTGGGTAGTGGATATAAAGTGAAGTTTGATGAATAAGGAAGTGTAATCAAGAAGAAAGGAAAAAAAATAAATTCTTTTAAAGTCACGAGGAAAAGGTGAGATGTACCCCCTGGATATGAAGTCAATCATTGGTGCACCATCAATCTACTTGCTTTCAAAGACCCTTTCGGATTTGAGCTAGTTATGGTATAGAAGATTATCTCATCTTAACTTCAAAAATATAAACAAACTCGTGCCTCTATACCTTGTTCGTGGGATGCCAGCTCTTAAATTTGACAATGACACATTGTGTGCTGCATGTGAGCATGGCAAACAAAAGCGTTAAAGTCATCTCGTCACAACTAACACCAAGATATCCGAACCTTTGTCAAAATTCCAACTCCACCTTTGTCACCTCCACCTACTTTGTCCTTTTTATTATCTGATATGGCGGACTCACTTTCGGACCATGAACATTTTGGTGCTCAGGCCAAAGAAGACTATTTTTGAGGTTGTTCCCATCGACATTCAAGATGATGATGATGATGAACCGGATACCAGCCTGGTATCCATGAAGCAGTTCGTGTGTTAAATCAGAAGTTAAATGTCTTGCTTCAGAATCAGTCTGCCAGCACTTCCTCAGACACAACCAAACTCATCGGTCAACATATTTCTGATACCATTACGACATTGGAGCAGTCCATCTCCAACACGATTGAATCCAATGTCACTAAGGTAGTGAAGTTCATGGAAGATTAAGGAAAGTCGGCGGTAACAATCTAGAAAAAGTTGACATTCACTGCAAGACCATGGGCAAAATGTTTTAGGAAAAGATTCAGATGATAAACAAGCATACTGATGACAAGCTCACAGAAGTGGTCACTAATCTCAATTTTTCCCATTCCAAAGTCCAAGCCAAGCTTGTGACATTGACCCAATGTTTCGATGCTATAAACAAACAAGCTGCAGAGGTTCACGCCAATCAGCTTAAAGATTTGAAGTTCGATAATGAGAATGCAAAGAATACTCTTGCGAACATGGAATCGAAGGTCCATGCTTTTCACACTCAACACTCTGTTCAAGATATTGCGAAGGCTTAGGTTGAAAAGATCGTTTCGCAAGCTACTGAAAAGTTAAGGAAAGATATCGCTCCACTTCTAACCCTGTTTAGTCGGTTGCTTGGTGCTCCGAAGCTTGCCCAGCCTTCGTCACAAGGGGGAGAATGGATGCGACCAACCAGACCAATTCGAACCACCATACCACCAACAACAACTTTGGCACCAATCATCTTGTCTACAACCATACCAACATCAGCACCTCCCTTCGATTCACATCAGCTCCAACATCCGCATTTACATTACTGACAACAACCTCTACCA
Source organism: Cichorium intybus (assembly GCA_023525715.1). Lineage (NCBI taxonomy): Eukaryota > Viridiplantae > Streptophyta > Magnoliopsida > Asterales > Asteraceae > Cichorium > Cichorium intybus. Next base: position 79,067,321 of record CM042011.1, read on the forward strand.
CACTACCAAGAAAAAATGCACTCTTGACAATAGTGAAAACAACCACTCTGCTTACGAAACCTCTTGCATCCGAATCCACATCAAGTATCATCAAATGGTCCTTAAGTGGAATCAAATTCGGATCTGATCCCTCTGGCTACATCAACGGTTGTGACCACTACTCAGGTTCCTCCTACATCCAGTTCTACTGCTAACAAAGGAAAGAAAGTTGCCCAAGAATTATCAATGTCAGAGACAAAACAACAGCAGGCTGAAGAGTATGAGAAACTAAGAAGATTAATGTGATCGCCCGAAGTAGAATATGAAGGAAAGAAGAGATGGGCTATATAACCAAGATCTAGACGTTCGAGACTATCATGTGCTTGGCTTTCAGTTCTCTTGAAATTTTTCACAGAGTTCTGTTGGTGTCATATTCTGTTGAAAGCTTAACAAACTCTCAGTTGGATATTCCCAGCAACCCAAAGTTGTTCGCCTTTAACCAATATGATATCTGGTTCATGCCATTTGAGAAGAAGAAGTTTCAAGAACAAAAGGCCATAGTTCATGCGAATTTTGGAAAAGATCAAACAAAGGCGTGGTCACAATTGAAGATAGTGGGAATTGACAAGATTGAGAAAAGTGAGTTGTTTGAGGAAAGTACCAGCACTACACTTATTTCGCGCGGAGAGGCGAGGAGAATGTTGAAAGTTCATTCATGGTAGCTGATTCCCCTTAATGAATCCGAATGACTTCATTGTCATGATCGAGAGATGGTTTAAGATGAATCAAACTAAGATGTCCAAACAATAGACCCTCACAGCTGGCCAAAATATGATAGGGTTCTTCTTGGGAGGATATTTGAAGACCTTCACATGATATGGTTATGAGATTGCGAAGCTATATAAGGAGACGGTCACTCCTGCGGATAAGAAGCTTCAAGGAATCAACAACTATACTGATGAGAAGATCTTGTAGAAGCCACAGGGTGTAATGAATAGATGGAAGGAGTCGCAGAATGGTCCAACAAAGAAGTTGTTCTTTGATATGGATCAGAAGGAAAAGTTTCCTACAACCTTTCTGGAAACCCTTCTGGTGTGGATTGGTGTCAACAAGGAGAATACAGAGCTTGTGAAGAAGGAGTTACATGATCACATCACATGGTGGATACACGTTCGGAAGGAACTGATCAAAGCCTTTTCAATATTATAATTTTGGATACCTTTCATCTTCACCACAAAGGGAGAGATTGTTAGGATTTTGATTGTGTCAAAGATTATGACATCTGAAGTCTTATGTTCCTATCCGAAGTGGTGATGATCCAAAGATGGTTGTTTGAAGATTGTAGTTATCTGCAACAACTTTCCATGTTTATCGAGGGTTATTATGTTTATCTTTTTTAATATGGGCTTAGGTTTTTGGGTCCATTAGTTATGTTTATAAATAGTATTTTAATGACGATGAGATATCGTTATAGTCGTTCCAAGTATTAAGGTGCTCATCTTACAATAAGGAGCCCTATCATTCATTACAGTGATAATAAAATCATTCGGCACTTTATATTCGAAGTTTATATTCCTAGATCTCGTCTGTTTGCTATGTGCTGCTGTATTTGATGGGTTTTGATAAATAAAACAGACGTTTTATGCTAAAACGGCAACAGAAGCTTTTTAAAATAACTAGTTTATTTTAGACCATTTTAAACAAAACCATCGAGGATCAATTTACATGAGTAAGAATGATATTAAAAACATACATAGGATGTTTTAAAGAGATAACATTTGAACCCTTTGAACCCTCTTGGTATTGGGGTGTTGAAGTAGATGGCAAAAATCAAGAAGCTTGATTTCTCTACAAGTATCCACCACAAAAGTAAAGACATTTAGAATGCTAGTTCCTTCTTGTAAAAAGAACTTTTTAAGCCTTTAAGTACTTAACAAATTAAGCACTAAATGAGAAGTGCTTCTACACTCTCAAACTTGGAACAAAATTTACAAAATGGGAGAGTAGAGGGAGAAAAGGAGTTGGCCACGTTTTTTAGACTAGATGAGAGAAAAACTAGATGCAAACTTTGCATCTCACTCTCTTTTATACTCACAAGAGAGTACCATGACTCATACTATCATTAAATGCAAAAGATATGATCTTATACAAAGTATGAGTGTGTAAGGTGAAGGTTGATAAGTAACCTCCACCTAACTCTCTTATGGTGGAAAAAGGACAAGAGTGTCCAACACGCTTCCTTTAGAAACTAATTAAGTCTAGTTACATCTTAATGTAACCCAAAGTGTTCAAAACTTTGTACATTACTTAATATATCATACCATATGATATAATTATTAGTTTAACTCCTTATAATGATTATTTTCACAAAACAATAATTATTCTGTAATTAAATACAAGAGTTGAATTTATTTATTAATTATCAAATACTTAATAAATATTCAACAAGTACCAACTTGATAAATGTATGACCTTAGGATCATATATTATTAGCAATATCATTTCACAATGATTTTTGAGCATATAGATCCAACAGTGTTCATATTCCGTACAATTCCCTCGTTAGATAACGACTGATCTTCCTTGCTTTTGATTCGAACTTTTGACATTTATATCTCTAATTTCTACTTCAGGATCTTTTTTCTATCTATTTATCAATAAATCCTTCTAGTTTTTGTGTTTTGGTATGTGAGAATACGATATAGTGTACATATTTTCATAAAATGTTCCTCAAGATATTAACATTGACATTTACAACCCTTTAAAATAGCTAATGATCAAATAACTTTTAGTAAAACTATTTAAATAATTTTAATAATATTTTTACAAAAATATAAGATTTTTTTATTAAAGTATAACACACAATCACGTAATATAATAATATTCAATTTTTAATTATATAGTTTTAATAAATTAAAGAGATGGTGTTCGGTATAACTTTACTAAAAATAGAGGGGTTTAAATTTCAATACTTTTTTGTTATATACTCTTCTTTAAAGAGAAAATAAAACTAAGTACAATAATAACAATAATATTCGATATCGGTATCCGTTTGATTGTATCGTTGATATATGTTTAATAACATTATGTACGTTTTATAAAAATATGTTTTTTAAATTAAACTATTATATTAAATATGTAATGTAAATAATAAAAAAATTAAAATTGTAGATGTGTTCCGATGATTCAAAAAAGTTTTTTTGCAGAGTATACATTCTTTCTTTCTTTTGTCAAATTACCAAAACCTTGATATAGTTATATTAATTATTTCCTAGGTAAAAGAAGTATTAAAAACAATATATTTAAACAACTTTGAGTCAACATTGAAGAAATGGAAAGGTAAAATGATTCAGAATCTTTTTTTTTTTTCGCTAAATCATTATACGTCCTCAAATTTGTAATATTACATTCCATTGGAACTATTTATTCATGAATATAATATAAAGTATAGTTTAACACACAACTCCTTTATATTTTTTTCATCATTTTCATCTTACGATATTCTTGATATTATTTCCAGCTCATCATCGTATCGATCTGGATGAAAACAATATAAAACGGTTAAACAAGTGGACTTATTTATATTAGCAAGAGATAGAACATATTTAAATACATCATAATACGGTAATACCTTCTTCGTTGACTTTTAACTTTTTCATTCATCCATCATATTTCGTATTTTCGGAAAGGATTCCGTGGTGTAAGAAATTACTTTGGATATTTGAGTTGCTTTCCGACGTAGTCAAGCACGTCGTCTTTTCGTCAATGATTGGGATGATTTTTTATGGTTACTCACTTTCGGTGTTGTGTATCTTCAAAAAAAATCTAATTTTTTTAAAGATTTATTTTGACGAAATGTTTTGTATATACGCGACTTAATGCATTAAGTTACAATTTTGAAAAAAAAAAATTATAGTCTAGGAATTCTCAAGATCTCATGAATATTTTGGATCTCACAATAACATATATATATATATATATATATATATATATATATATATATATATATATATATATATATATATATATATATATATATATAGAGTTAGGTTCTATTAGGAACTCAAAAATTCATGAGATCTTGAGAACCTATTGTGAACCATCAGATCAAAAAATTGAAAGGCTAGGATTGATAATGGCAGTTTTGTAATTAGTATTAAAAATCTTGAAATTTATATTCGAGATAATGATTAAGGTAAAGACCAAAATTTTTGAAAGTATTAAAATAATGTAGCAGGAATTATAGTAAAACTCTGAGAGTTTGGAGAGAATTGGTGAAAAAAGGCAAATTAGTCTTTTGCCATACTTTGGACGTTAGTATAGAAACATTTTTGGTGTTTGGGGTAAAAAATATGAGAAGTAGAACTTGGTGTAATAAAAGTTGAATATATATATATATATATATATATATATATATATATATATATATATATATATATATGTAAGTGAGACTTTATGTTCGTAAGGGTAATTTGGTCATTTGACCATATGCAGGAGTTATTATGAAATTATATCTTGGTTCTGGACTAAAGATGTAAGAAATATAGTTTCATGTGGCAAAAATTTGATGTTGGTGCCAAAAGTCCAAGAAATGGAACCTTAGGGACTAAATGGTAAATTTGGAGGTATAAAAGGGAGAAAAATCTCCCCACATGTTCTGGAAACCTGCAGAAGCTACGGGAAGAGAGGGTGAGATACGATTTCTGGAAGTTCTCAAGACTTGGAGTGGGATTTGGAAGCAATAGCTTGAGAATTTGAAGTTATCAAGATTAAAGGTTAGTGAAGGTCCTTCTAATCAAGTTCTTGAACTTGTTCTTCACGGGATAAACTGAAAATTTAGTTTCATTCATGATTCCAAATGATTTATATGATCTTTAAGTTCTGCACATGATAGTATGTTAAGATCATACCAATTAATCCAAAGGCTTTGTTGATTTTGTGGATTTTGGGGTTTTTGGTTCAAGAACCCTAATTTCTGCACTTACAAGATTGGGTTAATACTAATGGGTTAAAACATGATGTTAATGGATGGTTTTAGTCTTGGAATAAACCCAAAATGATTAAGAACTGGAATAAGGACTAAATGTGCAAAAACAGGGAGCTACAGTGCAAAAATCGGACTAAACCAGGGGTCTGCAGCAAGAGCACGAGTCGTGCTCTTTTATGCACGGGTCGTGCTCCCCTGTAGATCAAAGTACGTTGCCATACAGATCATGCACGAGTCGTGCTCCATACAGACCAAATTATGCACGAGTCGTTCATACCTTCTGTTAAGAAAATGTCATTTTTGAGTTTGGAACTTGGTGCTAGACTTGTCCGATTGGTCTATGATTTATACTATAAGTCTAGAATGGTGTGAAAACACAAGGAAAATTGTTCAATGAGGAATATTACCTTCCGAGGGTACTGTAGTAAAATACGTATATTTCGGGAAGATATACGACTTGTATAAAGTTAGTTATTTAAAAGTTATATACTTATTACGACCCATATTGGTATAATAGGGACTCTAATGAGTTATAGAGTCAGTTAGCATGAATGTTAATGTATAACATGTTAATTATAGGTTCATGCCAAATGATTATTGGACCATGAAAGAGTATGAATGCATGGAACGTTTAGATAATCCACTAGCAATACATGAGGTGAGTACATGCAGTATTTTTACCCATTCTGGGGTACATGGCAAGTAAGTATATTCAAAACTTCTTATAAAATTTCTATATGTGAAATTATATGCAAGAGTAATATTTCTAACTTGGTTGTGAAAGTATAATGCTATATTTGAAGTTATGTTTTTGAACTACAAGTCAAATTAAGTGAAAGTATATATTGGCCTATGAGTCAATTGAGTGAAAGTATGTTGGGCTATGAACCAATTATGTGAAAGTATATTTTGAATACAAACCATATATGTTTTCAAGTATGAATAGGCATATAGCCACAAGATGTTTAAGAATAATGTTTTGGTTACAAACCGTATATGTTTTCAAGTATGAATGGGCATATAGCCATAAGATGTTTGGAAAGTATGATTTGACATTAAACCTAGAATGTTATAAATACATGTTTTAAATATATGATTAATATGTGATGAAAGTTATAAATTTGGCATTTAGCCATAAAGACATAAAATGATGAAGTTTGGCACTTAGCCACTATGTATGTAAGTAATGTTCAAGTAAGCAGCAAGTATTTTGTATGACTGGTATTTGTAGCAAGCAATGTTAGTAAGGGAACCATGCAGTGTTCCACCTACCCGGGTTAGGTATGGAGTCTACTGGGGAAAAAGCCCCATCGCAAAGTAGATTTCCTAAGCAACTTCTATGGTGAGGATTGATCCGTTCTTTCTAGCTGTAGAGACTTGGGGTATCACTTATGGTGATTAAAGCCCTAAGTATAAAAAGCCAGCAAGTTTATAATACCAGTCAAAGTAAGTAAGAAAGATGCTATTTTTGCAAAGTATATAATGAAATGATTTTGGAAAGTAAAGAGTTATAGTATGTTATTACTATAAAGTTTTGACAGATGTTTTATGTTATGAATTTTATAATAGTTGGAAAAAGAAGTTAAAGATTTGAGTCTAAAACTCATGTAACTCACGAGACATTATTGTCTTACGTATTCTATGTTTTGCCATGTATTCCAGGTTAATATGCTATGCTATAATTGGATGAGGTTTAGCTGGAGTGGAGCTCGAATTAGCTCCTATCTTGGACTCAAGGTTTAATCATTTCTTGCTTACTATGGTTAATTTTGGTATGAATTTGTAACACCCACTGTTTCTAAGCATGAAAATTAACAGTTTTTGATAAACCGTATTTTTGTATTCATGTATTTATACTAAAACTATAGTATTTGCAAACACTAGAAATTGGGTGTCACAGAAAACCTATGAATTAGGAAACCCCCAAATCACGCTAAACTTTCCTTTGAAACAGGAGATTCCGAATCAGAGCATATCCGCCTCTATCGTCATCTTCCTCACAACCTCACAACCTCTCTAAACGATGCAGCCCTCACCCATCAGCACCTTCCCTTCTCCCGTCGACTCCAACCCATCCGATTGGTGGTGCACCGACGACTGATCCGACTGTGCCCTAGCCGTCTCCTCCCATCTTCACCACTAATTGATCTGACTGTGCCCTAGCCGTCTCCTCCTCATTAGATCAATATTGTGCATTAGCCATCGCCGCCTGCTGCAATCCGCCATCGTCGATTGTAGGAGAAAGTCAAGGCAACCCTACGCAGGTAAGCCGCATCGGTACTCTCTCTCTCTTTGTCTTCCCCACCACGTTCTCAGAGATTCCGATCGGCAAGAACCAGTGAGTTGATCCCGTGAACCACTTCCAGGCCTCCCTCGACGCCGTCGCCCTCGACTGAGGCCTACTGCATCACCGGCGTCGTCCTCCCCTGCTGCTCCCCGGGTGTTTTTCATCACACCACCACCACGTCTTTCACCTCCTCTGCATCCGGTCATCGGCCCGCTAATCCTCCGATCTCTCCTCTCTACGTGGTTTTTTGGATGCCGATTCATATGTTTTTTGGATGCCGATTTACCCATGTCGATTATTTGGTAAATTTTCTTGTGCGAAATCATTTGTTGACAAGCAAAGCAATTCTTTTTATCTTGCCCCAATGATTACATCCTTTCGTTTTGTATGCATATTTCTAGAAAACGCTTTTAGGTTTGTTCTTTATAAACTTGATTTTTTGAAAACCTAACACCGATTACAAATATTATAAGAAATAATTACCCTATGGTTTAATTTAGATATGATAACAAAATTCTTTCTAACTCGGCATGGTAGATAACAACAATTCTTTTTACAAAATCTTTTTTTGAACAAAAGTTCTTCACAGGTAGTATTGGAGATTATGTTGAACCTTTACCAAAGGCTCTTTAAAAGCATAAGTATCGATTAATGGTAAATTCTTTTTCCTTTTTTTTGTAATAAAATTTAATTTATGTTAATATGTTTCAATTTTTGATGAATATTTAGGTAGTGGCAGAGGAGTTAGTTAGAGAAAAGCCATGGCAAAACTCTACTTGAGGTATGTACCAGAACCCGATGCATATTGCCATTAGATACATATTGTCATTATATATTATCAAAATGAAATTTAGCATTAATTTCCACATGCATATATCATTCATGTTCATATTATCTGATTATTTAAAATTATGAAGGGCTGACTTTATCCCCATGATCCCTTTTCCATTTTGATGACTTAATAACATAGTGCATATGTGCATATATATACATAAATACATACGTGCATATGTGTAAACATATATATGTATATGTACACATATGTGCATATGTGTACATATATACATGCACATATGTGGATATGAACATATGTGATTACATGTGCAAAAATGTGTGTGTACACATGTGTGCATATGCGCATAGGTGTACATATTCATATATGTCTATTTGTTTGTGTACACATGTGTGCATATTTTCATATATGCATACATATATGTGCCTATGTGCATATTTGTATATATGCATGTAAATATTTTTGGGGGGTTGTTTTTTAATATGTAGTTATATAAATGCATATATGCATATATGTTTCTATGTGTATAAATGCGTATGTGTACTGACAACGCCTAGTAATATCACATATTTTAGATGTTGTTGAGCCCTATTCTTAGTGAAATTATATCATATATCTACTGGTATTACTCACTTTTTGTGCCAGCACTTGTTTGGAAAGAAATAATGAAAACAGGGACTAAAAGCGTGCAATTTGGAAGAAGTTTAAAGATCAAGGCAAAATCAGGGAAATACGTACGCGCGCCGCGGAAGACATCAAAGCGCGATGCGGATATAAAGCGCGGCGCGGCTGCGGGAATTTTGCAACTATAAATAGAGGCTTTTTCAGCCGAAAACCCTAGCAAAGACCTGGTGTAAAATCGACCTTCAAGGCTCTTTGACTCCGAGATTTAGCTTCAGCAACTACCTTTTTGGTATTTTCAGGTTTTATGTTTAATTTTCTTTAGTTTAGTACTTAGTATTAGTGGCTAGTATCTTTGGGAGTGACAACCATTGATATTGAGCTTGTTAGTTATTGTTTTCCAGTAGTAGGTTACTATTTTGGACCTGTGGAATTCGTTTTGGTTTATAATAATCATTTGGTTGCAAGTAATTATTGGTTTTCGATGTTTTATGCTTGTTATTGGATTGTGTTTGGATGTTTGTATAACCTTGTTTGGACTGATTTCCCTTGCTGATTTCAGTGACCAACTAGGGTTAGCTTTTGGTTTTGGACTTAGCCAGTGACTGTTTATTTGGACTTTAGTTATTGGTTTAGTTTATGCTTGGTTTATGTTTGATGATTGCCTTTGTTTGCTTTTGAATTAGAGATGTACTTCTGATTTCAGCAAGTGACTAGGTGTTGTGTACAAAACAACTAACTTGTAGTTATTATGATTTTAAAGTCTTAATCCAATTATTTACCTAATTATAAGACTATTAGACTAACGAGCAAGTATTACTCGATCATTTAATAGTATAGTTTTGGTAAGTAAAGGTATCGAATTTCCACAGGGAATTAATAACTAACTTAAGGTTTTCAATTATCAATCAAACAGTTTAGAGGCGAGTTTTAGTAAAAACTCGTAAAACTAAGTTTTAGATGCTTGTAAAATAGATGAAATAATAAATAACAATTATCGTAACAACACAACAATTAAGAGATAATATGATCGAATTATAACAAGGAAAGCTTTCGCCTAGGATTTGTTGATTCATATAAATCTAAGTTGACTAGTTTTGATTATGTGCAATGAGTTAAAATAGGTAGCATTAAGTGGTAGGATCATATGGTCAAGTCACCAATTCTATAATTTCTAAGTAGATTTAGCACAATGGTCATGTAACTAAATAACTTATAATTATGAATAATTAATATAATCTAGCATGCAAACATAGGCCATACCCTAATGGTCATAGAGATATGATCATACAATCAATGGTCATGAGTTGTAACTAAATATGATATAAGTTTTATTTCACTAATCAAGTTTATAACTAAAATAACGTCACTAGTTAAATGGTCAATAACTAGTCCAATGATATATAGGTGTCAATTACACATCAAAATGGTTCATATGATCGATAAGTTTAAATGGTCAATAAACTATAATCATATGACGAAGGCTATCAAGATTATAAACTTTAATCAAATTCAATATGTATAGCATGCAAATTATATAGTCTAACCGAAATTTAACTCGAATCAAGAACTAGATCAACACAAATTTATATTAATGAATCAACATTTCCTAGGCAAAAGCTACAGGGATCTAGCCTAGCATGGTATCAAATATACAACAACAAAATGAAGAATACATGATAAAAGATACCAACCGGTTAAAATCGACGAATCCTTGCAACAAATGAAGATCCTAGCTCCTTCTTGTAATGTAAATAACTCTCAAATACATTTATCACACATGAAATATTGAAATACACGAAGTATAATAGTTCTAAGATGTTAAATGACTGATTTCTCTCTTGGATTCTAACAAATGGTTCTTCAAATGGTCGTTCATGGCTTTCTATTTATAGCAGTCGAAGGTTCAGGGCGCGGTGCGCCTATGGTTGGGCGGGGTGCGCCCTAGTGGTTCAGATCTGGCAGTCTTTATCGCTGGAAAGGACCACGTGATCGTTTGCTTTTCAGATTGGATCTGGGCGCGGTGCGCCTAAAGGCAAGGCGGGGTGCGCCCTTGCACATGTGAGGCAACCCGGTTGAATCATTAGATGAACCCACGCGTGATTATTTTAATGCCAAGTTGGCCAGCATGTCGAACACTGGCATCACCCTAGGCGCGGTGCGCCTCATGGCTGGGCGGGGTGCCCCCCTGCTGAAATCAGAGTTGCATTTCATTTCGTTTAACGCTCAAATCTCTTGTAAAATCCGATCTTTTGCTCCAAATGTGTCTTTTAGCTACAAAATGTATTTTTTAGCATATTAGGTATCTTTAGTTCATAAAATGTATGAAACTAAACTAAAATGACATTGATATCGCCCGGAAAATATGTATAATTTACGCGATATCAAAATACCCCATACTTGAACTTTGCTTGTCCTCAAGCAATTCTTAGAATAATGTTTAGGTAAAAAATTCAATCCAAATAAACAAATACAGACACCATAGAAAAAGGTCAATGTCAGTCAACATGGTCAGAATTAGTTTTGTAAGGACCCTATATATTGAACAAACGTTACCCACTTTTAGCTTTGTGAACCACTTTCTTTGGCTACTCGAAGGACGAATAGACTCGTCAAGATTTGGTGATTAGGAGTGTGTATCAGACAAATGAAACAGAGGATGTACCCAGTGGGGGTACTTTTCATCTACCTTTTATGAGGCTTTTATCCTATTGAAATTGGGATTTTAAATTTCCTCTGGGCAAACACCCGGTTTTGAAAGTTTCACCCTTGTACTGTCCTTTACTGTTTACCGTCTCAAACCTTTCATTTCCTTTTTCTCATCACTAATCATAAAACTTCAATCTTCTATCTCGACAGGCCAATGTATTCTATATCTTCAATTTTTAGCTCGGGTTAAGTCTCTATTTTTTTTTGTAGACTTCTTGATGTTTTCGTCTTTTTGCTCTTCATTTTCTTTGAAGTCTATAAATAATCGTTGGATCTCTTTGACTTTTTCTCTTTTCTCAAGAATTTGGCTTCTAAGAATTTTTCTTAGATGCGTGGAAGTAGATTGTGATCAAGCTGGTATTATCGATCAATTTTATGATTTGATCCCAATGATGTATAATAGGGGATCGTCTTCAAGTTTCATCAGGAATCCATGCGATGAATCAAAAATAGTGATGAGAAGGTGGAAATGTAAGGTTGTTTGAGACTTGGGAGTACAAAGGGTTAATCCTTTCAGAAGCCAAGATGCGAACTTTCTGATAAATAATAAGCAAGGCTTAATATTTGTGTGTACACATCATCCCAATCAACCTCATCTTAACGTATCATAATTCATTGAGCACCTGCATCTGTCTTCCAAACAAGTAGTTTCAAAGTGGTCGGTTAGGCTAAAAGTGTGATTCATTTGTTTAGTATAAAGAATTTCAGACAAAACTCAGGACCAATCTTATGATTCAATTTTTATGACTTGGAACTATGGTATCTGATTTATAAATTTTTCAAAATTTTACCCAAAATTAACCTATAAATGCTCAAAAACAAATAAAATACAAGTGTAAGTACTGCAATCCCTTAATACCCCATACTTAAACAATACAACGTCCCCGTTGTATAAATATTTATAAAATAAGCTTATGAAAAAAAGGAGTATTGGAACCGACTCCCCTGAGGTATTGTACAGGTGATTGCAGATGCTGAACTTGGAGCTCTCGGAATGGATCGTGAGATGTCATCGTTTCAGTGCGATCTTATTATATTTTTATTTTTATTTATTAAAAGGACTGAAACAAAAGTCAGTCTTTCTGCACAATTATCAAATAAAACACGCAAAATCTCAAACAATACGGTTAGATAAACACACAAATAATAAAACACACCACAAATAAAAACACACTAAAAAAAATCAAAAATAAAAATTTGTTTTTGTTTTAGAAATCACCCAAAATAAAAATATATGACAAACAATACCATAAATGTCAATCCAAATCCTCAGTATCATCAAATCCATGCCCATGCGGCTGATAGTCTCCTCCTGATGGATCGTAATGAGCTCCACTAGACTGTCCTGCTCCTCCCATCCTTTGATCCCATGTCGGATAGGGATACTGCGGGGGCAGTTGCCATCCTGCCTGCTGATACATGTGTCCCATGAACTGCTGTGTATCATCCAGGTAGTGTCCTAGGGCATTCGCCTCTCGCTGGCGACGCAAATCCATCTAGACCATTTGGTTATAGAGGAAATTTAAGTTTACCTCTTGTTCCGGTCCTTGCTGCTCATGCTCGTGCTGGCGTCGTCGGCTCTGTCTGGAAGCAGAGGGCTGTGCTGCTTCTGACCCAAATCCCGGTGGCGGAGTGGTGGTAGCAATACCGATGAAATCGTACGTGTTCGGCGCCACCCTCCGAATCATAGATTTAAAATGTGATTCGGAGAGGATTTTCGGGTGCTCTGTTTTGACCGTGAGCATGTTGATGGAGGAAAAGTCGCCCAATTTCTTGGCGATCCGCGTAATCATGTTGCCACCGCAAATTGGGCTAAGCGTGTTTTGCCCCTTTGCTCGCTCCCTAAAGAATACCGCAATCGCGTGTGGGAGGTGGTATTTCACATCGGGGTTGATTGCTCCCCAAAGTGCTGGCAAATCTAGGTACGGGCATTTGTCAAACCCGTATGATTGGTTCACGGTGAACGCTAGAAAACGGTGGAGCATTCTGTGGATAGGATTTTGGATTTGGGAAGCTTTATTGTCGCGTGGTATGGTATTGTGTACATTTGCTATTTCTTGAAAGAATGAACCGCATCGTCCTTCGCTGAAATCTCCTTTGTCGTAAGTCGAAAGATAAGCCGGAAAGTGTGGGTGAAATGCCAGCTCCTCGGGGTAAAGGTCCAGGAGATACGCGAATCGGGCAAGGGACACATCATGCCAAGTTCCCATCAATCGGAAACGAATATCTTCATCAGTTTCTTTCTCATATTTGAAAGTAGAAAGAAACTCTAGCGTTAGCTCCATATGTACGTTTTCGTTTATCCGGAAGATGTTGTTCCAAGCCTCGTCAATCACTACCCCAAATAATGGATCTTCGAATTGGCGGATGAGGTAAGGTGCCAGTTTATCTGATATTCCAATCGCATCCAGCTTGTCCCAATCCACTGCTGGAGCAACATTCATATCCTTCTTTATCAAACTAGCCAAGACATATTTTGCATCCCGGTCTTCTTCTGAATTCCCAAATCTCAAATATGGGTGATTAGTTTTTGAGGTTTTGAATTTAGTTCCTGCAATGACAATACAAACAATGAGCTAAACAAGCAACAAAATCAAGCAAATGGGTCTGGCAGGAGGCAGGCGCGATGCGCCCATGGGACAGGCGCAGTGCGCCCTGCGGCTGCTCGGGTCTGCTTGCCTAATCAGTTTTCAATCCAAGTGTTTTGCTCAAATCCAGCCAATATACGTGTATGCACTATGATTATTGATACAATAGACCACAAATATCACAAAATAAACATCAATTTCATCGAAAATCAACATTCAAAATTCTAGGGTTTGTTCTTCCCCAAATTGTCAAATTTGTGTGAATTTGATGTTTTTGTATGCAATTGAAGTTTGTAATGTAATCTACTAGTCATATGCATCAATAATCATATCAAAACAACATCTAAATTGGACCATAATCAAGGAATACGAATTTTCAACTCAAGAACACTTTTTGGAAGAATTTCAAACAATTTGATGTTAAAAACTATGAAATCTAGCAAGAAAACTTAGTATAATGTACAAGGAAAGGAAGGAAACAAAGAAACATACCCATAGGTGAAGATTAAACAAGAAACTTGAAGCAAAAAATCGAGTTTTTTCGGTGTTTTGGTCGTGCTCCTGTCGGCGGATCGCGCTAGAGGGGAAAGGTTTGGTAAAAAATGAATTTTTGACAGCTTACCTGTCTTTTGTACTTACGAACCGGCGCGGCGCGCCTCAATGAGGGCGGGGTGCGCCCTGCGCCTGCCTTCCCTTTTTGTTTTTAAACATTTGCCCTCTAATTTATATTCTTGTTTATTTTATATGTTTTATTTATTTCTATTACCACAATATATTTTTTTTTTTAATTTAGAAATTAAAAATCAAATAAAACCAAAGAAAAATAAAACATACCAATCAAAAACTCGGGTTGCCTCCCGGAAGCGCTTCTTTTTCATAGATTTGGAGTCTTTTTAGCTGGACTCTATTCCACTCTAAGGTTCTACTGTTTGGAGTGGGATATCTTCGCGTTCGTTTTCGATGTGAACGCCTTCTTCATACCTTTTTAGCCTGTGCCTGTTCATTTTGTAACTTTCTCCGCCTTCCTTAAAAAGATCCACAGTCTCGTGTGGATAGTCGAAAGTGTCAACATGGAAGACTGTGTCATCACTCATCGTCGAGTGTTTGATAGTGCGGTCCATGCCAAAAGTGATAGCGTCAGTGCCAACCCGAATGGTTAGTTTTGTATCATGGATGTCTATTAAAGCTCTTGCTGTGGCTAAAAAGGGTCTTCCGAGAAGAATGGGGACGTCATCATCTTCCTCCATATCCAATATGACAAAATCTACAGGAAAAATAAATTTGTCAACTTTTACAAGAATATCTTCTACAATCCCTCTAGGATAAGTTACCGCCTTATTAGCAAGATTAATTGCCATTCGAACGGGTTTTGGTTCTGGTAGATTTAGTTTTCTGTAGAAAGAGTATGGCATTATATTGATGCTGGCACCTAAGTCTGCCAAACCATAACTACTGGCATGGTTTCCGAAGGTGCAGGGAAGATGTAAACCGCCTGGATCTCCCACTTTTTCTGGTAGGATCTTCATCATCGATGCGCAACATTTTTCACTTAATGTTACCATTGACACCTCTTCCATTTTCTTTCGGTTAGTTAGGAGGTCTTTGAGGAATTTGGCATATTTTGGCATTTGTGTTATTGCATCAACGAATGGAATGTTGATGCTCAGCTGCTTCAAGTGCTCAAGAAATTTCTTGAATTCTTTATCCTCCTTTTCCTTCTTTAATCGTTGAGGGAATGGAATGGTCGGTTGGTATGGCTGAGGCGAAACTGTTTCTTTTGTTCCTCCATCCTTAGTGCTCTCCGAATCCTTTCCAGCTTTATCTTTTTGTGTTTCAGGGGTTGAGTTGATGGTGTTTTCAATGACTGCTGGTGGAATGAATTTTCCGCTTCTGGTTGTGATGGCTTTAGCTTGTGCTCGTGGGTTTGGTTCGGTGTTGGTAGGAAGTGTTCCTGGTAGTCTTTCTTGTAACACTTTTGAAATTTGGCCAATTTGGTTCTCTATGTTTTGGATAGAGGCGGCTTGATTTCTTAGTTGAACTTCAGTTGCTGTGTGTCTCTTTTCTGACCCTTCTATGAATTTAAGCAATATTTCTTCCAAGTTTGGTTTCTTCTCTTGGGTATGTTGTGGGTTAAATCCTGGTGGTGGCTGTTTTTGCTGATTATATGTATTTTGTTGGCATTCGAATGGTGGTTGTTGCCTCTGTTGGTTATAAAAATCATTTCCTCCCCGCCAGTTATTTCTTCGTATCGGGTAGTCGAATCTATCTCCGGATGAGTAACAAGCATCTGCTTTCTTGTTACCGTCTTCATCATAAGGACAGTCTTTTTGTAGGTGAGGGCCGCTGCAGTTGTCACATCCTACAGTGATGGCATGGATACTTTGATTCATTTTCTTGAGGTCTCTCCCAAATTGGTCCAGCCGGTTATGTATGGCTGACATTCCTTCCACTGCTTCTTCTTTTAGCATCCTTCGAAATGACGGATCTCTTGAGGAATGGTTGTGGTGGGAATGTTTTGCAAGTTCCTCAATTCTTTCGTAAGCATCTGTGGCGGTTAGGTTTATGAGTGGTCCTCGCCCGTCGAGTAATTGTCTGGTTTGTGTATTGATGCAATCATAGAACTTCTGTACTTTCTGATGTTTGTCCATATCGTGTTGTGGACAGTCTTGAATCAATTCTTTGAATCGACTCCATGCTTGGTACAAAGTTTCATCTTCGTCTTGAAGGAAGTTCTGAATTTTTGCTTTCAATTTATTGATTTTGGAAGGTGGAGTGTATTCTTCAATGAAATCATATTTTAATCCGTCCCAGGTAGTGATGGAACCTGGAGGTAGTCTCTTTAACCATTTCTTTGCACCTTCGCGTAGCGTCATGGGAAAAATTCGTAACATGATTGCATCTGAGGAAATTCCTGGAATGTTGAAACAATCAGTTATTTCCGTGACTTGTTCGATGTGTTCGACTGGATCTTCGTCTTCCGTCCCTTTGAAAGTAATTCCTTTTAGAGCTGAAAGGTAATGGCCTTTAAGTTCAAAATTTGCATTTTCAGGAATTTTTGGGCGTATGAGGCTTGGTCCTGTTCCGTCTCTGGCTCGGTTGTAGTATGCTTTCAAGGTTGGTTCTGGTTCGTTAACTGGGGCTGCCATTTCTTCTATTGGTTCTTCTTTTGGGAATATACTTCTTCTTGTTTTTCTCCTGATGTTAAATTCACGTTCTGGTTCGTTCAATGGAGGTATGATGTTCGGTTGTGAACTTCGGGTCATAAACTGCACATTAGAAACTGTTTGCAAGTTGGGTGCGTTTCTCCCTTTTTTTTTTTATTAAAATAAAATAATTTTTTTTATATATATTTTTTTTAAAGAATTAAATAAATTTAAAATTGAATGTTTTTTTTTTATAAAAAATTAATATTTTATAAAAATAACAAATGGAATAAAAAAAAAATTAAAACCCTTTAAAACCTTTATGTAATCAATTAGTTATAACAACCGAATATCTTATCAAATCTACTATAATGCGTTGACTATCAAATAAAGAACGGCCAGGCAGGACAGTAGGGAGGCAGGACTCTTTCGGTCAATGACCTTTCGAAAATCCAACAACCAAACCGGATCTGTCTATTCTGACACCGTTCTCGTAAGTAGAATTACTAGCATTATAGTTGGATTGATAATCAATTTAGTTTGAAATAACTAAATAAATTGCAAGCGGATCTTAAAATTATTTAGTAAACAAATATAGAAAAATACATGCAAGTTTTGAAACAAACTAAAAAAATTAACTTCCTACGGTAGAAACCGTAAAAAGGATCGATTGACTAACAATTGTAAACAATAAAATTAATTGAATAATTCCCCGGCAACGGCGCCAAAAACTTGTTGTGTACAAAACAACTAACTTGTAGTTATTATGATTTTAAAGTCTTAATCCAATTATTTACCTAATTATAAGACTATTAGACTAACGAGCAAGTATTACTCGATCATTTAATAGTATAGTTTTGGTAAGTAAAGGTATCGAATTTCCACAGGGAATTAATAACTAACTTAAGGTTTTCAATTATCAATCAAACAGTTTAGAGGCGAGTTTTAGTAAAAACTCGTAAAACTAAGTTTTAGATGCTTGTAAAATAGATGAAATAATAAATAACAATTATCGTAACAACACAACAATTAAGAGATAATATGATCGAATTATAACAAGGAAAGCTTTCGCCTAGGATTTGTTGATTCATATAAATCTAAGTTGACTAGTTTTGATTATGTGCAATGAGTTAAAATAGGTAGCATTAAGTGGTAGGATCATATGGTCAAGTCACCAATTCTATAATTTCTAAGTAGATTTAGCACAATGGTCATGTAACTAAATAACTTATAATTATGAATAATTAATATAATCTAGCATGCAAACATAGGCCATACCCTAATGGTCATAGAGATATGATCATACAATCAATGGTCATGAGTTGTAACTAAATATGATATAAGTTTTATTTCACTAATCAAGTTTATAACTAAAATAACGTCACTAGTTAAATGGTCAATAACTAGTCCAATGATATATAGGTGTCAATTACACATCAAAATGGTTCATATGATCGATAAGTTTAAATGGTCAATAAACTATAATCATATGACGAAGGCTATCAAGATTATAAACTTTAATCAAATTCAATATGTATAGCATGCAAATTATATAGTCTAACCGAAATTTAACTCGAATCAAGAAATAGATCAACACAAATTTATATTAATGAATCAACATTTCCTAGGCAAAAGCTACAGGGATCTAGCCTAGCATGGTATCAAATATACAACAACAAAATGAAGAATACATGATAAAAGATACCAACCGGTTAAAATCGACGAATCCTTGCAACAAATGAAGATCCTAGCTCCTTCTTGTAATGTAAATAACTCTCAAATACATTTATCACACATGAAATATTGAAATACACGAAGTATAATAGTTCTAAGATGTTAAATGACTGATTTCTCTCTTGGATTCTAACAAATGGTTCTTCAAATGGTCGTTCATGGCTTTCTATTTATAGCAGTCGAAGGTTCAGGGCGCGGTGCGCCTATGGTTGGGCGGGGTGCGCCCTAGTGGTTCAGATCTGGCAGTCTTTATCGCTGGAAAGGACCACGTGATCGTTTGCTTTTCAGATTGGATCTGGGCGCGGTGCGCCTAAAGGCAAGGCGGGGTGCGCCCTTGCACATGTGAGGCAACCCGGTTGAATCATTAGATGAACCCACGCGTGATTATTTTAATGCCAAGTTGGCCAGCATGTCGAACACTGGCATCACCCTAGGCGCGGTGCGCCTCATGGCTGGGCGGGGTGCGCCCCTGCTGAAATCAGAGTTGCATTTCATTTCGTTTAACGCTCAAATCTCTTGTAAAATCCGATCTTTTGCTCCAAATGTGTCTTTTAGCTACAAAATGTATTTTTTAGCATATTAGGTTTCTTTAGTTCATAAAATGTATGAAACTAAACTAAAATGACATTGATATCGCCCGGAAAATATGTATAATTTACGCGATATCACTAGGTTTGGGTAGTAGTCTTAGTTAGTTTAGACTCTTTGGATTGATAGTCAAAAGCTAGGGAACTAGGTCCTCTGACTGTAGCTGTGACACTGTAGTTGGTAATCTGTCACCTGACTCGACCACGTAACTCCTGCGGATCGACCCTGACTACCACTGTGCTAGTGTGTGTTAGGTATTTCTCTTATTTTTTACCGCACGACGACCTAGGCGTGTCAAATTTTGGCGCCGTTGCCGGGGAGTTGTGAGCTTGAGATTAGGTGATTTGTAGGACTTGCTAGCTAGTTTTCTTAGTGGTTAGTAATCTTTGATTTTTGGTTTTTGTTTTGCGGGTGTGTTGCATGAGTGCATGCGTACCCGTAGGGGCGAGTAATTATCCCCTTTGCTTTTTGACTCAGAGATTGAGCGAACTGCGCGCAAGATCCGTGCACGTAGGCGTTTGAATACAATGAGTTTTAGTACTGTCAGTAGTAGTATGGTAGGTGTTGCCCAGGAACCCTCGGGTGAGGCATATACACGGAGGCGGATCTACAGCACCGCATATACACGGAGTGCACAAGGAATGCAACCTCTGGGAGTTCGGGAGGCGTACCGGCATATACACGGAGGCGGATCTACAGCACCGCCACTTCACGCAGTTCATGGGTGCATGCATTCAGGGGCAACCCGAGAGGGCTGCCAACATGGAGGTTTGGACACCATTGTCCAATGTATTCTATGAGGCGGGGACATCCAGAGAGAGTCATCTTCGCTACCCACTTCACCGACTCATGCACCGCATCGTCTCCACCTCCATCATGCAGCGGGAGGGGGGCGAGAAGGTGTCCGGTGAGGAGATGACTTATCTCTGGGTCCTCCTTGACCCCTCCAGGTTCCTTCACCTCCCGTTCGCCCTAGCCCTCGCCCTTTCCACCCGTGCGACGGGTGCATCATCCAGCAGTCCCCTGGGCCGTGGGTATTTCATCACCCGCTTAGCCCGCTCGTACCGGATTCTTACTGCCCTGGTTGTGGCATCCTTGACCGCCCTACCTCCGGTTTGCACCACAGCGCGAACCCTGGAGAAGATGGGGCTGATTGAGCAGCAGCGCCCGGGCCAGTTTGTGAGGGTGGCGACTGAGGCACCCCAGGACCCCCTGCCAGCTTACGCTCAGCCAGGTAGGAGACGCAGGAGGTAGGCAGCTCCAGCAGATCCAGCGCCACCACAGCCACAACAGGAGGAGGTGACAGAGATGAGGCGACTGTAGGATCGAGTCGCCAGGATGGAGGACTAGCTGGAGTAGATCGGGGAGGTACTTTTGGAGTTAGCCACACAGCAGGGACAGCGCCCCCGACCATTCCCAGCTCGAGCACATCATCATGAGGCTGGTTCTTCCAGGCCACCAGGTGGCGATTGATGTACTTTTTCTTTTTCTTTTTGGATATATGTACTGTACCTATGACACCACTATCTTTTGTTTGTTTTTATTTTATTTGTTTATATTCTGTTTGCATTTAATGTTTTGTTGAGTCATGCATGTTATACCAAAATGGGAGGAGTTGTTTCAAACAAGTGTGGGTTCACCGTACCCTCTCCACTTGTTTTGACTACCGGCGTGTTCACTGTTGCGCTACAACTCCAGAATGCGAAATTGAGGACCTTTTTGTTCGAATTTTGTACCTGTGATACCGAGTACCAACCAAGCGATCTACCGTCCAAAGGAATAACTCTTTCTCCCTTGTTCTAAATAATTTTTGTACAACGGGGACGTTATACGATTTTAAGTGTAGGGTGTGGACGGTCGAAAGAGTTTTTTGAAATTTTTGCAGAAATGACCGATTTTCAAAATTTTTAGCAACTTTTTCAAAATTTTTATTAGATTATAATTTTGAAATGAATAGTTTGTGATTGTTTATAGCAGTGTTGCAAAACTCGGTCTACTCGGCCGAGTACTCGGACTCGGCAAGGCACATTGGCGATTTTTCATGAATCGGTTGAAATACTCGGACCAGTGAGTACTCGGGATTCCTCGTGATTACTCGGGATTCCTCGGTCAAACCTTGTACTCGGGTTTGTTGACTTTGAAAAAAAATTAAAAAATGAAACCCTTATTATGAAAAGTCTTCTAAAAGTCGTGTAAAAAGGTTTCAACTTTCATTTTCAACTTTTCACCAAAACACTCCCGCCTCTGGTCTCTCTCTCGACTTGCGAGTTGCGACAACGACTATCGCCGGCATCCTCTCTCCGACGATCCTTTCTCCAAATCGACGAAGTGGTATGACATTTACAGGTATGAGTTCCTCTTTGGCTCTTTCCCTCGTCTCTGTTTCTCGAGTGGGCTTCATCTCAACGATGATTTCAAGCAGATTTCACGTTTCAAGAATCGATTTCCGGTTTATGTTCAGTTGTTCAGTATAATCGATTTCCGGTTTGTTTCAAGAATCAATTTCCGATATGGATTTCGTATATGGATTTCGATTTCAGTATAATAGATTTCGATTTCAGTATAATAGACTTTAGATTTTGATTTCGTATATGGATTTGACTGTTATAATCGATTTCGTATATGTAAGACTGTTATAATCGATTTTGTATATGGATTTCAGTTTCAGTATAATCGATTGTAAGACTGTTATGGATTTCAGTAATGGATTTCGATTTCTTAAATGGATTGCGATTTCATCAGACTGTAATGTATTTCAATTTGACTTTTTCTGTAATGTATTTCAGTTTGTCTTTTCTATAATCGATTTCAGTATCACTTTTCTGTAATCGATTCTTGTTTACACTTTTCTCAGTTTCTGTAATCGGTTCAGTAACACTTTTCTGTAATCGATTTTTCTTGTGTAAGACTGTAATCAATTAAGGTTTTTATACACTTTGGTTAATTGGTTCCTCTAAATCTCTAATATTAGATTTCACAGTAAATCTGTAATTGGTTCTTGTTTTGTTATTGTGTATAGTTTACTGTAAATCTGTAATTGGTTCATACAGTTTGTTAATTTGGTTAATTGGTTGTAATTGGTTCATATAGTTTGGTAATTTGGTTAATTGGTTCATGTTGGTTATTGTGTATAGTTCTAATTCTAACCTCTAACTTGTTGCTAACACTTACTACTCCTATGTTTGTTTTAATTTTTAATTAGCTTGTTAATCAATGGCTTCCAACACACACCCGTCTATATATAATTTACCTAAAATTAATAGCTTTATAATTTACGTTATCCGAGTACTCGTCCGAGTACTCACCGCCTAGCCGATTACTCGCTACTCGCTGGTCCACCGACTTGGGAGCGCCTAGCGACTTTTGCAACACTGGTTTATAGCATTAGTATTTTTCGAGAAATACTATTTAGTTGTGATCATGCTATTAGTTGAGTCAAATAAGTTGAGTTTTAGGAGTTAGAAGATTGGACTGTTTTAGGATTGGAATTTAGGAAGGAACTGTCAATCAGTGGCCTTTGTTGTTCGAGCAGGTAGGTCCGAAAAGGGTGGCCTCGAAGAGGCATTTATGCACCTTACCACCTAAGACCGTCTGGTCTGGGATGGTATTTTCGAAAGCTCGCTACACGGACAACATCGAAAGTCATGGACAATTCTTTTATGGCCTTTAGAATCTGAATGAGTACGTACACTTCATTGTGGACAGAAAATTTGTAATCAAGAGTTCTCTAGAAAGCCATGAATTCCAAAGAACATTCCGATTATGTTTTCAAGAACTATTTCACTCTAACTCATAAGGCAATAAGCCTTGAAACTGAACACAGTCAAAAATTGTTTGAGTCTTAGTTAAAATCTATTAAAAACTCTCTTGCTTGGGGACAAGCAAGGCACAAGTGTGGGGTGTTTGACAACGCCTAGTAATATCACATATTTTAGTCGTTGTTGAGCCTTATTCTTAGTGAAATTATATCATATATCTACGGGTATTACTCACTTTTTGTGCCAGCACTTGTTTGGAAAGAAATAATGAAAACAGGGACTAAAAGCGTGCAATTTGGAAGAAGTTTGAAGATCAAGGCAAAATCAGGGAAATACGTACACGCGCTGCGGAAGACATCAAAGCACGACGCGTATATAAGGCGGTGGAATAAATTCAAATTCCGAAGAAACGGGGATAAACCCCACGCGCGACGCGGAAACCATAAAAGCGCGGCGCGGCTGTGGGAATTTTGCAACTATAAATAGAGGCTTTTTCAGCCGAAAACCCTAGCAAAGACCTGGTGTAAAATCGACCTTCAAGGCTCTTTGACTCTGAGATTTAGCTTCAGCAACTACCTTTGGTTTTATGTTTAATTTTCTTTAGTTTAGTAGTTAGTACTAGTGGCTAGTATCTTTGGGAATGACAACCATTGATATTGAGCTTGTTAGTTACTGTTTTCCAGTAGTAGGTTACTGTTTTGGACCTGTGGAATTCGTTTTGGTTTATAATAATCATTTGGTTGCAAGTAATTATTGGTTTTCGATGTTTTATGCTTGTTATTGGATTGTGCATGTTTGGATGTTTGTATAACCTTGTTTGGATTGATTTCCCTTGCTGATTTCAGTGACCAACTAGGGTTAGCTTTTGGTTTTGGACTTAGCCAGTGACTGTTCATTTGGACTTTAGTTATTGGTTTAGTTTATGCTTGGTTTATGTTTGATGATTGCCTTTGTTTGCTTCTAAATTAGAGATGTACTTCTGATTTCAGCAAGTGACTAGGTTTGGGTAGTAGTCTTAGTTAGTTTAGACTCTTTGGATTGATAGTCAAAAGCTAGGAACTAGGTCCCCTGACTGTAGCTATGACACTGCAGTTGGTAATCTGTCACCTGACTCGACCACGTAACTCATGCAGATCGACCCTGACTACCACTGTGCTAGTGTGTGTTAGATATTTCTCTTATTTTTGACCGCACGACGACCTAGGCGTGTCAAATTTTGGCGCCGTTGTCGGGGAGTTGTGAGCTTGAGATTAGGTGATTTGTAGGACTTGCTAGCTAGTTTTTTTAGTGGTTAGTAATCTTTGATTTTTGGTTTTTGTTTTGCGGGTGTGTTGCATTAGTGCATGCATACCCGTAGGGGCGAGTAATTATCCCCTTTGCTTTTTGACTCAGAGGTTGAGCGAACTGCACGTAAGATCGCGTAAGATCCGTGCACGTAGGAGTTTGAATACAATGAGTTTTCGAGAAAAAAAAAAGCGCCCCGGGCCCATTTTGAGCGTCTAAGAGGCCTATAAGCTTGGTTTTTTGAAAAAAAATATCGGTTTGGGAGATATAGGATTAATCCAAAAGGAGTTGGGAGTTCTCGGGGTGAAGTTGGTTCTCAAAAGATCCTAAGTATATATATATATACATTTTGAGCGTCTAAGAGGCCTATGAGCTTGGTTTTTTGAAAAAAAATATCGGTTTGAGAGATATAGGGAGAGGTTCTATATATATATATATATATATATATATATATATATATATATATATATATATATATATATATATATATATATATATATATATATATATATATATATATATATATATAGGGAGAGGTTCAATAGAGAACCAGTAAAAGGTAGAGAACGGGAGAACCTGTAACGCCAAGATACTCTTTTTATAATTATAATAAAAAGGGTAAAATGGTCATTTTACCTTGGAAGGGTAAATTGGTCTTTTGGACAGAAAAGTATTTGGTTTGAAATAATATTTTGAGTTTTGGACTTAAAACGTTATAAAAACTGATTTTTGGTCGTTTTACCACAAAAGGGTAATTTGGTCATTTGACCATGCGAAGGACCAAAAATGAAAAATATTGTTGGTTGTGGCAAAAATGTAAGAAATGAAAGTTTTATTGTAATAAAACTTGATTTAGTGGTCAAAGTTCAAGAAAATGAACTTTAGGAACAAAATTGTAAAATTTTGTGGTATAAATAAGAGAGAGTTGACTCTCTCTTTGACTATCCATTTGTGCAGCAACGGGAGAAGAGAATTGAGAGAGATTTCTGGAAATTCTTGAAGCTTGAAGCATGGAATTGGAATCCTAACTTGGAATTGGTGATTCCTAAGTTAAATAAGGTTAGTGTTTGAATTCTAACCTAAGTTCTTGAGTGTTCTTGATGAAATGAACTTGATGACTGAAATTTCAGTCAAGAATTATGTGTTGTAATAGCTTAATGCTTCCAATAAGTCATGCTAATAAGGACTTAACTCAAGAAAATGGAAGTAGGTTGCTATTTTTGATGATTTTGAAGTTTTGGGGTTTTGGGACTAAGAACCCTAATTCTTCATTTTGATTGATTTAGTTGTTTTGAATGGTGGAAAACCTTGTTAAAGTATAAGGTTTTAGCCTAGAAACAAACCCCAATCGATTAAGGACTGGATTAAGGACTTAATGGTCCAAAACTGCTTGCTATAGTGCATAAATCGCGACTGTCCAGGGGGTCTGCCCAGGCGCAGGGCGCAGTGCGCCCAGGATCAGGGCGGGGTGCGCCCAGGCGCAGTGCGCCTGATACCTGGCGCAGTGCGCCTCCAAGCAGGGCCAGGCAGGGGACTTCCGACTCGCTAACTTTCGTTTGGCTTGTCCGTTTTAGCTCAAATTTGGACCATAGGCTCGTTATGGTCTGAAAAGTTTGGGAAAATTATTTAGTTGAGTTTTCGACCCCTCGGGGGCACTGTAGATCGATTCGAATGCCTCGGTGAATAGTAAAATTCATAAAAAGTTAGTAAACGGAAAGTTTATTAACTAGGCATTGTTTGTAATGATATTGTATTGAACTCTAGTGTATTAGAGTCAATTTAGATGATTATTAACCTATTATCATTTGGTATATAAATGGATAAATAGGTATGGGACAAAATGGTTGTGGTGCACGTAAAGGCAAGAAACAACCGGGAATTAAATGCAGCTAGCATCCAGGTGAGTAATCTCACTAATACCATATGTGATATATAATGATTGAGTTGTTATAGGTTGAAACTGATTGTGGGACGAAATTGATGGTTCAAAGATACGTTTGATACGACAATACCAGATAAGCCGTGAGTCTATGATAGACAAGAACAGAGCTGTGAGTCAATAAAATGAAATGACAAGACCGGAACCAGCCGTGAGTCAATGAAACTTATATAGACAAGACCGGAACCAGCCGTGAGTCTAGGCAACAGCGGGATTTTCCTGTGAGCCACATATTTCAGGCAACAGCGGGCTAACCCGTGAGCCATAACTAATTCTGGATTTTTATCCAATGGGTGCGGCCTTCGGGCTATGATTCCGGTGTGGCCTTCGGGCTATGTCTCCGATGCTTGGTACGGCCTTCGGGCTATGACTCCGGTGCGGCCTTCGGGCTATGTCTCCGATGCGGCCTTCGGGCTATGATATTTGGTGCGGCCTTTTTGGCTATGATTTTGTTACAGGTACATGGTGCGGCTTTTCGGCTATGATATCGGGTTATTAAACCCAGCTAGTGCGGCCTGCGGGCTATGAATTATATACTGATAATGTTTTGGTGCAGCTTATATAGCTATGACACAGGGTGCGGCTTATTTAGCCATGATATATGATGTAGTCCATTGTGACTAAGAAAGATGGGACAGAAATGGTTAGACATGATTATAGATGCAAATAACTAACGTGGCTTGTTAATTACAGGTCACTATGATTCAGCCTGTAGGGCTACAGAATAGGATGTGAAATCCTAGAGTATATATGGTCAGCCAGTAAGGCTAGGAGTTTGGATTCGAAATCCAGAAAGTTATATGATTGTATTTTGATACATGTTATTTGCAGATTTGATTACTCACTGAGCTTTATAGCTCACGATATTTGTTACTGTCCCTGCAGGTTAGCATGATACTGATAGGGGACAAGATAGAGTCCGTGACTTTGAAGTGGGACTCATAGATGCTGTCAGTAGCAGCCCGGCTTTAAAGGAGACATGGTATTTTATACTCTCCTTGATACACTTGTACCCGTTTTTATTAAAATATACCCCTTTGTTATGGTTTTATGTATTGAAACCTTTGTTTAAAATGAAAAAAAATTTCAGGGGTGTTTTTGTTTAAAAGCCGGGTGTTACAAGTTGGTATCAGAGCCGAGGTTTAAGTGAACTAGGTATCTATAGAGTAGATTCCTGGACTTAAACCCTGAGATAGTAGACATGATGCATAGTTAGGTGTATATAGTTGTTATTATACATATATAACCTAATTGTTGCTAACTTCTGACGTATAAGAAGTATGAACCGTGAATCTTCATGGAAGACATTTAGGGCGCGAAGTTCTAGAAAATAGACCAGCCCTTTTGCAAGGCTCCGTAGTATAGGAACAAAAAGGGGACGAATAGCCGAAAATCCACACGATGAGCAATGTTAGCTGATGTGGTCAGATAAAGGAATCGGTTGCTCACTTTGGCTGATATTCAAGGTGAAAGAACAATAGTTGAGACTACAAGAAAAAGCAGAAAACGATTAGTGGACGCTTCAGGAGAAGTTACCACAGATTGGTCCAACCTTAAAAGGAAGAGACCAAAATGAAAAGAAGATATGATATAAGAAGTACAGGAAAAGCACTTTGAACATTTTGGAGTTGAGACTCTATCGTTGATATGCTGAAATTGCATAAAATGGGAGCATATCACTCGAGTTTGTAGTGTGGGACGGAAGTGGTTCCAGCGTGGAACTATAGATCACTTCCTTATGAAATACTCACATGCTAAATGTGGAGTAACGGGTGATGAACCCAGGAAAGAGAGAAGGAACGAATGGTCGAAAAGGACCAGTGGTACCTTGAGCATTCCAGCGGATTTTGGAAGAAGCTCGTGAGGAGACTTATATAATCTCCGATATAATTGTTCTGAATATAACTCGTGTATGTTATATTTGATCCATAGAGCTATGCTTGGGATCAATGACTTGATGTCTTGTTTGAATTTTCATCAATGATTTTGGATGAAATTTTTGAAACAGCTATAGCAGATAGCAAGAATGTTCAAGATATTGAACACCTGGAAAGTAGTCTGCCTAGGATTTACGGGACCATTTTCCCTATGAATCTAAAGCTGATGACTACCTGTAAATCTGAAGCAATGGAGCTTATGAATTGGTTGGCAATGAATTATGCTAACATGAATTGTAGGAATAAGAACATTATGGTTTTTGAAACAGAAATGAGCAGATGAAAATCCATGGTGAATGACCGTTGTTGAGAATACCGGTTAGTTTCTTTGCTTAAACTCGGAAAAGAGTTAGTAAAGGAATGATGTTGTAGTTGGCATACGTGGTATGGGCCAAGCTTAATAAAGTGGTGATAGTAGTGTACTACTTTAAATAAATTTTCGGATGTTTCTTTTGAAAAGAACTTCCAAGATTCCTGCCAGATTGGCGAGAAGAGCTTATGATTAAGCTGGTCTTGGGAGCCGTTCCTGTTGTTAGGCTCTATATTGATTAGTCTCTGCAGAGATGGCAGAGTGGTAAAACAATTGATAGAGATTGTTTTGAGTTGGGGTCTCATATGACCGAATGTGTCATTGTGTGGAGCCCTATCTTGTTTGAAAAGAAGAAATGTAAGTTAATGTGCATGTACATTGACTACTGAGAATCTGATATTCTCGAAACCAGACTGAATATGAAGTACAATTGTACCAGATATTGGAGTTACTTCACTGAGTTAAGTGATTTGTAAAATTCTCCAAGTATAAAAATTTGGCAAAAAGAAGTTTCAATCCTTTGGGCATGATAATAGTGCCAAAGATGATAAAATAAATCCAGTAGAATTGATGATGTGATAAAACTGGAACCGCCTGAGGAATCTGACTGAAATTGTAGTTCCTTGGATTTGGCGGGTTACTATAGGAGAGTTGTAGAAAACTGCTCCTTGATTGCTGGTCAGTTGACTAAGGTTGACTAATAAAAGTGTAAAGTCTGAGTGGTAGAAAGACCACAGATATGTTGTAAAGGTTTGGAATAAACCTTGTGTGAACCTCTAACGTTAGCAATGATGCTAAGCAGAGAAGATGGATTGGATCGTTGAAATGTATCCAACTTTGATTGTGGATGCATGATGTTGCAATAGCAACTATGATTTTGGTATTAAGCTTTTGAGACACTATCTATATGGTGTAAGGCTTACCGTGTATAAGGATCATAAAAGTTTGAAAGACTTAATTGATCAAAAAGAAGCTAAACATGAGATAGCAAAGATAGATGGGTTACTTAGAGATTTCGGGTATGAAATCTTGTACCATCTCGGAAGAGCGGATGTGGCTATAGATGCTTTGAATTGAAAAGAGTAACCTTAAAGGTTACATCCACATGTATGAATGTGGCGAATTGATTACCTGAGTTGATTCGGGTAGCACAGAAAGAAGTGTGCAAGTCTGAAAAACGTGATAAGTAAATGAATGATTAGCTATTGAAAGAAGCTAATTAGAAACTCACAATGATTGGAAACCCTTGGTGGTTGTGTATGTGAGTTTCAAAGAAAAACGAGATATGAAAAATTTACCCTTAAAAGATGTATATTTGGGTAGATATGCAAAATGTCCGGGGCATATACCAAACTGTGTAGGGTAATATAACCTATGTATTGGTGGCCGAGACTAAAGAAAGACATTGAAAGACATGTGAAAAATGTTTGACTTGTGTGTAACTACAGTCAAATCATTAGAAACATACGGAAAATTTAACCGTTGTAGGTCCTAAAGAAGAAATGGGACAAAAAT
Source organism: Cichorium intybus (assembly GCA_023525715.1). Taxonomy (NCBI): domain Eukaryota; kingdom Viridiplantae; phylum Streptophyta; class Magnoliopsida; order Asterales; family Asteraceae; genus Cichorium; species Cichorium intybus. The sequence goes on from CM042011.1 coordinate 79,097,493, forward strand.
ATCATAGACTTTGTAATAAAGTCTTTGCAAATACCGCATGGGTATGACACCATATGGGTAATTGCAGGTTGATTGATGAAATCGGTGTGGATTTATACTGACTAAGGAAGAAGTTAAGAGCGGAAAGTAGTGAAAAAACTACATGGAAAAAAGAAAACTGTTGACATGCACTACAGGTGACGACTGTATCGGATCGAGATACTAGAATTATTTGCTGAATTTAGCATTAATTCTTAGAATTATTAGCTCAAAAGTACTAGTAAGTACTGTATATGATTTGCAGATTGATAGAAGAGGCGAGAAAATGATGCAGACTCCAGAAAATATGCCTGAAATCTGCATAACAGACCCTAGCGGAAAACAATACGACCGTCTATCCTTGGTAGAAGTTGTAGATAAGTATAGGTATTATACTAGTGTTTTATTGACTCGTAGGAAGTATTGTTTAGACTACCGTGTTGCATGCCGAATTGCCAGACAGAAGTTGGGGAGAAGCCGTTGACTAAACCTGAGATTGTATCTCAAACAGAAGAAAAGATTAGGCAAATTCGAGAAAAATTTGGAAAATGGCTAAGAAGCAGTAACGGTAGTACATGAACCATAGAGTAAAACCGTTGCAATTCCAGATGAGGAATGTCGGGGTAATCAAAAGATCCCTTGGAAAGACTAAAAATCTGTTTGGGACAAAAAGAAGGTTAAGTCCTCATTTATTGGACCTTTCCATATGTTCCACAGAGTAAGAATTTTGGTGTACTGAACGAAGTTTTGTGATGAACTTCAAGATAATTGTAATGTTTTCTATGGGTCTCATGGTTCTGAGAACATAGATTGATAAACTCTAACGAATCCCTCATGTTGAAATGAGGAAGATAAGTGATTAAGGTGCCCGGGACAACCGGAGGAGTGATATGCGAGTGGTGAAATAACCACGAGATACGAAGATTAGTATGGTTAAGAGCTTTGGCAAAACCATGAATGTTTCCATACGATATGGGAAACCGAAATTATAACGAGAAAGAAATACCCTCGCTTGATAGTATGATTTCGGGGACGAAATCTTTTGAAGGAGGGGAGAATTTGTAACGCCAAGATACTCTTTTTATAATTATAATAAAAAGGGTAAAATGATCATTTTACCTTGGAAGGGTAAATTGGTCTTTTGGACAGAAAAGTATTTGGTTTGAAATAATATTTTGAGTGTTGGACTTAAAACGTTATAAAAACTGATTTTTGGTCGTTTTACCACAAAAGGGTAATTTGGTCATTTGACCATGCGAAGGACCAAAAATGAAAAATATTGTTGGTTGTGGCAAAAATGTAAGAAATGAAAGTTTTATTGTAATAAAACTTGATTTAGTGGTCAAAGTTCAAGAAAATGAACTTTAGGACCAAAATTGTAAAATTTTGTGGTATAAATAAGAGAGAGTTGACTCTCTCTTTGACTATCCATTTGTGCAGCAACGGGAGAAGAGAATTGAGAGAGATTTCTGGAAATTCTTGAAGCTTGAAGCATGGAATTGGAATCCTAACTTGGAATTGGTGATTCCTAAGTTAAATAAGGTTAGTGTTTGAATTCTAACCTAAGTTCTTGAGTGTTCTTGATGAAATGAACTTGATGACTGAAATTTCAATCAAGAATTATGTGTTGTAATAGCTTAATGCTTCCAATAAGTCATGCTAATAAGGACTTAACTCAAGAAAATGGAAGTAGGTTGCTATTTTTGATGATTTTGAAGTTTTGGGGTTTTGGGACTAAGAACCCTAATTCTTCATTTTGATTGATTTAGTTGTTTTGAATGGTGGAAAACCTTGTTAAAGTATAAGGTTTTAGCCTAGAAACAAACCCCAATCGATTAAGGACTGGATTAAGGACTTAATGGTCCAAAACTGCTTGCTACAGTGCATAAATCGCGACTGTCCAGGGGGTCTGCCCAGGCGCAAGGCGCAGTGCGCCCAGGATCAGGGCGGGGTGCGCCCAGGCGCAGTGCGCCTCCAAGCAGGGGCCAGGCAGGGGACTTCCGACTCGCTAACTTTCGTTTGGCTTGTCCGTTTTAGCTCAAATTTGGACCATAGGCTCGTTATAGTCTGAAAAGTTTGGGAAAATTATTTAGTTGAGTTTTCGACCCCTCGGGGGCACTGTAGATCGATTCGAATGCCTCGGTGAATAGTAAAATTCATAAAAAGTTAGTAAACGGAAAGTTTATTAACTAGGCATTGTTTGTAATGATATTGTATTGAACTCTAGTGTATTAGAGTCAATTTAGATGATTATTAACCTATTATCATTTGGTATATAAATGGATAAATAGGTATGGGTCAAAATGGTTGTGGTGCACGTAAAGGCAAGAAACAACCGGGAATTAAATGCAGCTAGCATCCAGGTGAGTAATCTCACTAATACCATATGTGATATATAATGATTGAGTTGTTACAGGTTGAAACTGATTGTGGGACGAAATTGATGGTTCAAAGATACGTTTGATACGACAATACCAGATAAGCCGTGAGTCTATGATAGACAAGAACGGAGCTGTGAGTCAATAAAATGAAATGACAAGACCGGAACCAGCCGTGAGTCAATGAAACTTATATAGACAAGATCGGAACCAGCCGTGAGTCTAGGCAACAGCGGGATTTTCCTGTGAGCCACATATTTCAGGCAACAGCGGGCTAACCCGTGAGCCATAACTAATTCTGGATTTTTATCCAATGGGTGCGGCCTTCGGGCTATGATTCCGGTGCGGCCTTCGGGCTATGTCTCCGATGCTTGGTACGGCCTTCGGGCTATGACTCCGGTGCGGCCTTCGGGCTATGTCTCCGATGCGGCCTTCGGGCTATGATATTTGGTGCGGCCTTTTTGGCTATGATTTTGTTACAGGTACATGGTGCGGCTTTTCGGCTATGATATCGGGTTATTAAACCCAGCTAGTGCGGCCTGCGGGCTATGAATTATATACTGATAATGTTTTGGTGCAGCTTATATAGCTATGACACAGTGTGCGGCTTATTTAGCCATGATATATGATGTAGTCCATTGTGACTAAGAAAGATGGGACAGAAATGGTTAGACATGATTATAGATGCAAATAACTAACGTGGCTTGTTAATTACAGGTCACTATGATTCAGCCTGTAGGGCTACAGAATAGGATGTGAAATCCTAGAGTATATATGGTCAGCCAGTAAGGCTAGGAGTTTGGATTCGAAATCCAGACAGTTATATGATTGTATTTTGATACATGTTATTTGCAGATTTGATTACTCACTGAGCTTTATAGCTCACGATATTTGTTACTGTCCCTGCAGGTTAGCATGATACTGATAGGGGACAAGATAGAGTCCGTGACTTTGAAGTGGGACTCATAGATGCTGTCAGTAGCAGCCCGGCTTTAAATGAGACATGGTATTTTATACTCTCCTTGATACACTTGTACCCGTTTTTATTAAAATATACCCCTTTGTTATGGTTTTATGTATTGAAACCTTTGTTTAAAATAAAAAAAATTTTCAGGGGTGTTTTTGTTTAAAAGCCGGGTGTTACAGAACCATTCTGGACCAATCATTTTATAAGGGCATATTAGTAATTGATGTGTTTTCAGACATTCATATTTTATATACAAAAATGATATCACTTATTTTCGGAATCCTGAGGATCAATATTGTTTTTGTAATGTCTTTTCATAAGTTTTAAATTTATAACAGGGAGATACCATGAATGAAAACAACACAACTAGGCAAGTGTACCTAATCGGTTGTAATATAGCAATGGTAAGTCCGGGTCGAACCCAAGGGAATTGGTTAAAATTGAAGAAACTCAATTATCAATTAATAATAATAACAAAAGAGATAAAAGGGGGGGGGGGGTTTTGTGTAATTGTGAAGAGATCGTATCATCAAATAAATAAAGAATTAAAAGTAAATAAATGGTGACAATGTTTGAAGTTAAGCCGAAAGGATAGTTTGAACAAATATGCTTTTTACTTAGAGGTGATTACTCCTTATAACAATATTCTGATTGACAATAAAGTGCAATGGATATTAACAAGTTAAATACTGATTTCTAAGTTGATTAGATGTCTTGGTCCAACAATCCAATCATATGACTAAAAAGAGTTATTAATTTCATTGGTCCTGTAAATTAATTACTCCAATTAATCATTCTATTTATTCATACTCTGCACGATTTATTTGTTTCTTTTGATATCAATGGTCATGAAAATCAAAATAAGATGTATAGTTTGGTCCACTAATACGATTAAAACAAATGCATATAAGATTCTTTCTTTGTAACTTAACCTAGGATTTGGTCAATCACTAGTCATAAATATATACATGAAATATATATATATATATATATATATATATATATATATATATATATATATATATATATATATATATATATATTATGATTCAAATTAATTTAGCAAGAATGGTCATCTATACTAAATATAATTCAGTTATAAGTTTCAAAGATAGATTCTTAATATACATTAGTCGGTTAAATAAACATGCAAAGTAAATTATTAAACTTGCAATATCCGAATTTATATCAATCAAAACATAATTATAAGTTTCATCTATTCTAAGTAAAAGCACAATGGAATTACTCCATAATCAAAGACAAACAGCACACTGAATATATAAGAAAGCTAAACATAGTAAGCAAACCGAATATCCGAGCAATGGTGTTCTTGATCGTTTGTCGTGACTACCGCATGCAGAACTTCAATCCTTGATGAAGGGAGGTCGAGAACAGAGGAATAGAGGGTGTTTCTCCAGGTAGAGAGTATGTGATCTGAATTGTGTGTCTAAAACAACAAGATTAAGTCTCTATTTATAGTGCTGGACAGGGACCATCGGGTCGCGATCTTCTATGGGTCGGGTCGCGATCTTCAATGTAGTGCGTAGCTACGTCGGCCACGATCCCGACTGAGTGGAGTAGTTGGGCGTAGGTCGGTTCGCGATCTCGAGTATATCGGGTCGCGATCTCTGTAAGGTCGCGATTTCAGCTTCTAGTCGCGATTCTTCGGTCATCAACTGTCACGCTTTCGTCAGGAGATAGGGTCGCGATCCCTATGGAGATAGGGTCGCGATCCCTATGGAGATAGGGTCGCGATCTGTTGTCTGATTCTCTAATTTCTTCTCTTTTTCGTCCAGAATACGCTCTATTTGGCTCTTTTTCCCCGATAGATATTTTACTCCATTTTCTTCATTCCAAGGCTTGAATTCAGCTCCTTCTTCTCAATCAAGCAATTTTTCCTGTGTTTTGGTTATCTAAAATGATTAAGTACTTTTTATCGTGAAATTAAACCAAAAACACTTTTTTAAGCACTTGATATTGCCCGAAATATATGTATAAATGAGGCAATATCAAAATACCCTACACTTGAATTTTGCTTGTCCTCGAGCAAACTATAATTTAAAAACCAGCTAAGACAATTGAAATTTAAACAACTTTCCAACCGTTAACATTATTTACCTATGTTAAGAATAAGGTTGTAAAAATAAACATAGTAGATTATACCTAGTCTTATGTGCGTATTTCTAACCTTCCAAAATTTTACATAGAATCTATTTCTATTAATGACACATATTTAGATTGAAAAATACTCATTTTTACATAACATTGAATACACCCTTTAAAAATTTCTCTTATCTCAAGATCTTTTTGTCAAGTTTCCCAAAAATTATGCTGGACTAGGTTTATCAAGTTAAGTTATTTATTTTTATCGTACCTTTGAAACTCGTGACTTTCTATGGAACTCTTGATTACAAATTTTCAACTCACAACTGTACAGAGTTTACTAATTCAAATTCCAAAGGCCACTAAGGAAATCCAATGACTTTCGATGACATCCGTGTAACGAGCTTTCGACAATATTATCCCAAACCAGTTGGTTTTAGGTAATAAGGAGTAGGAATGCCCGTGGGCCCCATTTTATGTCTACTTGCTCGAATGTCAAAGGCCACTGATTGAATTTCCTTCCTGAGTCTCAATCTTATGGTGTAACGTTACTTGATTCTCGCTTTTCATTTCATTTATTTTCTTATTTGAAGTTCTTTTAACGAGGCTTATTTTCCTCGATTTAGTCATAGCATTCGCGCGATTAGGGAAACTGACTCAACCTGTTTTGACAAATCCTGATTTTCAATGGGTCTATTTCGTTATTTATGCAAAACATTTTGTAATTATCATTCTAACTACTTGTCATTTACGGAATTAAATTTTTTATGAAATAATGAAAAATTAGAAAATAAGAGCATAAAATTAAGTTTAACCTACAAATTTATTTTCAAAACATTTTTCTTAACAATTACCTTTTTAGTGTTCAATTTTTGGAAAAGATGTTTAAGATAAAATTTTGACTTGGCTTAGTTAATAATTACAATTTGACCTTTTTACCCTACACTTATTTTATACAATAATCTTATTGTATATATCTTTTTAATTCAAAAAGGAGTTTAATTGGAATGGACTCCCCTTGGGTAATGGGTCGTTCTGTTTTAAGGACAGATTCCACAGAAGAAGTTTGCTGAACTGAATGCCAGCGTCTGTTTGAACCTATATTCTGTATCAATGCTCAGAGAAAATATTAACCACACCACAAAAATAAAACACACCATTAAATAAAAACAAACACACCACACTAATATAAAATATAGCAAAAATCCAAATGTATTTAAATACAAAAATAAAGTCAATCATCAGTATCATCAAAAACTGAACCTGAGGTGACACCGCCATCACCGTAGTCGTGCAGGAAATCTGGCGGCTCAAACCACGTAGGTACAGGAGGAACATAAGTCGGGTATGGAATAGATGACTGGAACCCCTGACTAGCGTAGAACTCCTGCATACTGCGCGATACCCACTGGTCATGTACCTGTCTCCTCAGAATATCGCGATCTAGCCTCTGCATGTCGTGCTCTATCCGTCGCATGTCGCGCTCTCGGCTCAAATCCATCCTACTCATCTGCTGGGATAAGTAGCGTAGATCGATCTCCTGGTCTGGTATATCCTGCTGTATCGGAGATCTCTGCCGGCGTCGACGGTGAGCACCGGGGGCTGGCTGCGGAATCGTCTATGGCTCTGGCTCTGGCTCTGGCTCGGGCTGTGGCTCAGGCTGAGCATCCATGTCTTCTTCCTGCTCAACCGGGTCCTCCTCTCTAATGCGATCGTCCTGATCGATCACTCGCATCTGATAAAGGTAACTCCGGTTCATAAGACGAGGATCTGATACGGTGAGTCCCCGTACGAGAGGAGAAGAGAAGACGTCGTATGATGCTGCCAGTCTGGATATAAGATGTCCTCCAGAGATGGGGCTCTTTTTCTTTGCCCCTTTGGCCTTTTTGGAAAGGAAGACAGCCAGTGTATACGGGAGGTTGAGGCACACACCCTTAGATGTCAGGCACCAAAGATAGAAGACATCATCAACGGGCACCTTATCGCTTCCTTTACGGTGATTAACCGTAGAGGCGATGAGTCTGTGAAGTACACGGTGGACAGGGGAGCGTAGCATGCTCTCCACCGCGGTGTGTGAGTCGTAAACCTCATTGGCCAACGTGCCCCAAACATCTGCCACGCGGAACTCAGCGGGCGGGATCCTAAGGCATGCCTCAAAGAAAGTAGAAAAAATAGGTAATGCGATCTCCTCCCGTGTATATAGCCCCAGGCGTAACCCCAGCTCCATCACGCTGCACTCCCGGCTGACTCCTCCCAGTCTGAAAGAGAGAGCCGTCCTATCCGATAATTCCTTGTACTGCTCGAACTGTACAGTGGATAGGAATTCCAGAGTGAGCTCTCTGAAGATCGGCTCCTGGAAATGGAACAGTCTATCCCAAGCGTGGCATGTAAATCCAGTTGCACCGTGGATTTTTGTTGTGAATGGTGCCATACGGTGGTGCAACCCGATTGTGGCCGCGTATTCCCAATCCAGACAGGGAGGCACATGAATGTCTTTTTTGTGAATCTTGGCTAGTTCTCCCAAATATCGTTGTCTCCTCGCATTGTTGATTGTTGTTGGAAATTGAAGTAATGCATGCGAGGGCAACTGCTCAGCTTGTGGGTTTTGTTCTCCCCTTCCCGCCATTTATCTGTGAAATAAGAAATAAAAGAAGAAATAGAAAAAAATTAGCTTGAAAAAATAAACAATTTTTTTTTTTTTTTTTTTGCCCCTGATCGGAGATCGGGTCGCGATGCCCATGTGGGTCGGGTCGCGATCAGGGTTTGGTCGGGACAATCTGTTCGGGTCTTGGTCGAGGTCGGGTCGCGATGGTCATCCGGATCGGGTCGCGATCCTTGGACGGGTCGGGTTCTGGATCACGATAGGGACGAGATCAAGGGTTCGGTCAATTTCATACGTAGGGTCGCGATCAATGAACACTATCATCGATCGGATCGCGATCGACGAACAGATTTCGGGGACATTTGGACATCGGGACGCGACCTAAGAAATCCTCGAGGATCGGGATGCGATCGATGAATTTTTGCATTTGGCTTCAACCGTAGGGTCGCGATGTATGAATATCTTCAAGGATCGGGTCGCGATCCTTGAATATCCGACCTAAACTCGCGATTTTTTTACGTTTTTCAAGCTAAATCTTCACTATCTAAGAGGGTTTTAACTAGTTTTCTTGATTCTCGGCTAGATCTAACATCTATATGGGCAAATCATTCAAAAACCGAGAATCAATTTTAAAACCTAATTTTATTCCTAAATCCACAATTTCTAACATATTTGCAATTAACAACGAGAAGGGAATGAAGATTTACGTACCTGTGTTGATGATCTAGAATCTAGGAAAACTGGAAACAAACTCGGTCGCGATTTACCGTGAAGATCGGGATGCGATTGTGGGGTAAATTGAAACCGAATGACCGGATCTGTTTTTAACCCTTGCGTATCGTCGGGTCGCGATCAGGTACTGGATCGGGTCGCGATATGTTAAAAATTACGGGCTTGGGCTTTCCGGTTCGCTTGATATCGCGTCCCTACGGGCCACCGGATCGGGTCGCGATCTTGGCCTGTGGAGTTTTTCTTTTCCAGTTTTTTTTTTTTTCATTGATGATTTTTATTTTTGTGTTTTATTTTTATTATTTATTATTTATTTAACACACAACGTAAAATTAAATTGTCTTAAAATTATTACAACCCAATCGAATAAAAATCAATGTCTTTTTCTCACACCGCTTTCCTTACCTGGGTTGAAAGCTTAAACCCGTACCCCTGCTTTTAAATTTTTAAATGTTTGAGAGGGGTACATCCTCTCCTTCTTCACAACGGACTCCTTGTTCGTAATGCTTCACCCGGTGTCCGTTTACCTTGAAGCTTTCGTCGTTCTTGTCCAGTTGTATCATGCTTTCCAAATTTCCTCTTTCCAGTTCCTGTAATTCATTTTTCAGATGAGTTTCAATAGCATCAACAAAGTATACAGCATTAGCACATGTTTTTGAGTGTTTCATTGATTGATCGATTCCAAAGGTTATGGCATCACTTCCGACTCTAAGTGTTAGCTTAGATTCATGAATGTCCACTAAAGCTCTTGTCGTGTTTAGGAATGGTCTTCCTAAAATGATTGGAACCTGTTCATCTTCCTCCATGTCTAGTACAACAAAATCTGCAGGAAAAACAAATTTATCAACCTTTACCAATAAATCTTCCACTATTCCCCTTGGGTATGTTACTGATTTGTTTGCCAAGTGGATTGCCATTCTTGTTGGTTTGGGTTCGGGCAAGTCAAGCTTAGAGTAAAATGAATATGGCATGAGATTAATACTTGCACCTGAATCCGCTAAAGCATGACTGAGAGTTAAATTACCAAATTGGCATGGTATGGTAAAATTTCCTGGATCGGTTAATTTTTTAGGTAATTTGTTCAACATTGCTGCTGAGCATTGTTCATTTAGAATCACATTAGATACTTCTTCAAGTTTCTTTCGATTTGAAAGAAGATCTTTTAAAAACTTTGCATATTTAGGCATTTGTGCAACAGCCTCAACAAAAGGTATATTAATATGCAATGATTTTATATGTTCTAAAAACTTCATGTATTCTTCTTCTTGTTTTTCCTTTTTCAGACGCTGTGGGTATGGAACTGGCGGTTTATAACTTTTTACGGGTGTTGGCGGTGGTCTTTCTTCAGCTTCTTCTTCATTCTTCTCCGGTAGTTTCTCAGATTCCTGCGTTTTAGAGGAAGAGTCAGTATTTATGAGAATTAATGGTTCTGAAATCTTACCGCTTCTGGTTGTAATCGCATTGACTTGCGCGTTAGGATTTTGCTCTGTGTTGCTTGGTAAAGTACCAGGGAATCTTTCATGTAAGACTCGAGCAATTTGACCAATTTGGGTTGCAATATTTAAAATTGAAGCTTGTTGGTTTCGGAGTGAAGATTCTGTAGTTACTCCTATTTTCTTTACTAATTCTTCGGTTGCTCTGTGTCTTTTGTCTGAAGCTTCTGCAAATCTAGACATCATTTCTTCAAAACTCTGTTTCTTCTCTGGTTGACTTTATGGATCAAAGGGTGGTTCTCTTTGGTAGTATCCTTGCCCACTTTGCTTATACTTCTCGGCTTGATCCTTTTTGTATTCTTCATAAGGCTTCCAGTTGCTGTTTCGTGGCCTTCTTTCATCAAATCTATCTTCGGATGAATAGCAAACACTTTCCTTCCTTTTCCCATCTTCATCTAGTGGGCAATCTTTTGCAAGATGTGGTCCACTACAGTTATCACAGCCGACCTGTATGGCATGGATTGTTTGGTTTACCTTTTTCATGTCTCGCCCCAAAGCGTCTAGTTTGGCATTTAGGGCTGCTAATCCATCGGCTTGATCATCTGATGGCTTTTTTCTCAGGGAAGAGTCTCTTGAAGAATGCCACTGATGCGAGTGTTGGGCTAATTCTTCGATTAATGCATACCCGTCTGCTGGAGTTTTCTTTGGAATTGGCCCCTGCGAATCAACCATTTGACGAGTTGTTACATTAATTCCGTTATAAAAGGTTTGCACAACTTGATGTGGATTAAGATCATGTTGTGGACAATTTTGGAGCATTTCTTTATAACGGTCCCATGCATCATAAAGTGTTTCATCATCCATCTGTTGAAAATTTTGGATTTTTGCTTTCATTTTAGCAATTTTAGAAGGTGGGCTAAACTGTTTAATAAATTTCGTTTTTAGTTCTTCCCAAGTTTTTATTGTTCTTGGGGGTTCAGCCTTTAACCATCTTTTTGCTGCTCCCTGGAGTGTTATTGGAAAAACTCGTAACATGACAGCATCTTTAGTTACTCCAGGAATATGAAAGTAATCGGCTATTTCCAGGACGGATTCAACATGCTGGTTGGCATCTTCAGCATCTTTTCCTGTGAATAGAGTTTCCCTCAGAAGATGTAGAAATTGGCCTTTTATTTCAAAATGCGTCCCATCCGGAATTGTGGGACGAACTAGTCCTTGGCCAGTTTCTTCTTGTGTACGGCTTGCATATTCTTCTAAAGAAAGATTTGCAATGTCTGCCATTAGTTTTGCGTGCCTTCGTCTTCTGCGGAATTCTCTTTCTGGTTCTTGAAACTGTGGAGTCAAAGGAGAATTTGAACTCCTGGTCATACACTATCTGAGGAACAAATGGTGAGATCTAGAATAAATTATAAATAAATTAAATTAATAAATGAATTTCTTTACTTTAAACCGTATTCCCTGGCAACGGCGCCAAAAACTTGATGTGTTTTCAGACATTCATATTTTATATACAAAAATGATATCACTTATTTTCGGAATCCTGAGGATCAATATTGTTTTTGTAATGTCTTTTCATAAGTTTTAAATTTATAACAGGGAGATACCATGAATGAAAACAACACAACTAGGCAAGTGTACCTAATCGGTTGTAATATAGCAATGGTAAGTCCGGGTCGAACCCAAGGGAATTGGTTAAAATTGAAGAAACTCAATTATCAATTAATAATAATAACAAAAGAGATAAAAGGGGGGGGGGGGGGTTTGTGTAATTGTGAAGAGATCGTATCATCAAATAAATAAAGAATTAAAAGTAAATAAATGGTGACAATGTTTGAAGTTAAGCCGAAAGGATAGTTTGAACAAATATGCTTTTTACTTAGAGGTGATTACTCCTTATAACAATATTCTGATTGACAATAAAGTGCAATCGATATTAACAAGTTAAATACTGATTTCTAAGTTGATTAGATGTCTTGGTCCAACAATCCAATCATATGACTAAAAAGAGTTATTAATTTCATTGGTCCTGTAAATTAATTACTCCAATTAATCATTCTATTTATTCATACTCTGCACGATTTATTTGTTTCTTTTGATATCAATGGTCATGAAAATCAAAATAAGATGTATAGTTTGGTCCACTAATACGATTAAAACAAATGCATATAAGATTCTTTCTTTGTAACTTAACCTAGGATTTGGTCAATCACTAGTCATAAATATATACATGAAATATATATATATATATATATATATATATATATATATATATATATATATATATATATATATATATATATATATATTATGATTCAAATTAATTTAGCAAGAATGGTCATCTATACTAAATATAATTCAGTTATAAGTTTCAAAGATAGATTCTTAATATACATTAGTCGGTTAAATAAACATGCAAAGTAAATTATTAAACTTGCAATATCCGAATTTATATCAATCAAAACATAATTATAAGTTTCATCTATTCTAAGTAAAAGCACAATGGAATTACTCCATAATCAAAGACAAACAGCACACTGAATATATAAGAAAGCTAAACATAGTAAGCAAACCGAATATCCGAGCAATGGTGTTCTTGATCGTTTGTCGTGACTACCGCATGCAGAACTTCAATCCTTGATGAAGGGAGGTCGAGAACAGAGGAATAGAGGGTGTTTCTCCAGGTAGAGAGTATGTGATCTGAATTGTGTGTCTAAAACAACAAGATTAAGTCTCTATTTATAGTGCTGGACAGGGACCATCGGGTCGCGATCTTCTATGGGTCGGGTCGCGATCTTCAATGTAGTGCGTAGCTACGTCGGCCACGATCCCGACTGAGTGGAGTAGTTGGGCGTAGGTCGGGTCGCGATCTCGAGTATATCGGGTCGCGATCTCTGTAAGGTCGCGATTTCAGCTTCTAGTCGCGATTCTTCGGTCATCAACTGTCACGCTTTCGTCAGGAGATAGGGTCGCGATCCCTATGGAGATAGGGTCGCGATCTGTCGTCTGATTCTCTAATTTCTTCTCTTTTTCGTCCAGAATACGCTCTATTTGGCTCTTTTTCCCCGATAGATATTTTACTCCATTTTCTTCATTCCAAGGCTTGAATTCAGCTCCTTCTTCTCAATCAAGCAATTTTTCCTGTGTTTTGGTTATTTAAAATGATTAAGTACTTTTTATCGTGAAATTAAACCAAAAACACTTTTTTAAGCACTTGATATTGCCCGAAATATATGTATAAATGAGGCAATATCAGTAATTGTGTATTTTAGTTAAATTATAATAGAATAAATTAATTGATAATTTCCTAAAATCTAGGGATTTGATTAATAGTTACCTAAAAAAAGTAATTATTTTTTCATTTTTTTAATTACCAAAAATTATGAAAATTATTATTTAATGTGATTATTTTTTCAATTTTTTTTATAAATCAAAGTATCAATGATATTAAAAATTTATTATTTAATTAGAATATTTGTAATCATGTATGAATAGACGCATTTTGTATTCATATATCAATATGGTTGTAATCGTAAATGAATAAAGCACAAATTGAAGATAATTTCAATACAATCTTGTTAAGTTGTAATCATAAATGAATAAAACAGATATAAAAAATTCAATACATTCGTAATCATAAATGTATAAGGAAATTAAGGAAATAAATAATCTTGTTAAGTTATAATCACAAATGAATAAACCTCTAATTGTAAATGAATACGCCCTAATCATAATTGAATACACCCTAATCATCAATGAATACACATATCTTCAAAACATCAAGTTTTAAGCTCCCTTTCTTTAATCTGATTTGCACCCTGTTCAAAACATCAACCTTTAACTTCTCTTTATTAATTTGATTTGCAGGTATCTGTTTCATTCCAACATTATAACCAGGGGCATTATGGACCTTAAATGAGGGTGTTTTCTGCACCATTGAAAGACTTCATATAGTCAAAATCATACACAGACAAAAGAGTAAAAATAAAATAAATGAAATGCAAAAAAAGATATAAGCATCAGTGAATAACATATATAATCATCAGTGAATAACATATACAATATGAACCCAATTGTAGATATAATCATCAGTTAATAATACATATAATCAGAAAATTATATAATCATCAATGAATACAACTCTTAGGTTGTAATTATTCATACCAACTGTAATTCATATTATAAAAGAAATTAGTTTGTAATCATTCATGAATATCAACTATAATTTTATATTCATTTGTCAATACCACTTTGAAATATGTTATTATGAATAACCAGTAAATCATTAGTTAATACATGAATAACAATTAAAATTATTTAACTCCTTTAATCATAAATGAATAAGACAAAAAATAATATAAACTTACTCCCTTAATCCAACATGAATATATACTAAAACCAGAAAAAGTCATCGCTAATAAAAGCCCATTCGCCCTATTGCACCACCGTCTAGATCACCCTCAAAACTGAAGCTTACCAATCCATATACTAGAAGAACAAAATCATTATGGTAAGTTAATAATATAATTAAATAAAAATCATACTAAAAGTGTCGTAAAAATCATTTATTTAAAAAAAAAAGTAGTGTATAAAGTAGAACTATTCTTGTTACTTATAATCGATGGTTAATATAATTTATATTTGAGATTAAGGCTATGAACGTGGATTTCCAAATAATGTTGAAAGTACCCACTAATTTCCAAATCTTGGATTATAGTTATTATAATTGACCAGAATGATTAAAAACGAAATTGGAATGTAGAGAAATAAACTAGATGACACTGTAATAACTTATCTTTTGTGCGTTAATGGAAAAAAAGTAGAAAATGTAACCTTGGCATTGTAAAGATCAGAATCATTAATGGCAAACTACTGTGCTCTTTTATACACAATCATATTTGTGTTGAATGATAACTTCTCCAATAAACAACCAAATTTTATATATGGATCTATCAATACCAATATTTCTTGGGTCATCTTAATTGAATCCAAACGGAGACTTTTTCTTTTCTTCCACCATACTCGTATCGTCCTCTCCGCTTTGTTGTTCAGTTTAGATGATTGTCAACAGACATTAAAAATGAGCCAATGGTGGTGGAATAAGGTTGCGATAGATTGGAGGTGGATTTCAAGAGGCAAAATTAGGGTTACGGGAAAAAATTGTTGGAGATCAAAACAAATAAAAGAGAGGGTGGAGAGATTTTAGGAGATGATAAAAATAGATTAATAATTATATAATTACCATTTTAATTATAACCCTAGATTTAAAAAAATGGATGGATGAGATCGGTTCTCCCGTTCTTTATCTTTTACTGGTATAAATATAAATATATATATATACATATACATATACATATACATATATAATTACCATATACATATACATATACATATACATATACATATATAAATATAAATATATATATATATATATATACATATACATATACATATACATATACATATACATATACATATACATATACATATACATATATATATATATATATATATATATATATATATATATATATATATATATATACATATACATATACATATACATATACATATACATATACATATACATATACATATATATATATATATATATATATATATATATATATATATATATATATATATATATATATACATATATATATATATATATATATATATATATATATATACATATACATATACATATACATATACATATACATATACATATATATATATATATATATATATATATATACATATACATATACATATACATATACATATACATATACATATACATATATATATATATATATATATACATACATATATATATATATATATATATATATATATATATATATATATATATATATATATATATATATATATATATATATATATATATATATATATATATATATATATATATATATATATATATATATATATATATATAGAGAGAGAGAGAGAGAGAGAGAGAGAGTTAGGATATAATATAAACTACAATTATTGTGTGGTCGTAAGGACTAATCAGAGACGATAATCAGTCAAGGGTATTTTTGTCTATTGATTTATAAATCATTTAATTCAATTTAAATCTATTCCTATAATTAAGGAAACTGAACCTATAATTATGGAATACTGAGAACTACTTCTATTACCCTAGCTGCCATCGACATCCCCAAAGAACCTCCGCCACATTCATGCCTCCGGTAAACACCACTGGTGCGTGTTCGTCATATTCAGCAAGAGATCGAGAGCTGTGGGACGAGAGAAGAAGGGAGGTATAAACATTGGCTCAGTAGAAAAGACTCACGATTCTCACCAACATCTCGTATAAAGGTTGCTCGTAAGCCGCCTTCTCACCAACATCTCGTAAGAGCTGGATCGGATTGTGGGTGTTTGATGCTCAAAAAATATCGACAGGAGGAATCAAACTCGTAAGTCGCCTTCTCACCAACATCTCGTATAAAGGTTGCTCGCATTCTCTGTCCTCTATCTACCTCCATCATCGACGTACTAAACCTGTAATGGAAAGGATACAAAGAGATGCAATTAGACCAATAAAGAGATGAAATCGTTCAATTAAAGAGACGCCAACCAGGTGTTTGTTAAATTGCCTCAATGATATTGATTACATTCTTATTGGGTTGTTTAATTAATATATGCATAAAGGATACAAAAAAGCAATGATTTTGCAAAAGCTCTGGTTTGCCTCGTAGGTTGCTATTGTGAAGTCTTGTCACATACAGGTAGACGGGATAGCTTGTTTGTAAACATCCTCCAGGTATCTTTTAGCCTTGATCAGAGGTAACTTACGAATGACATGTGTAGTTTTTACAAGCTGAAGGAAATCAACAACAAACTAGTGTCTATATTTTTTTTACAAAGTTCAATCATCACAAAAGATTGGTTACTTCCTACACAGGTGTGTTTTATTGGATGTATTATTCTATAAGCTATTCTTAAACCAAACCATGATGTTAGTTTTACTTTCCTGTTTGGCTGTACCACTATGAAATCAAGTTCTTATTTTTATATGGACGGATGTAGGCATAAACCCCCAGATGGCGTTGGATGTTAAGCTTCTGCATAAAGGTGAAGATCTATTTATTGTTTGCAAGCTTGAATCAGTTCCAGTAAGTCAAAGTTGTTGTTGGTTAGATGCCTCATAAAATATTTTGTGCTTGTTTTGTGCTTGTTGTAAGTGTTGTTTGCCTAAAAGGTATCACCAATCAAAGCCACCAGGGGTATTTTTGATCAAGACGCAGCCTTTGCACATGAAGTTTCAAAGCCTTCTAAGTGTTCCAAGGGAAAACCTAAATCATGACTCCACTTCCATGAATCAAGTCTCTGTAGATCTTTTCTTCAATTGTATTTTGGCATAATGTAATTCTATTAGAATGTCATTCTGTTTTGTATATTCGCTTAGAATGTAATTCTCTTACAATGTAAATCTGGTTTTGTATTTCATATAAGTATGATTTTGTAATTCATTCTATGAGAATGTTTAACCTACTTTCAATATATGCAGTACCATTCTTTAAGAATACCAGTCATTCTGATGTATGCTTTTGTATTTCATTCTAATAGAATGTAAACGATTAAGAACTGAAATTAATTATACAATTTTATTAGAAATGTAACAGAATTAAAATTTGAATTTGAAAATAATTTCGAATTTGAAATTGAAATGAAATTTAAATTCGGAATTTAATCCCATGAAAATCTCACATTCCATAATTGAAAAATATAAAAAGTCCATATTACCCTTTAGAATGATATGATTAGAAAATTGATATTTTTTCAATTAAAAAATCAATATTATGTTATTAATGACAACCATTGATAATTATAATCGTACGCACCATATTTGTTCTTACATCCACACAATAATTGTGGTTCTTAATGTAACCTAGCCCTATATATATATATATATATATATATATATATATATATATATATATATATATATATATATATATATATATATATATATATATATATATATATATATATATATATGGTCCCGTTCCGGTGAGGACTGCGAGGACAACTCTCAACCATTCAACGTCATTAAGGGTGTTTTCGTCAAAAAAAAAAAGAAGACAATGGGCATGCCAAAGAAAAGCTGAAAAGCATGGGTTGCAAGAAAAGCTGGGCGAGTTGGGTTGAATCACTAGGCTTCTTCTAGACTAACACAACACGCTTAGCCCTAAATCATTGTCTTCTTCATTCGCTTCCTTGCTC
This sequence comes from Cichorium intybus, assembly GCA_023525715.1. NCBI lineage: Eukaryota > Viridiplantae > Streptophyta > Magnoliopsida > Asterales > Asteraceae > Cichorium > Cichorium intybus. Next base: position 79,115,979 of record CM042011.1, read on the forward strand.
TGATCGTGTTCTTCGTCTCTTACTTGCTTGATCGATTTGCTTCGATTGATCCTAAAAACTGAAGATTATAATTCGATCACGTTAGTTTATATATAACATATTTTGATTAATTGACTGATTTTAGAAATTCATATACGATCAGATGCTCTGTTTTTTATTACAAATATTGCATCTGTCAATGCTCGACGATTACTGCAAAATCATGAAGCTTTTGTGCGTTTTTTTCGCATTGAATGTTACTAAATATGCATAATTAGTATGAAACAATGAAATTGCTTCTTAAAACTTGACTGATTTTATAAATTCATATACCATCCTATGCTCTGTTCTTTTTAATTACAAATATCGATCTGTGAATGCTCGATTACTGCAAAATCATGAAGCTTTTGTGCTTTTTTCGGTTTGAATATTACTAAATATGCATAATTAGTATGAATCAACGAAATTGATTCTTAAAAATAACGTAATTTAGGCTTTGATTCTTTAATTTACGCTGTGATTTGATATTTAGGTTAAAAACGATTTTTTTTTTCAAAAAAGCTATAACTTGTATCAAATCATACAAGGAAAATAAACAAATGTTTCAATTATTTGATAAAAACATTGAATCAAATTGATAAAAATTGAATCAAATTGACAAACAGGTATGGAGCAGGCTTCAATAAATATGGAATCTGCAATGCATATTGACAATGAAGCAATAGGAAAAACCACAACAACATAATCTGAAATATATTTCTCAGGAAATACAGCTTCTTCTTCTGTAAATGTTGGATCTTCATCAGGAAATACTACATCTTCATATACTTATAGGCATGATCCAATTGAGTATATAATAGATGGAAAAACATATTGGATTCCAGAAGTGGATAACAAACCATATCAAGGACATACATTTTCTACATTTGAAGAAGGATTAGCTTTTTATAAGGAATATGCACGTAAAAGTGGTTTTGAAACGAGATTAGCATGTACAAAAAAAGGAGTTGGAGGTTATGGAAGAAGATACATAGTTTGCAATAGGGAATGATCTAAAAAGAAAACTAAAAATGATACTTTTCAAGACCCAAAAATACAAAAGCGTAAATTACCTTCAATTAGACAACAATGTGGAGCATTTGTGAGAATGAAGGTTACTAATAGTAAAAATCTATGGGAGATATACAAAATTAATGAAGCACACACTCATAGATTCGTTGATGATGAAGATCGGCATTTTCTAAATTGTGAAAGAAGAATCATGTATACACAAAAGAAAACCATAAATGATATGCTAAATATCAACATAGGGTCATCTATTGCATTCAAATTCTTTAAACAATCAAGAGGCGGTTTTGAGAATATTGGGGTTATAGAAACATATGCTTGGAATTTCAAGTATGATTTGAATTAATATAAAGAAGAAGGAGATGTTGATTTTGTAATATAAAATTTCACTAGGAAGAAGGAATGTTTACGATCAAAACCTGATTATAAAAAAGATGACAACGCCTTAGACAATTAATGAATTGCCTTCTCCATTCCCATAATCAAACACCACATTTCATTATAATTAAATCCACTTTCTATTAGGAAAGGCTGCAACAAATTTCAAAATACAGCAAGAACACAACAGACCTAGAGGTTCTTTCTTCTTCGATGAGTCATAAGTAATTCGTCACGAGAGAAAGAGAGAGAGGTAATAGAGATTAGGATCCAATTTCAATAAAATTAGTTGTTGATTGACGGGATTTCCATATATTTAGCTGATTTTATGGAAATCAAAATAAATAAAATTCCCATAATACCCTTATTCCCATTTAAAAAGTTACAATTTCATCACATAACTTCTAAAAGTTACATAATCGGCCCGTTTATATTAGCCTTAGATCTTAATATTTGGAGGATTCAGATCTGTTCTCGCGTTTTCAACATTTTTAGTGTTCTCATTTTATTTGATCTTTCTACTATATATATATATATATATATATATATATATATATATATATATATATATATATATATATATATATATATATATATATATATATATATATATATATAGTAGAAAGATCAAATAAGAAGTAAAATTATGGTTAAGAAGGTAAGAAGTTGTTTATTTACTTGGTTTTTTGACGAATCACCAAAATGAATCACTAGATGAATCAAAAATAATATGATTCATTGAAAAAAAATTCCTAAAAAACATATTGATGAATCATTTTTTAGTAAATCAAGGTTTCTTCACGTTACAGACAATTTTAGAGAATAACAACAAAATCATCGTAAAAATGAATCATCGAGTTGTTTTTTCGAGAATTTTTTTTGTGAATCATGTTATTTTTGTATCATCTAGTGATTCATTTTGTTGTTTCACCGAAAAAATATGTAAATAAAAAACTTCTTACCTTCCTACAAAAAATTCTCTTCTTACCGGATATATATATATATATATATATATATATATATATATATATATATATATATATATATATATATATATATATATATATATATATATATATATATATATATATATATATATATATATATATATATATATATATATATATATATATATATATATATATATATATATATATATATAATTAGGATCGGGTGAGGACTCAAAAATTGGTGAGGACTGCGAGGACAATTTTTAGCTTTTGGATTGAAAAAATAAGTGGATGAGATTTAATCTTATTTATCGTCAAAATATCGTGAGATGATATGACATTTTGGTAATTATTTGCGAGATTTTGAAAAATTCCGCCAAAGTTAATTGTTTGGAGGGTTAAAATGTAAAAGAAAATAAGAAAAAAAATAAAAAATCAGAAGCTCTCGTATCTCACGTGCCTTTCCCTCCTCTTTCTCTCTGCCACATGTCACCCAACCATTGATTGGGTATTTATTTTTAATCTACTCATTTTGTTTTTTGGTTATAACTTTTTGTTTTCTTTACAAAAAAAAATTCTGAAAAACCAAAGTTTTTAAAATTTAATTCTCTACAAAATGAGCATAATCATGAAAATTTGAAAAAAATATTTTTTTTAATTTTTTATTTTTATAAAATACCTAGAAAAAAAATATTTTTCCAAAAATTATGAAAATTTAAAGGATACTTCTACTCACTATACTAGTGAGTTTTGTAAAAAAATTCTTATGAATAAGTTTTTAAAGTGTTCGTATTTTAATTTTATCAAATATATTTTTTTATAAAACACATTGAAAATTTTTTATCCAAATTCAAATAAGCAAATAAGATGATTCAAAATATTTATGATTTAAAAAAAGTATGATTCAACATTTTATGATCCTTAATTTGTTATGATCTAAAAACATTTTGATTCAAATATTTTATGATTTTTAATTATATCTTTTATGATTCAAAATTAAACGATTCAAAATATATAATGATCCAAAATTTGTTATGAACAAAAACTTTATTTGATTAATATATTATTAATCCAAAATCATGTGATTAAAAATGATATGATTCAAAATACTTTGATTCAAAATATATTGATCCAAAATTTTATGATCCAAAAATAATATGATTCAAAGATAGTATGAACTGAAAATATCATGATGCTTAATTTTTTATGATTCAAAACTTTTGTAATTATAAACATTAAAAAATCAAACATATATTTAGTTCAAAAACATAAAGAGGTAAAAATAAATAAATAATAAAATAAAAAATAAAAATAAAAACAAAATAACACTAGTAACTTGAAATATGTAGTAAAAAATTAAAAAATAAAAAAAGGAAAAATAATAAAATAAAAAAATTAGAAAAAATAATAAATAATAATAATAAACAAAAAAATAAAAAATAAAACGAAAAATAAAATATAATAAGTGAAAATCGAGTATATATACATTTGAAAAAATTTTAAAAATAAAAAAATTTTAAAAAATAAATAAAAAATAAAAAACGAAATAAAAAAACGAAAATAAACAAAAAAATCCACTTAAATGAAGTTCTATGGACGTTCGTCGCATGCGATTAGATTATCGAGTCCGTATTACGTTCCACGGACGTGCATCGCATGCGATCGCAGCACATCCAAATATTGGGTTTGACGTTTGTGCCCTTGACGAAGTGGGTGGTGGAGAATTGTCCTCGCAGTCCTCATCATTTTTTGAGTCCTCACCGGATCCACACCCTATATATATATATATATATATATATATATATATATATATATATATATATATATATATATATATATATATATATATATATATATATATATATATATATATATATATATATATATATATATATATATATATATATATATATATATATATATATATATATATATATATATATATATATATATATATATATATAGGCAAAAGTTCAACAAGTGACTAATATAAACCATGGTACCAATGGACTAATCTCATCCACACGATTATACACTTTACGATGGACGTGCATCTACCGGATTATAAAAAACCCACTTCGTTTTTTTAATTTTTAGAGCTTATTTTTTATCAAAAAAAATATGAATATATAAAAATTTATAACTTTTTATCCTCTACAAATAGAGATCCATATTGATATACTAAAAAATGAGTTTTTTTTTTCGAAATTTCTGCTAGTTGAGATTCACATGTGAATCTCAACTGTTATTCTGTTCACTGTTAACATACACAATGACATATGATATTGTCATGTGAATTTGAATAAATTTTTGTGTAAATGTGAATGGAATTAACTTATGAATCATAGTATATTTATTATAAATTATTAAAATGTTGAATTGTTAAAAATTTTCTAACTAAATTAATCATATTCATATTTCGAAGTATATTTAAAATACCATATGATATTGATATGTGAATATGAGTAAATTGTTGTGTGAATGTAAATAATTCATATTGTGAATAAGAGTAAAATCATTATAAATGGTTAAAATATTAAAGTATTAAAAAATTGTTAAATAACTTCTCAATACTATATGATTTTGATATGTGAATATGAATAAGTTTTCGTGTAAATATGAGTAAATCGATTTGTGAATCAAGTCTATTACTTATAAATGGTTATAATATTGAAATAGTAAAAGTTTTAAAAGTAAAATAATTACTCATATTCAAATTTTTACAGTTCAGATTCACATGTGAAACTGAGCTGTTATTATGTTATTCTCTGTTGGCATTCACAATGACGGCATTCACAATGACATATGATATTTTCAAGTGAATCTGAATAATTTTTTGTGTGAATGTGAATGAAATTAACTTATGAATCATAGTAAATTCATTATAAATAATTAAAATGTTGAAGTGTTAAAAATTTCCTAAGTAAATTAATCATATTCATATTACAAATTATATTTAAAATACCATATGATATTGATATGTGAATATAAGTAAATTTTCGTGTAAATATTTGTAAATCCACTTGTGAATCAAGTACATTACTTATAAATGGTTATAATATTGAAGTAGTAAAAGTTTTAAAAGTAAAATAATTACTCATATTAAAATTTTTACTGTTCAGATTCACATTATGAATATAGACGAGCTGTACTTATAAAAAAATTTTATTTTTTATATATCAATATGGATGTCTATTTGTAGAGGACAAAAAATTATTAGTTTTGGTATATTCAGTTTTAATTTTTGAAAAAGAATAATGTCGAAAAAAAATAAAGTGGGTTTTTTATTATAATCCTCTACATGTGCGTCGACGTAAGAAATTTACAACCTATTTTTTGGCCGTTGATGATTTTGATTCCGACGATCGAGATTAGTTCCTTGGTACCATGAATAATTTTAGTATCTTATTGAACCCAACCCTATATTACGTACATAATAGCTACATATTCACTTTTTCCATTAATATATATATATATATATATATATATATATATATATATATATATATATATATATATATATATATATATATATATATATATATATATATATATATATATATATATATATATATATATATATATATATATATATATATATGGAAAAAGTGAATATGTGGCTATTATGTACGTAAGCTTAGGTATAGACCTTTAACAAACGATGTATTTTTAAGCCAAAAAAATTCAATTTTAATATTGATTCATATTATAGAATGACAAAGATAAAGTATACAATTTTTTATCGCAAAAATCCATCAAAGTTTGTCAGGTAAATAAAGAAACAATATATTTTTCAATAATACAACTCAAAATGTTTAGTTATTCGATGGAAAATTTCTATCCAAATCATTTGTAAAAAAACTAGATTGATCATTAATTGAGTAATTTGTATTTACTTCTTTTTACCTCGGTCACGACTTTCAATATTGCACCTATACAAAATGAATAAACATAACAAATATTCTACCGGTTTAAGAAGGTACGTGATTTTAGAAAGAATAGTATTTGAAAGATCATGAATAATTTGGATAAATTTGAATGGTTCTATATATAAACTTAGGTACATAACACCCATATATTCCCTAACACACACAAACACACACACACACACACACACACACACACACATATATATATATATATATATATATATATATATATATATATATATATATATATATATATATATATATATATATATATATATATATATATATATATATATATATATATATATTTATATATATATATATATATATATATATATATATATATATATATATATATATATATATATATATATATATATATATATATATATATATATGTGTGTGTGTGGTTAGGTTCATATGAGATGTTGGAGATTTTGTGAGACGGTCAGACGCAATCGTAGCCATTCATTTTGGGCGCAGACAAAAAAATTTAAAAATGAAAAATAAATAAAAAAATTAAAAATATATATATTTATTTATTACTTTTGTCTTCTTTTGTAGGTCCACAAACACTCTTAGATCTTCAATACTTAGTATCAATCACACGATAAGAACACTTGGAATTATACCTTCAATGCACTCTTTTGATTAAACAAAGGACTAGTACATAAGGCTTGTTGCTTGAGCTTTACAAAGGAATTGCTATGAATGCTAGAGCTCCAAAACAACCATTAGCCTCAAATGAGGCTTAACAAAAGGTATTTATACCTAACCCTCACACGACCGAATACCCTAAAGCCCAAGGGCCGTCCACGACCGAACAACCATGTGAAAGCCCACCGAGAAACCCAGTGGTTCGGTCAACAACACCGAACAACCCAAGGAATTCGATCCTTGACCGAGCAACCCGAGAAACCTATAAAGACATGTATTTTACATTTTAAACCCTATAAATTGCAAAGATTAAACCACAAAATATTGTCCTAACAATCTCCCCCTTGGTTTAATGCTTTCATTTTGGCTTCGAGTCTTCACTTGGTCTGGACATCAGTTGATCACCATAGAATACTTCAATAATCTCCCCTTAATCGTGATAAACTCCCCCTTATCAGGTGACAGGTATAGATGTTGATAAACATTCAGCACATTTGCAGTGACAACTTCATCTTCGGTACGAATGGTCTTCAGATTTGACTTTAAAGTACATTAGGCTTCAGATATCAATAGGTGTCTTGAATCAGCACATCCAGTCTTTTGATTTGACTTTGACTTTTACTAGAGTCTGACTCTTCAAATGATCACTTCAGGTGTTGACGTAGTAACAAGTTGACTGAGGAGGAATTCAAACAACTTTTCGCATGGAGTTCAGCTTCACCTTCTTCGGGAACAAACTTTTGTTTTGAAATTCTTGAACGTTTCATTTGTCTGGCGCTTCTCGATACAATTCACTAATCAACAAATCATATGGGTCACGGAGTTAGAAACTCTCACCACACTTGTTCAAGGATTCATCCTTGGCTCAGAATGAGACTTCTCGCAGTATCTGTGTGAACCCGGAGGAACGCACTGCGATTGTTTGAGTATCGGAGAACTACTCGTGGCCGTTTTGACTTAGGCCCCTGCATATCCTTGATCAAATATCTCAATGCAGTTAACAAGTCAACTTGGCTCTTGGCGAGACGTTCAATTGTATCCAAATTCTGCGGAGTGTACCATCCTAGTGCCAATTTTGAATCAGGTAAAGTTGTTGGGGTCTCACAGCTATTGTGGTAAACAACAACGATAACTGACCCAGAGTATCAATGTTTCATCAATGTGAGGTAATATGTCTTGGTTACTAGACATACCCATCGGCTAATTTTGAGCGTGGTAAACAACAACGATCACTGACTCTGCGGAGTGTACCATCCTAGTGCCAATTTTGAGCATGTAATATGTCTTGGTTACTAGACATACCCATCGGCTAGACTTTCGAATTGTCATCAGTGTATGGTTTATTACACCGAGTCATCCAACTCTTGATTTAGAAGCTTTGTATGTAAGAAAGGTTGTTGATGCCTCACATCTACTACTGGTGTTGTAGTAGAGATCATTAGCATAGAATGTCGAAATATCATCATTACTTGGTTTAAAGTAATGGATCGTCTATTTCTTGCATCAGAAATTGTAAAGATGGTTAAGAATGGATTGGTGCGTGTGACACGGTCTGTTGTTTTCTGCATTGCCATGAGATCAGTCTGTCTCCTAGAAACTGACATCCAGCACTGGTGGACTTTCTGTCTATTTCACACCCTCCATAGTTGCTATCTGAAAAAGCGTAAAGATCAAATTCACGGTTCTTTGGATACCAGAGACCAAACTTTGGTCTCCCTTTAAGGTATCTAAAGATCCGTTTGACAGCATCAAGATGAGAAGGTTTAGGATTAGCCTGATAGCGAGCAAGCTGGCAGACTGCAAAAACGATATCCGGTCTGCTAACAGTCAGGTACATCAGCGAACCGATCATCGAACGATAGTAAGTTTGATCAACTGATTGGTCGTCTGAGTCTGAAGATAGCAGAGGTCGCTCAGCCATTGGAGTGTTAGCCTCTTTCACATCCTTGAAGCCGCATTTTGCAAGAATATCCTCCACATACTTCGCTTGATGAAGCAGGATACCCGTTGAACTTTGCTTCACTTTCAACCCGAGGAACATCGTCATCTTTCCCAACGAACTCATCTCAAATCTTTTCTTCATCACCATCTCAAATTCCTTGCACAGAACATCATTTGTTGAACCAAAGATGATGTCATCCACATAGATCTGGACAACAGTTTGATCATCATCTTGGCGCTTGATGAACAAAGTCTGATCAATACTTCCACGAGTGTAACTGTGCTGCAACAAGTGTTCCGTCAAGGTAGCATACTAAGCACGAGCTTGATGCAGACCATAAAGGGCTTTATCAAGCTTGTAGACATGATTTGGAAACTTTGAGTTGACGAAACCAGGAGGTTGATCAACATAAATTTCCTCTTTCACCTCTCCATAAAAGAAAGCTGTCTTGACGTCCATTTGGTAGACGGTAAAGTTCATTTAAGAAGCGTAGGCAAGGAAGATCCGAATCGCTTCAAGTCGCGCCACAGAAGCATATACTTCCGTGTAATCAAGTCCTTCTATCTGTCTAAAGCCTCGAACCACCAGGCGTGCCTTGTTTCGCACAATCACTCCCGAATCATCTTGCTTGTTGTGAAATATCCATCTTGTATCCAAAGCCTTCTTTCCTTCGGGTAGTTCCACCAATTGCCAGACATTAAACTTCTCAAACTGGTTCAACTCTTCATGCATTGCATCCACCCAACTAGGTTCATTGAGTGCCATCTCTACGTTCTTCGATTCAATTTAAGAAATAAAGCACAAATAGAGACACTCGTTGACTTGACCACTTTGGCTTCTGGTTAAGACACCATCATCCAGAGGGCCAATAACATTGTCGATTAGATGGTCCCGTTGAATTCTTGAAGGGACTTCATATTGGAGCGAAGCAGTAGAGACCGGAAGATTGGTTATATTTTCAACCATTTCTGCGCCCGAAGCACCTCTATCAGAATCTCTGAAGTCATGAGAGGTACTTGCAATGTACTCATCAGGAATCCTTTCTGGAAAGAGAGAATCCATGAGAGTAGAGTCAAAAAGATCAGCAGATTTAGGTTGAATAACGTCTTCAGGAGTAGTTGATTGTTCAACAACTGGAGTATCGCCAACAACTTCAGATGAAACATCAGGAGCATCCTCAGTTATGGGAGCAGAAACAGGAGATGCACCGTCATCATGAACAGGATCTTCAATAATGACTGACGGAGTGATGAGATCAGGAACAATCTCTTCAGCATCCTCTCTGTAAGTTCCACTGGGGCCTGGTTGTGTGCCTGAACCAACATTAGAAAGCACATAGAAAGGTTTAAACAGTTCAGCGTAATCAAACAACCAGTCAGGTCCAACATGGGCATCAGTTGGATTCTCTTCTAGCCAGCGAACATCAAATGATTCCACGATTTTCTTTATCGCCTTGTTATACACCTGATACGCGGTTTTATTCGCATATCCAACGAAGTAACAATCATCCGCCTTGGAGTTGAACTTCGGAGTAGCTTCAAGATGAAGAAGAGTGTAAGGGCAGCCAAAGGTGTGGAAATGTGAAACATTTGGCTTGCGACCATAAAGAATCTCGTAAGGTGTCTTCATTTGAGGTTTATTGATGATGACCCGATTCTAAACAAAGCAGGCTGTGTAGATGGCTTCAGCCCAGAAAATCACCGGCAGTTTAGAATCGCACAACATGATACGCGCATCATCAATAAGAGTTCTGTTTCGCCGCTCAGCAACACCATTCTATTGTGGAGTACGAGCAGCACTAAACTGACACAGGATACCTTTGTCTGCACAAAACATGTTTAGAACTGCATTCTTGAATTCCGTTCCATTGTCGCATCTGATGGCTTTCAACTTCTGATTCGTTTGATTTTCAATGAGTTTGATGAATCTAATGACCAGATCAGCAGTTTCACTCTTGTTCTTTAAGAATAAAACCCATGTAAAACGTGAGTAATCATCAATAATAACTAAACAGTAAGAACTGTGATTGAGACTGAGAACATTGACTGGGCCAAAAAGATCTATGTGAATCAGCTGAAGAATCGAATCAATGGAATTGATCTGCTTGGGCTTATGTGACTTTCTGTGATGTTTGCCTTGAGCACATGCAACATATTTCTCGAATGTTATAAAGTCCTTGATTGGGAGTCCTGCAACCATCTTGTTCTTTGTGAGATGATTCAGGTTCTTTGCATTGGCATGACCAAGATATTTATGCCACAACATCACACTTTGTTCTACAGCTCGGGAGAATAAGCAGGTGACATTTTCGGGAGTGTTGTGATTCATGTCGATGATGTAAGCACTACTTTTTCGTTTCGATCGAACAAGAATCCACTCCTCTGGAATGACGACGCCGGGCTTGAGAATAAGACATTCCTTCTTCGTGAAGTACGTCGAAAAACCCTTGTCACATATTTGAGAAACACTCAGCAGACTGTGCTTGAGCTCAGGTACAAAATTCACATTCTCAAACTTCAACACACCATTCGACACCGTCCCTCTCTGCGTGATCATCCCTTTTTCACCTCCCGCGAAGCAAACACATCCCCCGTTGAATTTATCAATGTCGTGTAGTTGGGACATGTCGCCTGTCATGTGCCTAGAACAGCCACTACCAATATACCAAGGTCTGCTGATATTCCTCCGTAACTGTTCCTCATCAGCAGCAGGAGTAGTAGAGACCGTAAAAGCAAACTACAAGTCCATCATCTCTCCTTCAGCTGCATCCACATCCATCTGTCCTTCAATCTGGGCCAGGTGAGCTCTACCCTCTCCATTCAGGTTTAGGTCCTACAACTGATCTTCCCAGGTAAATTGCTGAGCCACCATCGCCCTTTCACCATTCTGAGGATGAGCACCATCATGATTTGCTCCAACCGGTACCATGGTTCTGTCTGGATTCTCTATTTTTGGCTTGGTACACTCACGAGCAAAATGACCAAGCTCGTTGCAGTTGAAACACCTCAGATTTGCCTTTCCAAAACTCACCTTCCTCTCACCAGTGTTGTTTACCCCAGCTATTTCTTCCTGTTCTTTGAGCAAATTTCTTGGCCATATGCACCGCCATAGCAATGTGCCAAGAAATATCTGTCTCCTCCAAATCATCTGGATTGATTTGGTCAAGGTCTCCTGCAGTCATAGGATGAAACAGTTCACCAGCAACGAAGGCATTGTAGCAGTTGAGTAGACCGGCTATCAAACCAAGATTCTCTTCAGCACCTTGAGGAAGAGATTGAGCAATAGTTGGAATCTTGCTAGAAGAAGCAGCAACAGGTGGAGCTTGAGAAGCCACAGAAGATGAACCAGGCTGTGATTTAGCTTGAACTTTTGAAGTGGCTTGACCAGTAGCTTGAACAGAGAAAGCATTGTTAGTTGAAGTACTGATGTTAGTAGACTAGTACGAGCTAACATGATTCATTTCTCTTTGCTTGTCATCTATGTCACAAGATTTTATGATAGCCATAATATCAGAAAGTGAGAGTCTGGCTAAGTCTTTGGTCTTCTTGATAACAGCCACATTCATGTCCCAGCTTCTAGGAAGTGAATTGAGAAGCTTCTTGTTAACATCAATCTTGGGAAATGAAATCCCAACAGTAGATAGCTCAGTGTGAAGGGTAATGAACCGTTGAAGTTGAGCTTCCAAATATTCTCCAAGGACGTGATTAAACATGTTGAACATTTGGCGAAGCATATCTTGCATACTTTGCTTCATGTCTTCATTGCCCTCATACACGTCAATCAAAGCGTCCCACAATGATTTAGCAGTTGTATACTCATGGAAACCTTGAGCAATTTCTGGAGAAAGTGCCATGGAAAGTGTAGCAAGGGCTCTTTGATCGGGTTCAACCTTTTCAAAATCCAGGTCAGTGTATTCTTCAAACGGTTTGTCCACCAAAAATTCGCCTCTAATCATGGTAATTCTGACTGGTGGACGTAAAAAGCTCTTCCACAGTTTAACATCTTTCATTTTAATGTACTGTTCAAATTGATATTTCCATTCGGTAAAACCTTCGGCTTTAATTAAACGGGGAATACGGGTAACGTTACCCATAACGGAATCAAGATCATGATTAACGTTTGATATAGCGGGATCCATTGGTAATTTTTAAAGTTTCGAGAAAATTAAGTCACAAATTTAAAATCGCAAAAATTTAAGTGTCACGGGACCGAACAACGAGTCAAATGCACCGAATAGTAAAAAACCGAACAGCTTTGAACAAGGAATAATTAAAACCGAACAACTTAATTGGACCGAGCAAAGACTTGAACCAAACAATTATCAACCGAATAATCCGAGGAATTGAGTAGCAAGTGCACCGAACAACAAACCAACCGATCAACCAAGGCGGTACCGAGCAACAAGAGTAACCGAACAACAGAGAACACCGAGCAATCTCTAAGTGATAGGCACACCGAACAATCAAGGCACCGAACCACTCAAAATCCTAAAAGCACCGAATCAGGAAATTTGGGCTGACTGAGGAACCTTTACAGGACCGAAGAACCAAAGGACACACCGAAAAACTTGCAAAAACCCTAGCGCCGCCGAACAACCGGGAGAAGCCCTAGCCGCCGCCGATTAACTACAGGAGCCTGACCAATTAACAAATTTTCAAATCTGAACACACACAAACAACTTCCGTAACCCAATTTTTGGATCAAAAACTGATTTTTGAATGAATTTTGGATGAAGATCTTCAAGAACACGAAGAACACACAGCATAAAAACACCAAAACAGTCCAAAATCTCGTCCAAAATGGATCAAACACTCAAAAATCAATCCAAAAATCTTCAAATCTTCAAATTCCAAGCAAAGTAGAATGAGATTGATACCAAAAACTCAAAAACAAAAGTTTTGAAGCTCTGATACCAATTGTAGGTCCACAAACACTCTTAGATCTTCAATACTTGGTATCAATCACACGATAAGAACACTTGGAATTATACCTTCAATGCACTCTTTTGATTAAACAAAGGACTAGTACATAAGGCTTGTTGCTTGAGCTTTACAAAGGAATTGCTATGAATACTAGAGCTCCAAAACAACCATTAGCCTCAAATAAGGCTTAACAAAAGGTATTTATACCTAACCCTCACACTACCGAAAACCCTAAAGCCCAAGGGCCGTCCACGACCAAACAACCATGTGAAAGCCCACCGAGAAACCCAGTGGTTCGGTCAACAACACCGAACAACCCAAGGAATTCGATCCTTGACCGAGCAACCCAAGAAACCTATAAAGACATGTATTTTACATTTTAAACCCTATAAAATGCAAAGATTAAACCACAAAATATTGTCCTAACAATCTCCCCCTTGGTTTAATGCTTTCATTTTGGCTTCGAGTCTTCACTTGGTCTGGACATCAGTTGATCACCACATCATACTTCAACAATCTCCCCTTAATCGTGATAAACTCCCCCTTATCAGGTGACAGGTATAGATGTTGATAAACATTCAGCACATTTGCAGAGACAACTTCATCTTCGGTACGAATGGTCTTCAGATTTGACTTTGAAGTACATTAGGCTTCAGATATCAGTAGGTGTCTTGAATCAGCACATCCAGTCTTTTGATTTGACTTTGACTTTGACTGGAGTCTGACTCTTCAATTGATCACTTCAGGTGTTGACGTAGTAACAAGTTAACTGAGGAGGAATTCAAACAACTTTTCACATGGAGTTCAACTTCACCTTCTTCGGGAACAAACTTTTGTTTTGAAATTCTTGAACGTTTCATTTGTCTGGCGCTTCTCGATACAATTCACTAATCAGCAAATCATGTGGGTCACGGAGTTAGAAACTCTCACCATAGTTGTTCAAGGATTCATCCTTGGCTCAGAATGAGACTTCTCGTAGTATATGTGTGAACCCGGAGGAACGCACTACGATTGTTTGAGTATCGGAGAACTACTCGTGGCCGTTTTGACTTAGGCCCCTGCATATCCTTGATCAAAGATCTCAATGCAGTTGACAAGTTGACAAGTCAACTTGGCTCTTGGCGAGACGTTCAATGGTATCCAAACTCTGCGAAGTGTACCATCCTAGTGCCAATTTTGAATTAGGTAAAGTTGTTGGGGTCTCACAGCTATTGTGGTAAACAACAACGATCACTGACCCAGAGTATCAATGTTTCATCAATGTGAGGTAATATGTCTTGGTTACTAGACATACCTATCGGCTAATTTTGAGCGTGGTAAACAACAACGATCACTGACTCTGCGGAGTGTACCATCCTAGTGTCAATTTTGAGCGTCTAATATGTCTTGGTTACTAGACATATCCATCGGCTAGACTTTCGAATTGTCATCAGTGTATGGTTTATTACACCGAGTCATCCAACTCTTGATTTAGAATCTTTGTATGTAAGAAAGGTTGTTGATGCCTCACATCTACTACTGGTGTTGTAGTAGAGATCATTAGCATAGAATGTCGAAATATCATCATTACTTGGTTTAAAGTAATGGATCGTCTATTTCTTGCATCAGAAATTGTAAAGATGGTTAAGAATGGATTGGTGCGTGTGATAGACTACGGTATGCAGTCTAACCATCGACACAGACTTTTTAACTCTCGACTTGGAGTGGTTTCTCTCAAAGTGTCTAGAAGTTGGTGTTGTACAAGAAAAACTTTAGATTGGTTAAGAAGCGGTTGTCAATGCTTCACACTCATTGAGGTGTACCAATGAGGATCACAAACACTTAAAAGTTACCTCAGCAGTGAGTGGTATAAACTCGGTGCGTCGTTGGTAGGTAATACTGTTTTTGAATTTTTAATTTTTTTAGGAATGATATGAAAATTATAAAAAAATCTAAAAAAACCTTTTTGTCTTTTTAAGTTTTATAATTTTTGTTTGTTTTTCTTGATACCAATTGTAATTATTTATAACTTTCTGATACCACTTGCTAAAGAAAAAACATAGTAAAACGTATTTTTGGATTTTTTTTGAGAGGAAATATATGAAATTATAAAAAAATATGAAAATATATTTTTGTATTTTTAAATTTTCTGATTTTTTTTGTTTTTCGAAATGTCTCGAAGAAACCTTGGACTGAGTCAAATTTTTGTTTTTCTCCTCCCCCTAAATTTGTGCATGGGAAGAATAGAGGAAATAAAACATGTACAAATTTTAACTAAAACAAAAAATAAAGTAAGAATATATTTACAGAACTGATTTAATAATCAGTGAAACGTATCATTTTCAGCATCTCGACAAGCACATTGAATCGAGCTTTTGCAACAGGATTTGTGAATAAGTCCGCCACATTATTATCAGTGTGGACTTTTTCCAAATGGATCAATTTTCGCTCGAAGCAATCTCTGATAAAATGAATTTTAATATCAATGTGCTTAGTCTTAGAATGCTTGGCCGGGTTTTTTACGATTTGGATAGCAGCTTCATTGTCACAGAAGATAGGAGTGTCAAGAAAGTTCATACCGTAATCAAGGAGCTGGTGCTGCATCCAAATGACTTGAGAACAACAGGCAGAGGCAGCAACGTACTCAGCTTCAGCTGTAGACATTGACACGATTGTTGTTTTCTGCATTGCCATGAGATCAGTCTGTCTCCTAGAAACTGACATCCAACATTGGTGGACTTTCTGTCAATTTCACACCCTCCATAGTTGCTATATGAAAAAACGTAAATGACTTAGTGCACTATCTGAAAAAGCGTATATGGTCAGGATCCTGTGAAAACCCAAATATTCATGAGAACAATGATAACTCCTAGATGAATTTTTTTTCAAAAAAAATGACTTAGTGCACTAAGTCGCTTATATTTTTGACCTTTTGTCAAATAAAATTGAAAAAAAGCTCATAAATTATGTTTATAAACCAAAATATCGTCATTCATATTATCAAACGTATAACAATAACCTTTGTCTAAATAGTGCATGGAATTAAATTATGTTTCTTTTCATTTCTAATGAATAACAACAATCAATTAAATGAATCCTAACTCCACTATCAAGTAAAAGCTCATAAATCTCAATCTTCATAACAGGCGCGGTGTGTCTATTCCCTATGATCAGATTCAGATCTCCTTGCTTCATCTTCTTACTTTCCATTAGGCCCTACATACCAGAGCAAATGTGAAAACCACATCTTGTATCAAGGATGCAAGAATTAGAAGTTTTAGTGCTATTGAGTTGGATCATATACATACCTAAGGTGGAGCGAGACACCTTGGCTTTATCATCCTTTATTTCATGCAGGTACTTGGGGCAGCTTATTTTCCAATGGCCCTTTTGGTTGCAGTTAAAGCAAGTGGCCTCTTTCGGATCATTGGATGGGGGAATATCATACTCATTATTTCTCTTTGACCCACGACTAGACTCTTAAGTTGGGGCTTTCCCTTTCTAACTGGGATGAGAACAAGCATTTCTTTTCTTTCTTTTATCATGTCGAATGGCCATAACGGAAACAACTGAGGTGTTTGGCCATTAAGACTTTCTCATTTGCTCCTCGGCGGTCTGCGATAAACTATGTAGCTGTATCAATGTGGTCTTCGTGTTGTTCAAATGATTGGTCAAGATGAACTGATCATAAGAACTAGGAAGCGAGCTTAGGACCAAGTCCTTGTCGAAGTTCACGTTGAGTTTCTCGAGCCATTCAATGTGTCACTGCAGAGCACAAACAGACTCTCCCTCTTTTAGCTTGCACGCCATTAGGGCTTTTACAACCTCACAGCGTTCCTGCCTTTCCTTCTTGTGAAACATATCAACAAGCTACTAGTTCATTTCAAACACCCAAGTGTCCTCGAAGGTCTTATGGAGCTTCGGGTACATTGTCTCTATCCTGATGCAAGACATCTTTGTAGAGTCATCAACATATTTTTGGTAACCAGCGAGTTCTTCGAGAGTAGTAGTTGTCTCATCAATCTTGGGAATTTGGTTATCGAGAACATACTCTTTGTTCTCATAACGAAGCATCATCTTTAGATTTCACATCCAGCCAGATAGTTAGGACCGATTAGTTTTTCCGTTGAGAGAACCGGGAGTAGACTGAAGTTTGAATTAGCGATAGGAGATGGAGGAAAAGGAGGAAGATCACCATTGACTCCAGACATCTATGAGAGAGATAAGTTTTAGTTAGTATATATATATATATATATATATATATATATATATATATATATATATATATATATATATATATATATATATATATATATATATAGACTTAAGATCTTTTGAGAACCAACTTCACCCCGAGAACCCGAGAACTCTCAAACCGATATTTTTTCGAAAAACCGACCACATAGGCCTCTAAAACGCTCAAATTGGTGCCGGGGCGCTGAAAAAATTTTCCGAAAAAACGACTTTTTTTTGAAAAAAATTTGCACATGTACAAACTTTTTTATACGTACATTTTTTTTTCAAAATTTTTTTTATGGATGTTTTTCTAGCATATATTTAAGCTGTTCTGTAAAAAAAATTTGAAAAAAATGTACGTATAAAAAAGTTTGCACATGTGCAAAGTTTTTTTTTGCACATGTGCAAATTTTTTTCAAAAAAAAAAAGTCGTTTTTTTTCGGAATTTTTTTTTCGAAAAGTGTTAGATACGTGCGTTTTAGAGGCCTGTGGGATCGGTTTTTGGAAAAAAATATCGGTTTGGGAGTTCTCGGGTTCTCGGGAGACTTATATATATATATATATATATATATATATATATATATATATATATATATATATATATATATATATATATATATATATATATATATATATATATATATATATATATATATATATATATATTCCTTAAAATAATTATCCAGTATATATTTAAGGTTAGGATCCATATTTTACGTTCTACGAAAAGGGATGTCGTAATCATATTATGAACTTAATTTAGGTAGGCATACATTTTGTCATTTTCAATCACTATGAATTTCCTAGATTTTTTTAGATTCATTGATCTCAACAATGACATGTTAATCTCGAATATGCTATCTTACCTTTATGGCTGGGATATCGAAGACTAGAAACAAGATTGTGAATTAACTATGCAAAACCACTTAGGCACATTTGTTCCATTATAGTCTCAAATTGATGTACTGGTTAATGACACACGCTCCATTAACAAACCATAAAACTGAGTTGCCACATCATCTTGCCATTTACTATCTCAAATTAATGTGTCGGTTAACCATACACGCTCCACTAATAGACCATAAAGAAATAATGTGTGTTTTCTTAGATTAGCATATATTTTCACATTAACTATTATCTAAACAGGATTTTGTTTGGATAATTTTAAATTAATACTTTTAACTTGACATCAACATGTTGGACCCTTTTGGTAACTCCATTGGTCCACACAAACTGCGGTGGGAGAAAAAACGTCCATTTAACGGTCATTTCCGTAAACCATCTTATAGTGCTTAGTCTTGATCCAACTTGATTTATTTAATTTTAATTATACATATTATATAAATTATAGGGTATATTTTAAACATCATTATTAGTTGTTTAGTCATATTAATTCAAATTAACCATGTGTATTCAGATGATAACATTAAATCACTATTTAGATTTATAATCATATGAGGACACATGCTAATAATTAATATTAAACAATATAAATTATATATATACTAGATTTCGAATTTTATATATATATATATATATATATATATATATATATATATATATATATATATATATATATATATATATATAGGATCGTAATTGGATTAACTAATTAATCCCATTATCCATGTTTAATGATATGACGATAATTAATTATCAATTAAATATTCAAATCATGTGAGGACACATGATAATGATTAATTTAATCCAATTATCCTAAATATAAATATATAGTCGATTTGTATATATAAACATAATTAATTATAACTTAAACTATTCAAATTATCTAATCCCTTAAAAGCCTTGACTTTTGAATTTTATAATTTGCCAAATATGGAATGGATTTGAAATTAACTAGCCAACATTATCCAAGATAATATTGGAGCGTTAGAATTTTCAAAAATCCCATGGGGAATTCGAAAAATTCAAGTTTCTTAATTATCTTGGATTTTGGCTATTAATAAATCTTAGATAATGCTAAAGGATAAATTAAACCTCTTGGAGATAATTACCAAAAATATTTTAAACCATTTAAAATCATAAACACTCCAAGATTTCGATCCAAGCCTAAACATCACCATCGTTTCGTGTTCTACATAAGAACATGGCAAATAAGATTTAACTCAAGCTTTATATAGTGCAAATATCATTTAAGCATAGGCTTTGATACTACTGATATGTTTTATACACCCTAGATTCTATTATCATGGCAGTAGAAACAATCAAAATTAATCTAAGGCAAGCAACAATTACTAAAACCTACAAGGATCCTACCTAATGATATTAACAACTACAATAGGGATCAAGAAAACCAAACTTGAGCAAAACCAATTTACTAGAAGACCTTTGATGAAGAACAATTCCACAAGTGCTAAGGAAGGTAGTACCCAATAGAGAATACCTCTAATGGTTCACACCAATAAGTCCAAACCAATTAGATTAATTAGTTATTTAAGAAAGCTCGATATAGAACCCTAGAGATAGAAACTCCAAGTTTAACAATGAGAAGGAGTGAGGCGAGATTTTCAGGAGCCAGGAGGGGTATTTATAACTGAAGGTTGCTTAGAGATAAATTTGGTTTGAATGGTAACTATATAAGGATAAATAATTAAATAATCCAATTTATTTAGAACCCAAACCTCCTTCCCTATCTTATCCTTAGAAGAAAATTTGAAGGGTCATCCCTTCATAATTTTCGTCCCCTATCTTATAGGTTCCAGAATATTCCTTTATCCAACTATTGGTCAATCAATATTCAATCCGTGCACTTTTAACAAATGTCAAATTAATTCCAAACTAGGTTTTATTAATTTATCATCACATGACAAATTAATAAACTATTTGTCTCTCTCTCTCTCTCCCTCTCTTAATTAACTATAATACCATTTTGACTACTGAGGGCAACCCAAAAAGGACATTGCTATTAATGGGAAGTCCTTACCAATTATTTATAACTTTGGACACTATTCCAACATATCCTAGTTCTAGTGATGAAGTAGAAAGAATGAGCCGAGTCCCATATGCTTCGGCAGTGGGATCGATCATGTATGTCATGTTATAAACAAGGCCTAATGTCTCTTATGCTTGAGCATGACGAGTCGTTATCAGGAAAATCCTGGTGAAAATCATTGGATCGCAGTAGGGGTGTTATTCGGGCGGGTTATACGGTTTTCGGGTTATACGGTTCGGGTTATTCGGGTATTTAGGTGGTGGGTTAACCGACCAAAACCGAACCGTATAAGGTTCGGGTTATTCGGTTCTCGGGTTATACGGTTACGGGTAATTCGGTTTGGGTTATTTGGGTTCCATACTTCCATTGTTGAGTATCGACTTCAGAAACACAAAATGATAATCTGAATATCGACTTTAGAAACCAGAATAAAGAAGAATGTCTAGTTATATTGCTGAAATCGTCAAATGTTTCACAAACATAAAGAATAAAGAAACAACAAAAAGAAAACTGACTGCTGAAATCGAATAAATTACAGGCATAGCAACAGCAAAATCGATGCTTCAATCTGAAATCGATGCTGAAATCGAGTTACAAACTCAACAGAAATCGAGTTACAAACAAATTCCATTACATATTCGAGTTACAAATCAACAGAAATCGAGTTATATGAGTTACAAAATCGAGATACAAAATCAAGTTACAAAATCAGAAATCGAGTTATCTGGCCCGAATAACCCGAACTGTTTAACCCATTCCTTATTTGGTTCGGGCGGGTTATTCGGTTACGGTTTTTTCTCGCACCCCTAGATCGCAGTAAAAAACATTCTTAAGTATATTCGGAGGACAAAAGACGTGTTCTTGGTCTATGGGGGCATGGAAGAACTCACTGTGAGTCGTTACAGTGATCCTAGCTTCCAAACCGATAGATACGACTCACATTCGCATTCAGGATTTGTGTTCTTACTAAATGGGGGTGGTAACTTGGAGGAGTACCAAACAGGACACAATAGCCGATTCGACAATAGAGGCTGTGTATATTGCAGTTTATGAAGCTGCAAAGGAAGCCATGTGGATGAAGAAGTTCATCAGGGATCTCAGTGTTGTTCCTAGTATGGATGGTCTTATTGAGATCTTCTATGATAATGAAGGTGTATTCTCTTTGGCTAAAGAACCCAGAGCTTACAAGCATACAAGGCATATACTCCGAAAAGACTATTATATTCGAAAGCTCATTGAAGCAGGAGACATCACGATCAATAAAGTTGTCAGAAGATAATCTTGCCGATCCATTCACTAACCCATTATCACAGACCAAGAATGATTCTCATAATAGGTCTACAGGCATTAGATTTACTAATGAGTTGGTTTAAGTGTATTTGGTTTAGTTTGATTTGTATTAGGAACTTAAGCAATGTAATCTATCTGACTTGGAGATTATTATTTCAGAGAACTTAATATATGCATAAGGCAGTCATTTCATTAGTTTATCATCATGTTCCGATTTTGCATGTTCTATTGACTTCCTGAATAATTAAATTATTATTCAAAACGTCCACAGTCGGTCGTACTTCTGAAAGTGAGTATTAATCAAGGCTTATGTGAGGTATTGGTAGATTTTCCATAAATATGGACATAGCATGGAGATGCGCTAGTCCTCGTGTGTACTTAATGGTGATTAAGTATTGGAGTAAACTATACTTAGATATTACTTTATGGAAACTGTTACGGCTAATTCTAAGATGGTAATATCTTATATTCTTCAAGCAGATACACATTGATTCTTAGTTCTGCAGTCTGTTGTACCTTGGTTTTCTCCAACGTTGTTTGTAACTGGCAACCATAAAGGAAATGTCCAGGTATGTCATGATCAGTGGGCGAGGTCCGTGTAGTCAAAGTTATTTGTTCATTCAGCCCTAACAAGAGAAGCAATATCACTGGGTCCCCTCGATGATTTGGTGCTGACAGCAAATGTACAGTCGTACTTAGACTGAATTAATGATAGATCAATAGCGCAGTCAGTTGTCATCATCACAAATCTCTATAGGGAAACATAATCTTGAATGTCTGAGACTGACAAAATTTCATCTCAGACGTTCATATGAATATCTTGTAGAACAAATGAATATTTGATCATTTGTCTAAGAGATGTTTCATTCTATGAGTACAACACTTGTCTAGGATGACATACACCTTACGAAGTTAGGGAATATTAGACAATGCAGTTGTTATGACATGTGCAAGTGGGAGACTTTTAGTTATGTGCCCATTGTCATAATAAGTGGTAATATTACTATATACAGTAAGGTCATTTTGGGTTACACGCAAAAGATGATTTAGCTAAAAGAGATCGAAAGCAAAATGAGGGACTAAGTTTATTAATTTATCAATGTAAAGGTATATTAATTAGAATCTAAAATATAATAAATGACTAAAGTGAAAATATTACCAGTTTGAATTTCAAAGTCGTTATCCACAAGGGGATAATACTTATCCTAAGAGGGAAGAGATAAGCATGATTGTTACTATAAATACCCACCATGATTGGAGATTTTAGGTCATCCCAAATTTAGAAATTCGACCATAATCCTTTCCTCCCCATTGCTGACCAATTTCCCCACAATACCTAATAGGAAGATTGCTCATTCTTCAAGCAAAGTGTTATACTTTACAGTTGCAAAAGGCGCACGATTTTGTGATCCGTGAGGGAATACAATCATTTAATTTTTCTTCAATTGTTTATGTTTTTATTGTTATCGTATTCCAACACCACCCACCACACCACCCTTACCAACCTTACCCCATAACACACCACCCGAACCACCCCCACCCACTCATCCCCCACCCCATTCACATTTAATTAAGTAGGAAATAATACAAAAAGGTAAAATTGTCATTTTTAGCATTCATCATAGCAATTTAGAGGTTCTAACCAAACAACTTAAAAGTTAAAATCTTAAAAAATTCAGTCCCTTTTAAATATTCAGACCTCTTAAAGTTCAAATCTTAACAATTCAAATCCTACCAAACAACCCCATAATGCTGAAATATTTACGTAAAAGTTGTCATTGTAGATGTTCTAACGCTTTCCAGTGTGGGTGCAGGGAGGGATGTGGTGAAAGCATTCCACCGTGGGAAACTCCGCCCCCAATGCGGTCACCCCACATTTCATGCATCGCAGATGGAAAATTCTTCCCTCAAGGAGATGTCAAAAGGAAAGGCTAAGAATGTACCATGTGCATCATTAGTTGTAGCAAAAGTGAGGGAAAAAGTAAAATGTGCTGAATAGATGCTAATGTGGCAGAGAAAAAGTGATATGTGAGGTGAACCTACACCGCATAGCCTAAGGGGCTGTTTGATAGTTGCTGACTGAGTCAAAGCCTGACCAGTCACACTCATCCTGACCGAGTAAGAGACAAATCAGAGGAGTCATGAGCGAATAAGAGGCAGTTTATGAAGGTATTAAACGCACCGACGTAATTCGAGTCAGACGTGACCTCTTACTAAACCAAATAAAAGGTATATCACACATTCTAAATTATAATTCAAAAAAGAAATAAAATCTATTTTAGGTATTTATTTTTCTAAGAATTTAGGTGCTGCATAATTCATCTATAAAAATATGAAAATCCATAGACAAAATTTTAAATCTAAATTTACAATATAAAAACATATAATTACATTTTCCATATGAGAAATCTTATATGGAAAATGTAAAATTTCTCTAATCATATGAGAAATCTTATATCATCGTAATTGTTTCTCCTACACATCCTCCTAACAATTTGAAATGATAACAAGTGTCATATTCAATAAAATTAATAATGTGTTAATCCACTTGTTACTATTTCACATGGTTAGGAGGATAGTTCGGAGGATAAAAGATTTGTCCAATCATATACATAACATAAAGAAAATTAATAATTAACAAACAAACAAACACGTTAAACAGTGATTCCAATATTTTTCAAATCATGAAATCATTAACACATCATCACCATATGTGTAACACCCGGCTTTTAAAACAAAACACCCCTGAAAATTTTTCATTTAAAACCAATGTTTTAATACATAAAATTATAACAAAGGGGTATATTTTTAAGAAACACGGGTACAAGTGTATCAAGGAGAGTATATAATACCATAATCTCCTTTGAAGCCGGGCTGCTACTGACAGCATCTACGAGTCCCACTTCAAAGTCACGGACTCTATCTTGTCCCTTATCAGTATCATGCTAACCTGCAGGGACATTTAACAAACGGTATGAGCTACAAAGCTCAGTGAGTAATCATTTCTGCAAATAACATGTATCAAATATATTCGTATATCTATTCGGATATCGAATCCAAATTCATAGCCTTACTGGCTGACCATATATCTCTTAGGATTTCACATCCTAATTTTGTAGCCTTACAGGCTACTTCGTGACAACCTGCAATAATCAAACCACATCAGTTATTTGCACAGATAATCATATCTATCGTTTCTGTCCCATGTTTCTTAGTCACAATGGACTGCATCATATATCATGGCTATATAAGCCGCACCCTGTGTCATAGCTATATAAGCTACACCAAAACAATATCAATATATAAATCATAGCCCGCAGGCCGCATCAACTGGGTTTAATACCCGATATCATAGCCAAAAGTCCGTACCATGTACCTGTAACAAAATCATAGCCCGAAGGCTACATCGGAGACATAGCCCGAAGGCCGCACTGGAATCATAGCCAACAAGGCCGCATCGGAGACATAGCCCAAAGGCCGCACCGGAATCATAGCCAACAAGGCCGCACCAGAATATCATAGCCACAAATGGCCGCACCATCTATTAACAGTTTCTTCACGATCAAATATGGCTCACGGGTTAGCCCGCTGTTGCCTGAAATATGTGGCTCACGGGAAAATCCCGCTGTTACCTAGACTCACGGCTGGTCCCGGTCTTGTCTATAAAAGATAAATATATGGCTCACAGGAAAATCCCGCTGTTGCCTAGACTCACGGCTGGTTCCGGTCTTGTCTATATAAGTTTTATTGACTCACAGCTCCGTTCTTGTCTATTATAGACTCACGGCTTATCTGGTATTGTCGTATAGAGTTGACTCACAGCTCCGTTCTTGTCTATTATAGACTCACGGCTTATCTGGTATTGTCGTATCATAGTGTATATATATATGTATTGACTCACAGCTCCGTTCTTGTCATCGCAATGACTCACGGCTTATCTGGTATCGTCTATTACATATATTTTTACACTTGTTATCTTCGTCCCTCAAAGCCATTTCAACCTGTAACAAATCAATCATCATATATCACATATGATATCAGTGAGATTACTCACCTGGATGCTAGCTGCAATTAAATCCCG
Organism: Cichorium intybus; assembly: GCA_023525715.1. NCBI lineage: Eukaryota > Viridiplantae > Streptophyta > Magnoliopsida > Asterales > Asteraceae > Cichorium > Cichorium intybus. The sequence goes on from CM042011.1 coordinate 79,142,340, forward strand.
GTTGTTTCTTGCCTTTGCGTGCACCACAACCATTTCGTCCCACACCTATATAATCATTTATATACCAAATGATAATAGGTTAATAGCCATTCCAATTAACTCTAATACAATAGAGTTCAATACAATATCGTTATAAACAATGCCTAGTTAATAAACTTTCCGTTTACTAACTTTTTGTGAATTTTACTATTCACCGAGGCATTCGAATCGATCTACAGTGCCCCCGAGGGGTCGAAAACTCAACTTAATAATTTTCCCAAACTTTTCAGACCATAACGAGCCTATGGTCCAAATTTGAGCTAAAACGGACAAGCCAAACGAAAGTTAGCGAGTCGGAAGTCCCCTGCTTGGAGGCGCACTGCGCCAGGAATCAGGCGCACTGCGCCTGGGCGCACCCCGCCCTGATCCTGGGCGCACTGCGCCCTGCGCCTGTGCAGAGCTCCTGGACAGTCGCGATTTATGCACTGTAGCAAGCAGTTTTGGACCATTAAGTCCTTAATCCAGTCCTTAATCGATTGGGGTTTGTTTCTAGGCTAAAACCTTATACTCTAACAAGGTTTTCAACCATTCAAAACAACTAAATCAATCAAAATGAAGAATTAGGGTTCTTAGTCCCAAAACCCCAAAACTTTAATTTCATCACTAATAGCAATCTACTTCCATTTTCTTGAGTTAAGTCCTTTCTAGCATGACTCAATGGAAGTAATAAACCAATTTAACCACATAATCACAACTGAAATTCATAAATTTCAGTTTCTATAAAACCTTTATAGAACACCATCAAGAACTTGGTTAAAACTAACCTTAATTGCTTGGAAATCACCCATTCCAACAATTGTTCCTAGTTCTTGCTTCAATTTCATGAACTCCTGCAGAAATCGCACCTTGAAACCTTCTCCCGTTGCTGCACAATGAGTTGGTCAAAGAGGAGAGTCAAACTCTCTATATTTATACTCCAAAAATTTACATTTTTGGTCCTAAAGTTCCATTTCTTGAACTTTGTCCACAAAATCAAGTTTTATTACAATAAAACTTCCATTTCTTACATTTTGGCCACAACCAACAATATTTTTACATAATTGGTCGTTGACTTGGTCAAATGACCAAAATACCCTTTTTCGGTAAAACGACCAAAAATCGGTTTTTATAACATTTTAAGTCCAAAACTCAAAATATTATTTCAAACCAATTACTTTTCTGTCCAAAAGACCAATTTACCCTTCCAAGGTAAAATGACCATTTTACCCTTTTTATTATATTTATAAAAAGAGTATCTTGGCGTTACAAATTCTCCCCTCCTTCAAAAGATTTCGTCCCCGAAATCATACAAGGAGTTGAAAATACGTCTTCCTCGATAGCTTTCGGTCTTCTGCATCACCTCGGAAACTGTATGGTATTGTCTAAGCACTTAACCATACTAGTCTTCTTATCTTGTGGTTAGATCACAATCCGCATGTCATTCCTCCGGTTGACCCGAGTACCTTATCTACGTATCTTTCTTCATCTATTTTCATCTTGTCATAAGGGATTTGTTGGAAATTATTACACATAATTCCTTTCTTGTCGTTCCAACAATTTTAACCTTTCCAAAGGTTTACTCTTCGCACTAACATATTCCTTTACTTGAAATCTTAAGGGCTTTTACTCAGCGATTCACACACCACTTATAATTTCTTAACCATTCTTCAATTCCGATCGAACTCATCAAGTATCCTCTTCAGTTTGTGCAAGAGTCTAGTATCTAGCCCACGGCTTTACCACATCTACAATCCAATAAATCTGAGGATAACACAGTATTCCATATCATATTTCATACGAATCATCAAACTATTAACATGTAGGCTGCTATTTCTTGTAAATTCTATCAACTATAGACAATCTTCTCATCTTCTACTAGGGTCTTCTGTGCAATCTTCAAGCACATCTTCTAAAGTCTGAATTATCAGATCATTTTGTTCCTCAATTCACAAAACTTGCGGAGACTTTATCGCAAAATCTATAACAATGTTGTCCCATTTCTTCTCTGGGGCCAACAATAGTTCAATTTCTTCGCATGTTTCTAATGGTTTGACTTTACTTAGGGTACAAGTCAAACACTTTCCACATGTCTTTCCATATTTTTCTTCTGTCCCGGCCACCAATACATAGGTTTTATCGACCTATCCATTCTGGTATTGCCCCGGGTATACTGCATATCTAGTACAAAATACATCTTTTCAAGATGATTTTCATGTTCCAATTACTTTGGAATCCACATTCACAACCACTAAGGGTTCTAAATCACTGTGATTTTCCAATTAGCTCCTGCTAATATCCAGTAATTCATCCATTTTTCACGTTTTCAATCTTACACATTTCTCCCTGTGCTACCTGAATCAACTCAGGTAATCAATTTACCACACTCATACATGTGAATGTAACCTTCAAAGGTTACTCTTTTCAATTCCAGGCATCTATAGCCACATCTTTCTTTCTGAGATGGTACAAGATTCCATAACCGAAATCTTTAAGTAATCCATCTATCTTTCATCTAGCTCATATATAGCTTTTTTTCTGATCAATAAAGTATTTCAAGCTCTAATGATCCACATAAACAATAAGCTTTACACCATATGCATAGTGTCTCCAAAGCTTAATACCAAAATCATAGTTGCTACTGCAACATCTTGCATCTACGATCGAATCTGGATGCATTTCTATAATCCAATTTATCCGCTTAGCATCAAAGCTAACATCAGAATTTCACATAAGGTTTATCCCAAACCTTTACAAGATATCTGTGGTCTTTCTACTACTCAAACTTTATACTTTTATTAGTCAACCTTAGTCAACTGAACAACAATCAAGGAGCAGCTTACTACAACTCTCCCATAGCAACCCGTCAATCCAAGGAAACTACTACTAATTCAGTCAGATTCCAAGGCGGTTTCTGTCTTATCACATCAGTATTTCCACTGTATCTACTTTACCATCTCTGGCATTATTAACATACCCAAAGAATGTAAGTCTTCTTTTAGTCAAATTTCCATACTTGGAGAATTTTACACATCACTTAACTCAGTGAAGTAACTCCAATATCTGGTACAAACGTACCTCATATACGATCTGGTTTCGAGAATATCAGATTCTCATCAGTCAATGCACACATGCATCCACTTGTCTTTCTTCTTTTCAAACAAGGTAGGGCTCCATACGATGACACATACGGTCATAAGAGACCCCATTCAAAAATTTCTTCTATTTATTTTCCCACTCTGCCATCTCTATAGATGCAAATCAGTCTAGAGTCCGTATACCAAAAACGGCTCCCAATATCATCTTTATCAATAAACTATTCTCGCCAATCAGGCAGAAATCCCGGAAGTTCTTTTCAAAAGAAGCATTCGAAAATTTATTCAAAGTAGTACATTACTAGCACTGCTTTATCTAACTTGGCCAATACCACGTATGCCAACTGCAACATCATTCCTTTACTAACTCTTTACTGAGTTTAAGCAAAGAATATAACCGATATTCTCAACAACGGTTATTTACCATGGATTTCCCTCCATTTCATTTCTGTTTCCTGAACCATCATGTTCATTTTTTAGACAATACATGTTAGCATAATTCCTTGCTAACCAATTCATAAGCTCCATTGCTTCATATTCACTGGTAGTCATCAGCTTTAGATTCATAGGGAAAATGGTCCCGTAAATCCTAGACAAACTACCTTCCAGGTGTTCAACATCTAGAACATACTTGTTATCTGATATAGCTGTTACCAAAATTTCATCCAAAATCGTTGATGAAATATTCCAACAAGACATCAAGTCATCGATCCAAAACATAGCTTCATGGATCAAATATAACCTACACGGGTTATATTCAAAACCATTCTGTCGGAGATCATATCAGTCTCCTCACGAGCTTCTTCCACAATCTGCTGGAATGCTCAAGGTACCACTGGTCCTTTCTAACCATTCATTTCTTCTTTCTTTTCCTGGGTTCATCACCCGTTACTCCACATTTAGCATGTGAGTATTTCATAAGGAAGTGATCTATAGTTCCACGCTGGAACCACTTCCGTCCCACACAACAAACTCGAGTAATATGCTCCCATTTTCTGCAATTTCAGCATGTCAACGGTAGAGTCTCAACTCTCAAATATTCCGAGTGCTTTTCCTGCACTTCTTACATCACATCATCTTTTCATTCTGGTCCCTTCCCTTTAAGGTTAGACCCAATTCGTGCTAACTTCTTCTGAGAAGTCCACTATCATTTCTGCTTTTCTTGTAGTCTCAACTACTGGTCTTTCACCTTGAATATCAACCAAGGTGAGCAACCGATTTCTTTTTCTGACCACTACAACTACTACTGCTTGTCAAGTGGATTTTTCTGCTTTTCGTCCCCTTTTTGCTCCACGTACAACGGAGTCTTGAGAAGGGTTGGTCCATTTCCTAGAGCTTCGCGCCCTAAATGTCTCCCAAGGAGTTTTACAGTTCATACTTCTTATACGTCAGAAGTTAGCAACAGTTAGGTTATATATGTATAATAACAGCTATATACACCTAACTATGCATCGTGTCTACTATCTCAGGGTTTAAGTCCAGGAATCTACTCTATAGACACCTAGTTCACTTAAACCACGGCTCTGATACCAACTTGTAACACCCGGCTTTTAAAACAAAACACCCCTGAAAATTTTTCATTTAAAACCAATGTTTTAATACATAAAATTATAACAAAGGGGTATATTTTTAAGAAACACGGGTACAAGTGTATCAAGGAGAGTATATAATACCATAATCTCCTTTGAAGCCGGGCTGCTACTGACAGCATCTACGAGTCCCACTTCAAAGTCACGGACTCTATCTTGTCCCTTATCAGTATCATGCTAACCTGCAGGGACATTTAACAAACGGTATGAGCTACAAAGCTCAGTGAGTAATCATTTCTGCAAATAACATGTATCAAATATATTCGTATATCTATTCGGATATCGAATCCAAATTCATAGCCTTACTGGCTGACCATATATCTCTTAGGATTTCACATCCTAATTTTGTAGCCTTACAGGCTACTTCGTGACAACCTGCAATAATCAAACCACATCAGTTATTTGCACAGATAATCATATCTATCGTTTCTGTCCCATGTTTCTTAGTCACAATGGATTGCATCATATATCATGGCTATATAAGCCGCACCCTGTGTCATAGCTATATAAGCTACACCAAAACAATATCAATATATAAATCATAGCCCGCAGGCCGCATCAACTGGGTTTAATACCCGATATCATAGCCAAAAGTCCGTACCATGTACCTGTAACAAAATCATAGCCCGAAGGCTACATCGGAGACATAGCCCGAAGGCCGCACCGGAATCATAGCCAACAAGGCCGCATCGGAGACATAGCCCAAAGGCCGCACCGGAATCATAGCCAACAAGGCCGCACCAGAATATCATAGCCACAAATGGCCGCACCATCTATTAACAGTTTCTTCACGATCAAATATGGCTCACGGGTTAGCCCGCTGTTGCCTGAAATATGTGGCTCACGGGAAAATCCCGCTGTTACCTAGACTCACGGCTGGTCCCGGTCTTGTCTATAAAAGATAAATATATGGCTCACAGGAAAATCCCGCTGTTGCCTAGACTCACGGCTGGTTCCGGTCTTGTCTATATAAGTTTTATTGACTCACAGCTCCGTTCTTGTCTATTATAGACTCACGGCTTATCTGGTATTGTCGTATAGAGTTGACTCACAGCTCCGTTCTTGTCTATTATAGACTCACGGCTTATCTGGTATTGTCGTATCATAGTGTATATATATATGTATTGACTCACAGCTCCGTTCTTGTCATCGCAATGACTCACGGCTTATCTGGTATCGTCTATTACATATATTTTTACACTTGTTATCTTCGTCCCTCAAAGCCATTTCAACCTGTAACAAATCAATCATCATATATCACATATGATATCAGTGAGATTACTCACCTGGATGCTAGCTGCAATTAAATCCCGGTTGTTTCTTGCCTTTGCGTGCACCACAACCATTTCGTCCCACACCTATATAATCATTTATATACCAAATGATAATAGGTTAATAGCCATTCCAATTAACTCTAATACAATAGAGTTCAATACAATATCGTTATAAACAATGCCTAGTTAATAAACTTTCCGTTTACTAACTTTTTGTGAATTTTACTATTCACCGAGGCATTCGAATCGATCTACAGTGCCCCCGAGGGGTCGAAAACTCAACTTAATAATTTTCCCAAACTTTTCAGACCATAACGAGCCTATGGTCCAAATTTGAGCTAAAACGGACAAGCCAAACGAAAGTTAGCGAGTCGGAAGTCCCCTGCTTGGAGGCGCACTGCGCCAGGAATCAGGCGCACTGCGCCTGGGCGCACCCCGCCCTGATCCTGGGCGCACTGCGCCCTGCGCCTGTGCAGAGCTCCTGGACAGTCGCGATTTATGCACTGTAGCAAGCAGTTTTGGACCATTAAGTCCTTAATCCAGTCCTTAATCGATTGGGGTTTGTTTCTAGGCTAAAACCTTATACTCTAACAAGGTTTTCAACCATTCAAAACAACTAAATCAATCAAAATGAAGAATTAGGGTTCTTAGTCCCAAAACCCCAAAACTTTAATTTCATCACTAATAGCAATCTACTTCCATTTTCTTGAGTTAAGTCCTTTCTAGCATGACTCAATGGAAGTAATAAACCAATTTAACCACATAATCACAACTGAAATTCATAAATTTCAGTTTCTATAAAACCTTTATAGAACACCATCAAGAACTTGGTTAAAACTAACCTTAATTGCTTGGAAATCACCCATTCCAACAATTGTTCCTAGTTCTTGCTTCAATTTCATGAACTCCTGCAGAAATCGCACCTTGAAACCTTCTCCCGTTGCTGCACAATGAGTTGGTCAAAGAGGAGAGTCAAACTCTCTATATTTATACTCCAAAAATTTACATTTTTGGTCCTAAAGTTCCATTTCTTGAACTTTGTCCACAAAATCAAGTTTTATTACAATAAAACTTCCATTTCTTACATTTTGGCCACAACCAACAATATTTTTACATAATTGGTCGTTGACTTGGTCAAATGACCAAAATACCCTTTTTCGATAAAACGACCAAAAATCGGTTTTTATAACATTTTAAGTCCAAAACTCAAAATATTATTTCAAACCAATTACTTTTCTGTCCAAAAGACCAATTTACCCTTCCAAGGTAAAATGACCATTTTACCCTTTTTATTATATTTATAAAAAGAGTATCTTGGCGTTACAATATGCTTCTACCTGTTACCTTTCAACATGCTTAATAATGAGTATTGGTAAAAAAACCCCTCATCATTAACTATGTCACATCAATTTGGGTTTCTTTTAATATATATATATATATATATATATATATATATATATATATATATATATATATATATATATATATATATATATATATATATATATATATATATATATATATATATATACACACACACACACACACACACATTAATTATGATATTTTTAATTATTTTGTTTTTTTGTAATTTTATAACTATTATTAATTGTTTTTATTTAATATAAATACTTATTTTGGTATTTATAATTTAAATATTATTCTAAATTTTTAACGTTTAGTTCGAATATGTTTTCTCATGTGTTTTTTAACGTTTTGTTCGTTGGTATCATTTAACGTTGTAATTTAGTAATTTTTTTTCTAATTTTTGACGTTTTGTTTGAATACATTGTTATATGTTTTGTTCGTTTATATCGGTGGAAAGTTATTAAATAATGTTAATTAGACTTATGAGTTTGCATTTTCTAATTTTTGACGTTTTGTTTGGAAACATTTTTATATGGTTTGTTCGTTTATATGTTTTCTTCGTTTCTAATTTTTGACGTTTTGTTTGAATATATTTTCTAATTTTTATAATTTTTGATGTAAATTAAAATTTTAGAAAATTAATACATCAAAAATTATAAAAATTAGAAAATATATTCAAACAAAACGTCAAAAATTATAAACGAACAAAACATATAAACGATATAAACGAACAAAACGTTAAAAAATGTTTCTAAACAAAACGTCAAAAATTTGAAAAAAAACACATTAGAAAACGAAACGTTAAACGAACCAACGTTAAATGATACAAACAAACAAAACGTTAAAAAAAACACATTAGAAAATGTATTCGAACTAAACGTCAAAAATTTAGAATAATATTTAAATTATAAATACCAAAATAAGTATTTATATTAAATAAAAACAATTAATAGTAGTTATAAAATTAAAAAAACAAAATAATTAAAAAAAATATCATAATTATATATATATATATATATATATATATATATATATATATATATATATATATATATATATATATATATATAATAAAAAACCTAAATTGATGGGACATCATATGTTAATGATGAAAGGGTTTTTTTAATATGACCCTTAATAATGCATCCACATAATCGTCCTTTTCTTTATCATGAGATTTGGGTGTAATATTAGTATATTCATGTATCAATTATATATATATTTTTTAACGGCAAATAGATTTTTGTTAAAAAAGATCTAGTAAAAAATTAGAAATAAAAGGACGATTAGGATACTCATCAAATATGAGAACTACATCAAAAGTGTCAGTTTAACGGTATTAAACTAGACCTGGCAATGGAGCGGGTTTTGACCCTGATCCGCTCCAAACCCATGCAAAATTTATGGGTTTGGATCATTATTTGTGATCCGTTTACCCGTTAATGACCCATACCCGTTAACCCTTCTGCTAAAAGGGTTGGGTTTGGATCACTATCGATCCGATCCGCTAACAACCCGTCCCGTTTAAATTATAATAACATTAATTTATTATTTATAAATTATTACTTTTACAAGCATATAGCATACTCAAGAGTCGAGGTGCTCAAGGACTCAGTAGTCGTTCATTCATCGTTCCACTTCTTAATTCCCGAATATTATTAGACTCCAAGAAGAATAAAGTTCAAAGATGGCTTCAATTAATAGTAACTTTGGAAGGTATAGATTTTTTGAAAATGCATCTCAATGTCTACATTTTCTCATGCATTTTTGCAATTGTAGACACTTGTTTTGTTTATGAATTGTTATTTCAAGTATTAAGGTATATATTAAACGTTTGTTTTATTATGAAATTTTTTTTATAAGTATTAAGTAAAAATGTGATTCATGTTATATTTATTGGAATGTGTAATTATTGTGTAACTTTAATATCATAAACGGGTCGGGTAAAAGGGTTGGGTATCCGTTGATCCGGTGGATAAAGGTATGGGTTTGATTATTCAAAACCCTGCGGGTTACGGATCGGGTTTGGATTACCTTTTGGAAATTGCTAAAAGGGTTTGGATCAATGCCGATCCGCTCCAAACCCGCTCCATTGCCAGGTCTATATTAAACTTCTCTCTAAATTTGATCCACATGAAGAGGTTTAATCGTATCTCATGCGCCACTTCCATTGAAGAAGTCTTTGCGTGGGGAGATGGCAAAATAAAATGTTAGAAATGTAATTTGTGTATCATTAGTTGTACCAAAAGTGAGAATAAGTAAAAAATGATCCTTTTGAGTGATGAGGGGAAGAATGACGAATGCTGAGTAGATGCTGATGTGATAGAGAAAAAATGAGAGGTGGAGGCAACCCACAACACAGTCTAACAGACTGTTTGATAATTGTTGATTGAGTAATAATTAACTAGAACCAAGGCCTGACTCACCCTAGCCGAGTAAGAGGCAAAACAGAGAAGTCATGACCGAATAAGACACAGTTTATGAGGTTATTAAACGCACTGATTCAGACCGAGTCAGACGTGACATCTTACTAGACTCTATAAGAAGTATATCACACCTTCTAACTTATAATTCAAAAAAGAAGTAAAGTCTATTCTATCACATTCGTGGTTTTCCAAATTGATGCCTTCATATATATTAAAAATAGCTAGGATCATATTACTATCATCCATTATTTTTGGACCTTAAGATTTATTAGGACCGATCTAAACCCTTGATTACTTGTGAGAACCAACGACTTAAGTAGTCATCATTCCAAGTTTGGTTACCGGTCAAGATCATGACTTCTTGTCAAAAGGACCATGTAAGATTACATAAGATCATATATAGTTCTTATCCTTTTATCCATTCTTGAAACAATATACATGAGCATCTCTCATCGTAGCTTCTTATAAATATATTTATTATATGAAAATTCTTTCGAAACTTTTTTACAGTTGGGGTTGTTTTTATAAGTCATTTTAGCCTTTCAAAAACTATAAATGGCTGTTCTAATTATTTTTTATGTATAATTTGTTGTCTATGTTTAATAACATTTTATTTTATGTATCATTTGTTGTCTATGTTTAATAACATTTTATTTTATGTTTTAATCATATTTAAGTATTATATCCTTATTTTTTACTTAGTTATTCTTATTTATTAGATAAAAAATAAGATATAAAAATTAGTATATTTTATAGATAGTTATTATTAATCTAAAAAGTATGTCAAAAAAATGACATATTAGATGAGAGACATCATGAAATATTGATATAGACAAGGATAAAATTTTAAACTTAAAAAGAAGGTTTTACAAAATCTAATCCTTTGATAACAACTTTTTATCAAATAAATATAATAAAAACTAATATAAATAAACATAAAATTATCTTTCAGAAAGTAACATCAAAATATCTAAATTAAAGCAATTTTTTTGTTCTAATCCTAAAACTCAACATTTTAACATGCATACTTTTATTTATAGAATATTTTAGTATAACCTTTGACAATAATTGTAAATTAACTAGCTATTTATAAAATACTAACAAAAAAAATTAGGACATAATTTAAGGTCATGTCATACGTGTGCACTAAGTTGCCAGATCACATTGTACTGGAAGCACATCACGTGTGACTCTGACAAACGGGGAACCTGCAATACCCCTCCTCTTCAATACGTGTGTCTTTCCTCATTATCAACGCCACTGGGAACGGGCAGTCGGGCACCCTGTTTTTCTTAAAAACACTATTAAAACCAATAACCTTATATGCAATGTAACATAATCAAAAGTCAACAGATGAAAACGTAAAGGTCTATTAAAATTTTTATTTTTTTAACAGGATTAAAGGCACGGTTTTTTGTTTGTTTGTATTTCATGTCGATATAAAAATTAATCGATTTTAAGGGCGCAGCTGATTGAAACCGTATTATAATATGGATTGTCGACATTCTATTGTTTTTCTTTATTTTTATGATATACGTGTAGTACTCACTATTTCGAACATAAGGGGCTGTTTTGACAACCTTTGATAATCATTCATATTTGAATCATTTACAGGTTCAAAGGAGCTATTTTATATTTGCTAATTAAGTAAGAGCTAATTGAGTCAATGTCTTATTCAGTCAGACTTATCTTGAAGTTGACCGAGTAAGAGGTAAATTTAAGGGTTTAGGACAAAATCAGAGGTAATTTTTGGGTTATCAAACGGTCTAACTCGGACCGAGTTAGATGTAACATTTTACTGGACTCAGTAAGAGGTAAATCAAACAGCCCTTAAATGAATCTGTCTCTGAAAGAAAAAATGTTGTTTGGTTAGAAATTTGGATGAGATGTGTTATACGATAAAAATGACAATTTTAACCTTCTGAACTGTTTTCCATTAAATTAAATGATATTGTTTGATAAAATATCCGAAAACAACATGCTAAATAATTATAAGAAATACAAAATTCATATAAAATCTAAATTAAACATAAAAAATACAAAATTTCATATAAAATCCAAATTGAACATAAAAAAATACAAAAATTCATGTAAAATCCAGATTACGTTTTTCATCAATTGAATTCAACCCAAATTGGAAAAATTACAGTTTTCATCACGTCTATATATCAAATACAAAAAAAAAAAAAAAAAATGATAAAAAGGTTATGAGAACACAGATTTGCAAGGTAACAAGGTGGTGTATATGTGAATATGCTTACATCCTTGATTTTTTTCAATTGGTCGGTTACACTTGGGACATGGTTTTGAATTAGCTAAAATCCTGAAAATTAATTAATTCACTTCATAATTTTATATGATGAACTCAAACCAAGTATAGGGGTAAATAAGTAATACTATTATTGAATACCAATTCATGTTTCTGTTCTTCATTATCCATTTCACACGGTCTCACAGTCAACTCATCGGTAAGCTTCCTCGGTAAACTTAAAAAAGATTTAATTTTGTGATTCATATTTACAAGAAATATATAATTATATTTAAAAAAGACGGAACTTACATTCCAGCAAATGCTATATGAGCAACGACATCTAACATGAAAAGTTCCGCCACCAACAAGGAAGTCAACACAGGACACCTTTAAGTCTAAAAATCAAACTCTAATTGCATAATTATAATTTAATTTAGACAAAAAGTTATATTCATATATCTGAAAAGCAAATAATATATTACCTAGGCTAGAGGCCTAAACTGCTAAACAATTATCAGGAGAACATACCTTAATTTAAAAGATCGTCATTATTATCGCTTTATCGGCAAGCCCAATTGAGCCCAACAATCCATTTAAAAAATTAAAAATCGTGAACTCGTATGTGAGTATAATGTGGGCCTTAAATTGATTGAGGTGTGAAACCTTTTCAAACGAGGATACAACATAATTTAGCTAATTTAGAATACAAAATTTAATGTATAAGAAATAAAAATTTTGAGGATGCTATTTTGCACCTCCAACAGCCCAAGCATCCGCAGGATCAAATGTCTTTCTTCTTAGAAAATGACAAATTTAGCCTAATCTCAAAATACTTTTTTAAAAAATAGTCAAAAATAAATCAAATGACCAATATAATCAGCACTTTCTCACATAAGGGAAGCCATCTGCGAAAATAGGCTCTCACCTGCGAAGAGTCCATATAATCTGGGAAAGATCCATATTTTTTGATCCACACATATATCTTAGGTATAAAATATAGAAAATTTCCCATAACCACTTATTTTTACTTCAACCACTTGGAAAACTCTCTCTTTTTTCTCTCTCAAATGGCTCAACATTACCCGGATAATGATGTTAGTTTTCTAATTTTTTACACTTTAATCTTGTTTAACATATTTTCCTCTAGATTTATGGTGTAAAAAACACATTTAGGAAAAAAAATCGCGACCGCCCCATAGAGAATGTACAAGCAGCTGATGCAAATGTGCAAGCAGCTGATGCAAATGTGCATCAACTGCTTGTATATTCGTAGATTATAGCACCTGCAATTTTATTTTTAATTTCGAAAAAATTATAACAAGGTAGGTAAAGTTTTGGGAAAAAATAAAAACTGTTTAACATTGCGAAAAAAATGGTTAAAAATGATTTTCTTGCAAATGTACGAGCGTTCAATGCACGTTTTGTGCATTAAAGGCTTATACATTCGCAGATCTGCGATTCTTTTTTTTTTTTAATTTCGAAATAATGGTAAATGGTAGGTTAAGTTCCGGAAAAATATAAATATTTTTAAAATTGCGAAATAATTTTTTTTTAAAAATGATTTTTTTAATGTATAAGCATTCAATGCACGTTTTGTGCATTGTCGGCTTGTACATTCGCAAATTATGCACCTGCGATTTTTATTTATTACTATTATTTTTTAAATTTCGCAAAAAATATAAAATGCTAGGTAAAGTTCCGGAAAACCTTCTTAGATTCAAAAACCCTTTGTCTAATCCAAGAATCACACTTAAGAACATACAAGGTGTTGAGTGCCAAACCCGAAGTATGTGTGTGTAGCTAGAATCGGTTTGCATGCATGTGTGTCTAAAATCATGTGACACACACACACACACACACACACACACACACACACACATATATATATATATATATATATATATATATATATATATATATATATATATATATATATATATATATATATATATATATTTATATATATATATAATCATTCACCAAAAGACAAAAGATGACAACACATTTGTTTTGTCCCACACCATGAGGTGACAACACACACACACATATATATAATTTTAATCCTTTAAAATAAAATATTAAGCTAAAAACCATTTAAACATTTAACAAGAAAATGTTTATTCATATATACTATTAACTCATATAATATGAGATATATAATCAATATCATTTTACCCACACTGACTTTCATAAGGTTTATAACATTTTATGCTACATAAAATATCTTATTGACATCAACTTCCTTAATTGATGTGACCCTTATGGATCATATGTTATTGAGATTATCATATTTAGAATGATTCTTTGAGCACTTAGAGCAAAAAATGACTAGGATTGTAACCCAAGGAGCCAAAATAATGTTTTGATGAGTAATTGAAAGATTTAACATCTATTTTTGAACCGAAAACGAGAAATTAAAACATAAGGACTAAAATTGTCATTTTCCCAAACTTTTCATATCTATATTTCGCTTGTCAAGGATATAGATGAAGATAAATCATAATGAAGGGTTGAAGTGGAAACTTAGATTATGCTAGACATTTCATTTAAACAATAAAAGGGCCTAGTTATAGAAATATTAGTGAAATGACCCTTTTTGTCAATTGACTAAACTATTGATTGAAGTTCACCTAGCAAATGACTTAGATGAAATGAATTGTATTTTTTGGGGAACAAGTCTAAATTTGGGAATTTCACTGAAGATTATTCATTTAGTGTGAAAAGTTGGAGAATTTAGACCTTAGAGACCATTTTGAGATACCTTGAAAGTTGAGACGAATAAGTTGAGGATTCCTCCCTATTTCTTGAGTTGGACGAATTTGAGAGTTGAGATGAATAAGTTGAGGACCACCTCGCTATCTTAAAAACAAACTAAATTGATTTGAATTTGGGACTATACGCTTTTTTGCAACCTAAAACTCTAAATTGATTTTGAAGTAAAGACCCAAATTATTTTAAAATGGTGTTTAAACGTATTTTAACTGCATTGAGATGTTTTGGGACCAAATTTCCTACATGTGATGATTTATAAACTTTGATAAGAACTTCTGAGGTATAAAAATGATGTATTTATAATTACCTTTAGCGAAGGGTGTTACAGAGAATCTCAACTACCTCTGTTGCAAGGAAACTAAAGGTATCGAACGCGAATGGTATGGTCATGTGTCAGTTATCTGTGTGCATGCTTGTGCATGTTTTGTCGCTTCGCATGAGACAACTTTGATAACAACTTGTCCTATAATGAAACGCACACGCCTCAAACCTATAAGAGGGGGGATTCGTGTTAGATCCACACATGCATGTTTTCCACTTTCCAACCAAACACCAAAACATTGATCGGTCATAGGGCTACTCTTCCCTCCCCCGGGGTCAATCAAGAAGTTCATGGGTGCTTCTTTCTTAAAAGAAACCACGAGCTACCTAAATACGTCATAAATAACGTTCCTAACAAAATCATGACGGTTCTTGAAATCTGGAAGCTCTTTACAGTGTATTGCATGTTCCCCAAAAAGAGTCCAAACATTCCTTGTGGCAAAATAGGCATATCTCATCGACTGAGAATAATGGAATCATGATGTGATACTTGATGATAGTACGATATTCCACAAGTGACATATTTTGTCCTAGGCCATCAACCGGGATAGCTAAAAGAAAGTCTTGAGCATGTGGTGCTTGTAAGCATGCAATAACTGCTTTTTTGTGTTATGGTCATGTCGAAACGAACTTTCATATCATGAACAATCTTACTAAAAAGGACAGTCCGCAATATATGGTGTTTAGGTGGGACAATATCATTTTTGTTAAAAACACTACAGTTAAAGCTCATGATCAAACACCAAAGACAATTCAAAACACGAACATAATCAAAATCCATACCATATATGCCACTGTCTCATAGAATTTAGTCTTGTAGCTCCCTATATTTGGTTGGGAGGCCAGGAAAGCATAGAAGGAAGCTTAGGTACAGAATTCGTGCAAAACATTGTAGTTTACAAGTAATTATTGGTCAAATTAAATTAAAAACTCCTCTCATTTCATTAGACATTTGATGTAAATTATAAATTTGATTTAATTATGGTAGTTACAAAAAATGCATTTAGTTGTGGGGTACAAATATCCATATCCCATTCAAGAATCAACCATTCGTGCAATCACCCGACCCATATCCAATAGAATATCTCCATCAGTTATCCGCTCGCTGTTGATCGTCTCTCTGCTCATGGTTGTACAAGCAGTTGACACCGCGCCCTTTCAAACCCCTCTCTAAAAATCGAAATTGATGACACCAACAATGGCGAATCGTGGGAAAAACTAGGGTTTATGCACCACCAAAACAGGACTCACCACTGAAATTCTCAGAAAATGGAATCAATTTCCTCATCACCATCATCTTTCCAAAATCACCTCCACCACACAAACCTTATCTCTCTACACTCGTCTTCCATAAATCCTTCCATAGTTTTCTTTCCTTATCGTTTTTCCACGTTGCGTCCTCTGAGGTTTTGTGCCGTGAAAACTAGTAGTGGCGGTGGCGCCGATTTTCTGAGAAAGCCGGTGGTTGAGGTGAACGATGACGTTATCGATTCTTCAAAAGGCGATGATTCTGATTACGAAGATAATGGAGGCAAAAGAAGAGGGGAAGATGGGTGGGTTGATTGGGAAGATCAGATTTTGGAAGATACTGTACCTCTGGTTGGTTTTGTTAGGATGATTCTTCATTCGGGCAAGTAAGGTCTTAGTTTCATCCTTCTAAATTCATCTATGGTGATTTTAATTCTTGTTAATAATATTGAACATGAATTGAATTCCCTAAATTTAGCTCAATCATCATGGCATCGGACTGTGATTCTGTGAAAGGGAATCATAATTCTGTCATTTGGTTCACGATAGTTGAATCCTTTTATGAGAGTCTTCCTAATCAAATGCAACAAATCGAGTTAACAAATTCACAAAGACTAATATTGTTAGAAGATAGGTAGATATTAATTAGACTTTTGATTTCTTATGTATTAGTATTATGCTTATGAGTCATATGATATTGAAAATTTTGGCATTCTATCCATCATCTAACCTTAAAATGTGGAGGAAAGTTTCCTATCATTTGAATCATATATCAATAAAACTATGAAATTACTCGTTATAGAAAACTAATTGTATCAAAATAATGTTAACACTTGTAAGTTGGACTTCTCAGTGAATGTACACAAAAGTGAAAATTTTAAGTTATTGATTAAAGATACACAGAAAAGTCCGAAAAATAAAAAATAACATTAGTAACTTGTGTTCTAAATAGTCACATACTCAAAAATGCATACTAGATTTATCATTAAGTTATTAACATTTTAAGCATCTCTTCGTCACTTTTTTCAATTTTTAACTTTCGCATATTCTCATTTTATCCCACGTGGAATTTATTGTTTTTTTTTTTTCAGATACGCAAGTGGTGAGAGATTAAGTCCTGAACATGAAAGAACTATTCTAGAGAGAGTGTTGCCACATCATCCAGAGAGTGAGAAAAAGATTGGATGTGGCGTTAGTTACATAACGGTTCTCTCTCTCTCTCTCTCTCTCTCACACACACACACACAAATAACATGAACTAAAATTGGGTTGTTTTTTTAAAGGTTGGTTACCATCCAGATTTTGAAAGCTCAAGATGTTTGTTCATAGTGAGAAAAGATGGAGAAATGGTGGATTTTTCTTATTGGAAATGCATAAAAGGTTTGATAAGAAAAAACTATCCTTTATATGCGGACAGTTTTATCCTCAGGCATTTCCGACGACGCAGGCATAACGATTGAGTTCATAAGGGGTATTATTGTAATTTGTAATGTTCGCTTGCATCTCTGTGAGTAGATGATCATTTTATGTTTACGGTTATATCAAAATTAGAACGATTTTTTTTCCCTTGTTCATTGCACATTCGAGAATACAATTATGGTTGCTACAATTGCACAATTTAGAGAAAAATGTAAAGATGAAATCTTGCTTTCTTTGCGGTTTTTAATATTTATTATTATTATTTTTGTTATGATTGTTTGTGGGTACTTTTTTACTTTATATGGTAGTGTAGTGTCTTCCAAGTGTTACAATATAGGCTATACATTTTATAAAAAGTTTTTGTTGTAGATTTAAATATTTCTTGGCCTTGTGCCCCTTGAGTGTTTTTGGCACACTAGAAAAGAATGTAAATGATACTCTTCTTGGTATCTCCCACCAACAAATCTCATAATCAAAGTGAAGGTAAATCATAATGTAGAATGAACAATGTGTTGGTTTGTATGTAATGAAATAGAAATGAATACGTAAACATTAAAAAAGATAAACCCCCCAAAAAGGGAACATACGATAGAAATATGTTAAACATAAAAACAACTCATGGTGTCAAGAGTTGTACCTCAAAGCACTTTGGCTAGGGGTATTCATTAATCAAATGTAAACAAATTGTCTAATTGAGCAATTTGGATTGAACTATATGGTTGGATATATCCCGACTTTTGAATTGGTTTGGAGAAAAACCAAACTAGTATTTTGTATTTTGGATTGGTTTTTATTTCTAAAGTAATAATCCAATAATTCGGAAAAACCGAATAACAATTTATTAGTTGTTTTGTTTATATTTTTTCAATATGCATATCATTTAGGGGTGAGCGTTATTTGGCTTAAATCGTAAAACTGTCTGAATCGAATCTTAATCGGGTTTTCGGGTTCAGGTTATTCGGAGACAGTTTGGTTTTTGGTTTGGTGGTTTCTCTTAAACGGATTAGCGGTTCGGTTTTCGGTTTGCGGGAACATTTTCGGGTTCGACCTGAAAACTAATTAAAAAAAAAAATCACACGCACGCGCACACACTTAATATGTGTCTTTAGGCTATGTTTGGCACGCCACATCTAGCTTGTAAGCTAGCTTCTTTTTTGAGTTTTTTTCATTTTACATGTTTGTCGTACCAAAAACTAGCGTATAAAATAGCATATAAACTAGTGTTTTAAAATGCTAGTATGAGTAACATCTCATACTTTAACCCTGAGGTAGCATAACAATGTATATACACGTACTGATAAATATATCTAATAAGTAGCGTTTTCAAAATCTTCCAAATTTACCCTTCAAAATATATCTGGATATGTATATACACGTACTGATAAATTTTGTATATGTCATTTTACGTTTTCCAAATAGTTTATATAACTAGTTTTATCAAATGTCATTTATTATCAGCTAACTTTTCAGCTGCAACTAGTTTTTCAATTAGTCGTTAGCTTTCTAGCTACTCGCTAACTTTTCAGTTAGCAGCTAGCTTTTCAGTTAGTTTGTCAAACATAATAAGGGTTGTCTATCTGCGTCTTCATTACCGAAAAAAAGTTATTCAAGTTACAATAAGATGATAAATGACGTTGCTTTTCAGAGTATGATACAAAACATATACCATATTTTATCATTTCATAGTCATAATACTTTTTGATTTATTAAGAAATAAAAACTTCGTTTCTTTTGTTAACTTGTTTTGTTGGTAAGAAAAATAAGAAAAAGCATAAATTGGTTATAATATTATTAATTTAGTTACATAATTGTTTTTTTAATGATTAAACTAGTATATTTGATCAATTTAGCTTTCACCACAAAGTATGCAGACTATAACCCTGAGGTAGCATAACAATGGTATATATGGGTACTAAATTATGTTCACTTGTTTGTATGTATTACATAGTTTTTACCGGCTTAGGGTTGTTTGATATAAAGCATACTAGGTTTAGTAAGAGGTCACCTCTTATTTGATTTGAGTCAGTGCGTTTGATACCCTCATAAAATGTCTCTTACTCGATCATGACTCATCTGATTTACCTCTTACTCGATCAGCTTCAGGATGAGTCTGAGTGATCGTCTTACCTATATCTTATCATATTCTTATGATTGAGTATTGTTATTTTGTTTTTCTTTTTGGAAAGAGTTTGATTGGACTATTATATTATAAATGGCTAATTTGAAAAAATAGTAAACCAAATCTAAAAAGATAATGAAAAGCGATAATGTTTTTAATATTATTGAAAAGTTTAACGGATTAATTAGTATGAAATAAGTTAAATGATTAAGTTGATAAAATGATAAAAAAAATTATTACGACTTCCTATATTTTGTCCGTTCTTAACCGTAAAAAACTTTCTCTTGTGTGAAGACAAATTAAGAGGAGAAAAAGCAAACAAATAAGTCAAAAGATTGTGTCGATGGATGTTTTGATGATAAGATTGATAACAAACTATCTAATCATGATAATAGTGATAATGGTATGACCAAAAACAGTTTGATGGAAGGTTGGAGTAGTGTTATTGTAGGCCTCGGGAACTGCCATCTGTTAATCAAATCGTTATAATACTTTTTTTTTTTAAACGACAAATGTTATAATACTTATTATCTTCAACAAGTTGGGGCTAGCCTACTTGGCTAACAATGTGATATACTAACAAGAAGGTCATGGGTTCAAATCCTGACACTAACATAACAATGAGTAGTTTAGGAGTAGGAATAACATAGATTTACCGTTCAAAAAAAATATTATCTTCATGCTTTATTTTGGACACATTCCTCCAGTGCTATGTTATGTGATCATGTGGACCATGTTATATCATCATTCACCTTTAGTTCTTAATATAATCCCATTGACATTGTCTTCAATATTACTATCATCGTAATAAAGTTGTTGAAAATATAGAAAGTTTGTGTGGTTTTTTTAAATGGCTGAGAATTGTTCGTTTAGGAAATAAAAAATAAAATAAAATAAATTAGCCGTTCAGCGGCTATATTGGCTGCGAGATCAGGACCATTGTGAAACTGTCCAACACCCTATCTAGCTGAACCCGTACAACACAGAGATGTGGCCCCTCCGGTACACCTCACATGCTTGCGATTCTCTCCATCCTAATCTATAGAGAAAATTAATCGACCAATATTAAAAGACGAAACACTTCAACCCACCCAGATCAAATATCTATAAAGACAAATATGATTTCAGCAAAATAGATATATTACCTTCATTCATATGCAAACATACTGTTACAATGTTGGAACCTCTAATATACAGAAGAAATTTAAAGAAAAATCTAGTCAAATAAAAATAAAAAAGATAAATATTTCTCACGAAAGTCGGCCAATAATAAAAAGAGTAAATCTGAGGCAGCTTGCACATAAACGGCAAAAATAACAATCATTGTTAAACGAAAATTCAACAACCACTTATACAAACAACCATCTCTTCTTTCTTTAGTTGTATTATATGCCTCCAAATTGATGCTTAAATAGATGGGCATGTGGCATCCTATCTAAGGTAATTGATTCACTACTTTTACTACAATCATATACATATTACGCACATGATCAAATTTACCGAAAGAAAGCAGATCAGGAACTTCCCCAATATTAGATCGTAAAGCAAAGTAGAGTATAACCTGATCCTAGATTAGATTGTGAATACATGAATTGTAATCTAAACCTAATTTAGATTGTAAAGACATTAATAATCTATTAATAGATCAGATTGTGAAGCAAAGTGAATCATATATTGAAGTGATGATTGATGGAAATTTTCGGATACAAAATAATTTAGTAACCAAACAACACAGGTGGTAATAGTTTAAATCAATTCTCAGATTAGGATCCAAGTAAATCAACAAGATTAAAAGAGACTAACCATATTGTGTTTTATTAATATAGACCAAGTCGATTTTATGGCCCTTTTGTGTAGAGATTTTTTGATCAAACATATGCCTGTCTCTATTAGCATCCACACCATCAAACATAAACAACTGCTAGACTTTTGATCAATAAAACAAAGTCACTACCTATCTTGGCTTGAAGTAATCAAAACCCCATAGGATTTAGGGTAATGGTGTCATCGAGTAGAGAAAGGGAAGGTAAGGAGAAGAGTATTAAGGTTTCAAGTGATTCTTACCATAGTCCTTAAAGGACTTCCTTGTAGATACTAATCAAATGGGTGGACTTTGATCCCTCAAGCCATTAATCGCATAATTATCCAAGAACATAAACAATCAAAAAAGACACCTCCATGCTTGGGATCCTACTTAACCATCATGTGAGTTGGACTTTGAGATGTACTTGAGGATTGGGTTAGTTGCATATTCATTCATTACATGTATAGTTTACCCCTTTTTGATAAAATGGTATTTTAATACAAACGAGGTCTTATGATGACAAGTTGACTACATTGATTTTGGGATAAGTCCCTTACTATACCAACGATGTTTTTCGATGTTTCAAGATGTATTCAAATGTTGACAAAGATGATTTTGGGACAAATTTCCCCTCAAACCATTTTTATGACGTACGGGTATTTTAAAATAGTTTTTTAGAGGGAGGGGGCGGGTTGAGTTGAGTATGGTGATTCACATAACCTACTCTCAAGTAGTTGACCCCGGGTATACTCACTAGACATTTACATTGCCTAACTTATTTTGGCATATGGTCAGGTGACATTTAAGGATTGACTAAGGTAGAGCTTGGGATTTTAGAAGGGCACGAGATGTGTGGTTTCATTTAAACGATGTAATTGTATTTAGATTATAATGACATCTTTCTTTTACAAACTAAGATGTTTTAAAAGTGGGGCCATATGATTTCAGCACTTCACCCCTGAAACGATTTTTAAGCAAAACCCAAACAGACTTTTATTTAAAATGGTATTCAAAGGTAAATTTAACCACTTGGGGACTTTTGGGACCAAAGTTCCCGCATATGATGATTTTATACATTTGATGAAAACTTAAGGGCTTAAAAATGACATTTCTATAATTACCCTTAGTGAGTGGTGTCACATGCATCAATCTCTTAGCATAAAGGTTAGCTAGATAGATTGAATGGAATTCCATTTGATTATGCAATTAGGATCCATTATAAATGTCATGATATGCACTAGACTGACAACGCCTAGTAATATCAAGTATTTTAATCATTGTTGAGCCCTATTCTTCGTGAATTTATATCATATATGTTGTGGTATTCCCACTTTTTGTGTCAGTGCTTGTTTGGAAAGAAATGATGTAAACAGGGACTAAAAGCATACAAAATGGAAAAAGTTTGAAGATAAAGACAAAACAGTCGAATTCGCACGTGCGCCGCGGGTATGTACAAGGGCGCGACGCGCTAAATCAGCAATGAGGCGGTGGAGAAGATTCAAATGCCAAGAAAACGGGGATAAACCAGCACGTGCGCCGCGAAATCTAAGTGCGCGCGGCGCGGTCTTTTAATTTTCAAAACTATAAATAGAGGGTTCTAGGTCGAAAAATGTAGCAAAGACCTGGCATAGGAACGACCCCCAAGGCTTCTTTGACTCCGAGTTTCAGTTTTCAGTCGACCATAATTGGTATTTATGTTTTTCTCTTTTAATTTCAAAGTAGTTTAGTAGTTTTGGTAGCTTTGGCTAGTGTTATTGGGTGTGACAACCATTGGAATTAGTTTTTAGTTTCTGAAAGTTTATGTTTTCTGTTTTGGAACAAGTTGGATCTGAGTTTTTAATAATTAATCATTCGGTTAGTGTTAAATGCTCTCTTTATGGTTTTTCTGCTCTTGGATGCATTTGGATGTTTGAATATTTGATTGTGTTGATTTGATCTTGATTACTTCTGAATTATACTTCTGATTTCAGTAAGTGATTAAGGTTAGTTATTGGTTTTGGTTTTAGTTTAGTTGATGCTTGAGTTGGAATTGTTGGATGTTTATGATTTTGGGATTGTTTTTGGTAAAAGTCGGAAACTAGATCCTCTAGCTGTAGAGTGACACTACAGTTGGTAATCTATTGCCTACCTTGACCATGTAACTCCTGTGGATCGACCCTGACTACCGCTATACTAGTGTGTGTTAGGTTTATTTTACTATTTTTTACTGCACGACGACCTAGGTGTGTCAAATTTTGGCGCCGTTGCCGGGGAGTTGTGAGCTTGAGAGTAGGCGATCTGTAGGACTTTTAGTTTCTGATTTTTTTGAATTTAGTATTGAGGTTTTCAGTTGGTTAGTATTTCAATTTCTGATTTTGCAGGCGTGTTGCACTAGTGCATGCGTACCCGTCGGGGTGGGCAGTTATCACCCTTGCGTTTTGACTCAGAGATCGAACGAACCGCGCACAAGAATCGTGCACGTAGGCGTTTAGGTACAATGAGTTTTAGTCATGTTAGTAGTAGTATTGAGGATGTTACCCATGAGCCTTCGGGCGAGGTAGCGGGGGCAGTTCCATTTATACCCCCGATTTCAGAATTTCAGTTTGGGAGCACAAGTGCTACTGGTGGTGCGGTTTCAGCTCCCGCATCAATACCATCATGCACTCTGCCTTCTGTTCCACCATTTCAACCACAATCTACAAACCCATTCACATCTGCTATGTCTTAGGGAGCGCCGACCCGTGATGGCACCCCAATGACCATGCAGCACACTACCATTTCACAACCACCATTAATCTTTAAACCACAAACCACTACCTAAACCATACCACAACCACCACAACAGCAATACCAACCGCAACCTCCACAGCAGTAGTACAAGTACCAGGAGGTTGAGCAGAGTTATGAGTACGAGGAAGAAGGATGGGTTCCGCAGCAACAACAACCACAGCAACAATGGAACCGAGGTCGGGGACCTCCACGAAGAGCACCACAGCAACAACCACCGCAAGGTCAGCAAGGGTACAACAATGAGCGTCAATATAGCGGTAATTTAGTTAGACCTTTGTACTTTGCACAATCGAGAGGGCAGTCGGTTGCATCGCACTTCCAACCGCGGGAGTACGATGATTCATCGCCCATTTATATTCCAGATGATGTAGACACTCAGGTAGAAATTAGACCACAACTCTTAGGAATGCTGCCTAAATTTAGGGGATATAAACAGGATGATCCATACATATGAGTTAATAGCAATAGCAAATGCCAATACCCCTAAGAACACGAATAAGAATATTTTTAGGTTAAGCCTGTTCCCGTTCACTTTGAAAGACAAGGCTAAGTATTGGTTCACGTCTCTTCAGTCCAATAGTATCACTACTTGGGACCAGCTTAAAGCTAAATTCTTGCAAGAGTTCTATCCAGCGAGTAAGACGAGGGAGATTAGGAGAGCCATCCAGAATTTTCAACAACAGCCTGGAGAAGCTTTTCACGAAGCTTTGGATCATCTGAAGGAGTTGATGGGGTCGTGCCCTCATCACGATATTTCAAAGTAGCAGTTGGTCAGGCATTTCTTTAAAGGGGCGAGTGAGACGAATCAGGCAATGCTCAACGCATCGTCCAGTGGCACTATCACGATGATGGATCCTGATGAGGCTTGGCAGTTTTTAGAGCAATTGAGCAATGGATCCAAGGCGAATTTCTCTACTAGAAAGACGATCGATACAGCTGCAGCAGTGGGAGCTGATGCCGATTGGAGGAAAGAGGTCAAGAAGGAAATAAGCGAGATAAACAAGAAGTTTGATAGACTGATGTCTACAGGCTCAACAATAAGGAGGCCAAGGAGGACAAAGAATGCAGGAGGCAAATCAAGTTTATGGTCAGGGTCAAGGTCAATACAATAATGGACGACCTTATAGACCATACAATCAGGGTCAGCAAAATTTCAACAATCAAAGGCAGAACAATTATCAAGGCCAGTCATCTAATCAGCCCAGGCAGTATCAATTAGCAAACAACAATGGCAATGCAAGTGGGAGCGGTAACAACAACGACAGGGGGCCGACTAATGCCAGCAATAACAATGCCCCAGGAACTCAGGAAGATTTGACCGCAAAGATGTACGAGATGATTAACACCACGCAGCACCAGTCTTAGGCCAATGCCAAGGCCATCGCCAACATGGAAAGGCAGATCGCTCAGATGGCTCAGGATCAACGAAAGAGAGATAGTGGTAAGCTGCCTAGCACCATGAAAATCAACCCGAACCATACTCAGCGAGCAGGAAAGGAACATGTCAATACTGTTGAGTCAGAATGGAGGAAGGTGACCATGGAAGATTTGCTAGGTTATGAAAGTGAAATTGAGGGTCAAAATAGAGAAAATGAAGATAAGGATGAAAGTGAAAGCAAGGAAGATGTTGATGTTGAAGTCGAAAAAGTTGAAATTGAAAAGGAGGAAAAGGAAATTCAGGTTGAGAAGGAACCTCAACTAAAGGAGGACAAGGATGTCCAAGAAGAGGAGCAGCCAATGGTAGCTGGAATTAAACAAAGGAATAAGGGTAAGAAGGAAAAGAAAAAGCAGTAAGTGCCAAACAAATCAACTGGGCCATCAATGAACCAACCTTGGTGGGACGAGCTTAAGAACGCTCCTGAGGATACAAGAATTCTTCAGGAGATGTGTGAGAAAAATGGAAAAAGCAAGACTCCCACACCTGACACTGTGAGGTTGACAATCAAGGCTAGTGAGGCATTGTTGGGAACACTGCCCAAGAAGGAGAGGGATCCTGGGTCGCCATTGATTACTGCCACGGTAGGAGATGTAGTCATTAGGAATACCTTATTGGATTTGGGGGCAAGTGTGAATGTACTACCGGGTTACTTGTACGATAAATACAAGAATGAGGAGTTAGCCGGCAAAGACAGTATTACAGCTGGCTGATCAGTCAACCAAGGTATCCCGAGGCAAGTTGACCAATGTAATTGTGAAAGTTGGGGATTTCTTCTACCCCATGGACTTCTTAGTTATGGAATACGAGAGTCAGGAGGACGCGCCTGCGCTGATACTAGGACGTCCGTTTTTGGCTACAGTCGACGCCATTATTGATTGCAAAATGGGAGACTTAGATATCTTTTTTGGGTCAAGGAAACGAAGGTTAAATATGTTTGGGAGTCCCATATCTCTACCTCAAGGGTATGATGATAAGTATTGGAGCAGCAGTCCGCTGATGGAACCAGGAATTAGAGACAAAAGAAAAATATGGACCCGAACAGAAGAAGGCGGAAAAGAAGAAATTTTGAAGGAAACAAAAGAGCATCTGTTGTCAACCATTGATAAGGAGCACCTGCTGGATAAGATGGAAATGATGGAGACAAGGCATCAGCAATATGAGAAGGATGCAAGGGATAGGGAAGCGAAGGTCTTCCAACTTCTGGAAGCACAACAACAATGGATTAGCCATGTTAGTGATAGGATGACACAGTTGACATCATTACTGGCAACGATGGTCCACAATTTCGCACCAGACTATAAGATGATGCCACAGGAAGACCGAGAAGAGTAGGAGCAGGAATAATCCGTTCGGCTGAAGACGTTAAACTTAGCGCTTGTCGGGAGGCAACCCGATCATCATATGTATAATTTGCATTTTTAATAGTAATTAATCACACTTAATTGGTCACGATAAGAAAAGAACAAGTGTGGGGTCAACTTGGTAATTTTGCAACACCGTGACACGAGATCTTAGGATCCGCACCGCGCGTGCTTAGTTTTCGCGATTATTAATGAAATCAGATTTTTATACGCAACGCGGATAGAAGCTTCCTGCGCCGCGGTCTTATCTTAATTTGATATTAGAGATAATCACAAAAACAGAGTTTGAGAACAACTCCAATAACCCCATACTTGTATATAATCCAATTCGCATAAATCATCGTGTTTTTACTGTTGATCATTCAATCGCGCATCTCATTCAACTTCATCTTCGTATTGCCTTTCAGAAAATCAACTAAGTTCACTAATCTCTTCTCTTTTCTTTAAATTCTTGAAACTGTTGCAAATCTTCTGTAATCTGCAATGTAGTGAATATATGTTGAAATTAATGTTGCAATTAGGTTTAGAATAGTGCACTCTACAAAACCCAATGTTTAGAATCGAGTTAAGTGGTCTGAAATAGATTTAATCGATGATTCTGGTTTGAACTTATACGCCGCGCCGCGGACTGTTACAGTCAGCGTCGTGGGGTATGAATATTCGTATGGCGCGTCGCGGCGTGTTCGGCCCACGCCGCGTCGAATGTTAAACAGTACCTTGATTGCGATTTTTATGCACTTTTGCAGGCAGCATGTCTTCATCTGGCAGTTCTGAATCACTCGATTGGAACTCTCTGGCCACAGACATGGGACGAGTCATTCACAATCAATTCTACAATCGACGGGGCATTTATTGACATAAACGGGTTCTCCCGTCACGCACGGTCAACTGGGAGTTGACCAGGGAGTCAGGGATTTTGGAGCACATACAGGACTGGCTAGTCCAGGGAGGCTACGAAGAGGGTGCCCTAACTTACACGTGCCGGGCTCTTGAAAATGCATTCCAAATAAGTGAGCCCATGTACCGCGAGGACTTTTTGCAGTTCCTTTCAAGTTACCATTTTGATAAGATGCACACTGGGATGGATACAATGGAAACGGTGCGATTCCGACTGGGAATCACAACCGAAGCTGTAGCCTGAGGGAATTCGGGTATCGTATCGGCTTATACACAGAGGAGGAGTCGCAGGCACCGGCATTTGGGGCTTTCCATCGATGGGTTAGCTGTACCGCTAGCGATTCGTTTTCACCGGCCGACTTTTGGAGTACGATTTCTTCCGCTCGGTACCACGAAAATACTATTCGAGAGAGTTACATGCACTTGCCGGCGCACCGGATATTGCACCGACTCATCTCGACGATGTTATGGCCTCGTGCGGACGAGGAAAGGGTGCTACCCCACGAGTTGTACTTGATGTGGGCATTGACAAGAATGCTCGAAACATGCAATATTCCATACTTGATCGCCGACTATTTCAAGCAACTGACGGATGCCCCCTTGAAGTATATCGCATTGGGAGGCGGGCATTTCGTGACGCGTTTGGCGCATACGTACGGATTATTGTCTGAGCACGTTATCAGTGGGTTGGAGGTTATACCTCCAATTCCATTCAGCCCACCTGTGACTACTTCGCGGGAGATTATTTATGTGGAGGACGGGATGACATCCGTTGACCGCATGTCCTTCCCAGTGCTCCGGTCCGAGCCTTCTACATCAAAGAAAAGGTCGAAAGTCACCGTTAGCTTACCTCGTGGTCTCTCTCCAACTTCAATGGAATCCTGGTATCTAG
Organism: Cichorium intybus; assembly: GCA_023525715.1. Lineage (NCBI taxonomy): Eukaryota > Viridiplantae > Streptophyta > Magnoliopsida > Asterales > Asteraceae > Cichorium > Cichorium intybus. The sequence goes on from CM042011.1 coordinate 79,171,398, forward strand.
CCGACGAGGTAAAGGCACTTCGGAAGGCTATGCATTCTCTCAAGATGGAGCATCGAGTTCAAGCCCTCGCGATCCATGAAGTAGATCGAAGGACAAAGAACATGCAAACGCAATTACTTTGGTTGTCCGAATGCATGATCAACTTCATTAATGGTGCTCAAAATCCAATCCCAAGACCTCAACCACCACTTGATGAAGAGGTTGAAGAGGAGGGCCCCGAGGATGATACCGCGCACAATTAGGGGTGAATTAATTAATTTTCTGAATTTTTAAGTCGTTAGGTTTAGTTTTTTTGTTAGAATTGATTTTTGCATATTTGTTAATAAACTTTAGGATTTCTTGTTTTAGACTCGATAATAAGCCATATGGCAATAAATAAAAGTGCAAAGTTTTAGGTAAATTTGTGTTGACTGACTTTTTATGAGTGTTTGAAAGTGGTTGAATTTTCTGTAATTACCGCGCCGCGGCACCCTTATAGGGCATGACGCGGTCATTTCCAATTTGACGAACCCTTCAAACCTCGTAATTACCGCGACGCGCGCACTTCTATCACGCGCCGCGGCCATCCGCAACACATAAAAAATTGATTGTTGTATATTTTTTCTTTTAGCATTTGTTTTCTGTATGCATTTAATTTTTTGTGAGTTATGCATGTAATACCAAATGGAGGAGTTGTTTCAAGTAAGTGTGGGGTCACCGTGCCCCCTCCACTTGCATTGACCACCGGCGTTTTTCACTGTTGCGCTACAACTCCTGAATTCTGAGTCGAGGATTTTTGTTCGTGTTTTTGTACCTGTGACAACCAAGTACCATCAAGCAGTCTACCATCTAAGGGGTAACTCTTTCTCCCTTGTTCTGAAATAATTTTGTACAACGGGGACATTGTACGATTTTAAGTGTGGGGTGTGGACGGTCGAAAGAGTAGTTTTTGAAATTTTTGCCGGAAATGAGTCATTTTCAAAATTTTTAGCAATTTTTCAAAATTTTTAATAGGTTGTAATTTTGAAACGAATGGTTTCTGAATGTTATAGCTTTAGTATTTTTCGAGGAATATTATTTAGTTGTAAGCATGCTATGAGTTTAGTCAAATAAGTTGGGTTTTAAGAGTTAGAGGATTGGAGTGTTTTAGGATTGGAATTTAGGAAAGAATTGTCAATCTGTGGCCTTTGTTGTTCGAGCCGGTAGGTCCGAAAAGGGTGGCCTCGAAGAGGCATTTATGCACCTTACCACCTAAGATCGTTTGGTCTGGGATGGTATTTCTGAAAGCTCGTTACATGGACAACATCGAAAGTCATGGATAATTCTTTAATGACCTTTAGAATCTGAATGAGTATGTACACTTCATTGTGGACAGAAAATTTGTAATCAAGGGTTCTTTAGAAGTCATGAATTCCAAAGAATATTCTGATTATATTTTCACAAACTATTTCACTCTAACTCCTAAGGCAATAAGCTTTGAAATTGAACGTATTCAAAACTTGTTTGAGTCTCTATTAGAATTTGTTAAAAACTCTCTTGCTTGGGGACAAGCAAGGCACAAGTGTGGGGTGTTTGACAACGCCTAGTAATATCAAGTATTTAAGTCGTTGTTGAGCCCTATTCTTGGTGAATTTATATCATATATGTTGTGGTATTCTCACTTTTTGTGCCAGTGCTTGTTTGGAAAGAAATGATGTAAACAGGGACTAAAAGCGTACAAAAATGGAATAAGTTTGAAGATAAAGACAAAACAGTCGAATTCGCTAGCGCGCTGCGGGTATGTACAAGGGCGCGACGCGCTGACTCAGCAATGAGGCGGTGGAGAAGATTCAAATGCCGAGAAAACGGGGATAAACCAGCACGCGCGCCGCAGAATCTAAGTGCGTGTGGCGCGGTCTTTTAATTTTCAAAACTATAAATAGAGGGTTCTAGGTCGAAAATTGCAGCAAAGACCTGGCATAGGAACGACCCCCAAGGCTTCTTTGACTCCGAGTTTCAGTTTTCAGTCGACCATAATTGGTATTTATGTTTTTCTTTTTTTAATTTCAAAGTAGTTTAGTAGTTTTGGTAGCTTTGGCTAGTGTTATTGGGTGTGACAACCATTGGCATTAGTTTTTAGTTTCTGAAAGTTTATGTTTTCTGTTTTGGAACAAGTTGGATCTGAGTTTTTAATAATTAATCATTTGGTTAGTGTTAAATGCTTTTTATGGTTTTTATGCTCTTGGATGCATTTGGATGTTTGAATGTTTGATTGTGTTGATTTGATCTTGATTACTTCTGAATTATACTTCTGATTTCAGTAAGTGATTAGGGTTAGTTATTGGTTTTGGTTTTAGTTTAGTTGATGCTTGAGTTGGAATTGTTGGATGTTTATGATTTTGGGATTGTTTTTGGTAAAAGTCGGAAACTAGATCCTCTGGCTGTAGAGTGACACTACAGTTGGTAATCTGTTGCCTACCTTGACCATGTAACTCATGTGGATCGACCCTGACTACCGCTATACTAGTGTGTGTTAGGGTTATTTTACTATTTTTGACCGCACGACGACCAAGGCGTGTCATAGACCAAATTCGTCATAACGAGTATGATAAAAAGATACCAATAAAATACAAGAGAATGTCATTGGATGACTGTAAAAAAATTTCTAAGGTACGTACGAAGAACCAGATAAGTGTTTTTTTTAGTTACGAGAATTGGAAGAGGATCAAGGTATAAAGTGTTATGATCATATAAACAGTTTATATCAAATTCACAAGAAAACAAGCGATAGCTCTGATACCACTGAAGGGTTTTCTAGCAATCAATGAACTACAAAATTCCTAAGTTCACATGCAACCTTAAAAGAGATCTATGTTTTCTTCTATGAATATATAATAACAAAACCTAAGGCCAATAATAATTTCTAAAGATCAAATGAGAAAAACCAACCTTTGATTTTGATCCAGAAGCCAGCAACACAAGTGTCCTGCCTGAAATGGTGTCACACCCAAGCAAAGGAAGAGAAAACAGAATTCCAGAGAGACTGAGCAGAAAGTGGCGCCGACTTTAGGGTTCCCATGGGGTTCCTTTTATAGCCTCCAGGTGGCTACTGTCAAAACCCTAGAGGAGCCCAACTTTGACAAGCCCTTTTATAAATTGGACAAGCCTCTTCTAAACCCTATTAGGGTTTCGAAAATATGAGTGTGCCCGCTCATAATTTCGCCAAAACCTAGTTCCACTGGCCAGTCATTTATTCAACTATTGAATAATTACAAAACCAGTCCCTGCACTTTTAATTAATTAAATTAATCTCTAAATTAATACCAATTAATTCTAGATTAATTTCTAATTAACTAATATAGTTTCTAATTAATATATTAACACTTAAATATATTAATAAACTATTTATTTTATTTCTATTGATTTATTAAACATTTAATAAATCAACCTTTCTCTCTCTACTGAATTCTGTACCAAACCTCCTGCTATGAGGGCAACCCAAATAGACTTTGCTTCTATTAACAAGATAAATACAATTATAAGTCATGGCTTAGACACCTAAACCAACAGTCTCCCACTTGGATAAGTCTATGACTTTAATTGTTCATTTACCTTCTGATTAACTAACAAACCACAGCTTCCTAGAAACTGCTGCCGAACTCTGACCCAGTCAGTTCTGTCTAAAGATAAGTGATCATATGATCCTCCGTCCAACAAGATATTTTCATACACGAGACATGGATTGAGATCAATCTCTGTCCGATACTCTGTTTCCCGATTTCCGATTCTGCATATGACTTGAGACTTCAATTGAACACATCAATTCAGTCCTGGCTAGCCAGCACTTTCAGTCAACTTCAAAATCATCGAAAGGCCAACACATATCTGTTTCTCATCAGGGTCGAGGGACGAATAAGCTTCGACTCGTATGCTTATATCTTTTACCAAACAAATCACTCACAACAGCACGTTTTATAACATCGAGTTACCGATGCGTTTTCGTACTATCAATGAACAACCGCCTTGCAAATTATAACTCATATCACTCCACTTTAAGATCATAAGATGTTATCGTCTCAACATTTCTCGTGATGTAATCCATGAAACAATCTATTGAGCGTGGGTTTATCCAATACTCAAATCTCCATTTCTAATTACTCATGAACGTTGTAGCAATCTTATTGCAATGTCTAACTCCTTAGACAATCTACAAACCAATTCATGATAGTCTTGATTCAATACTTACTTCCCAAAGTATGAGCGACTGTGGACCTTTTGAATAATCAAATTATTCTGGAAGTAAAACATGCGAAAAGTGAAACATAAAATCTGACCGGTAGCTACTCTTGCTTATTACCAAGTCTCTACATGGTAATCACCAAGTCGGATTTGTCATAAACTATTATCGGTTTCTTATTATCTATTAAACATTCAATTCATTTTTATATCTGTCTATATTAAATGACCTTCACTCTTTCCATGTATCCAAAATGTCATACATCGATAAACAATATTGCAGATAACCCGATCGGACACTTTTCCGATGATATCTCAATATGTCATTTATTCTTTTCATTCCCACTCCTAACTCCGTTCTGGAACTGGTGGTGTGTACTGTGACTTCTCATGGCTCTCGGGATCTTTAGTCCAGATGACTGCACCATAAGACCATTTTGAGAGGTTATGATGTGCTGGTGAACCACACGCGATCCATCAGAACACTAACAAAACTCTTTAACCATGAAGTCCTTAACCACCACGTACTGATAATAACAATTTCAGAAACCTTTTCCAAAATATTATTATATTCACCCCAATCATTCCTCAATGATTTCTCATGCTTTCTTAACTAATCCTTTCAGTACTCCAAGCTAGGTTGTGTCCTGAATCTGACTTACTATGCTCCAAGCATTAAGTCATCAGGACAAGTCCATGACACTTCCGATCGATCCAAGAAGCTCGCGGGATCAGCTCTACTCCTTTCTGAATCTTTTCAGAACCTAAGGGTTATATATAACCCTCGTGTCACGACATTTGGAAACAATTTCCCTTCAGAAACTCTTTTTCATGCATCTTGAATCTCATCAAGATCATGCTTACATTGGCTAGGTCTATACTGACGATTTCATCTATCCGATAGATGTGTGTGAACTACGTGAGTGTATGTATTTTCTTGATATCTCTCATGCCAAGTCATTACACTTTGCAATGATAGGAAACTCCTTTCCTGAGTTTATGCATCTTGAATCTCATCAAGATCATATTGGCAGAGGTTTCATCTATCTAATAGATGTTTGTAACCACTTAAGTACGCTATATCCCTATTGAGTCTTTCATAGCGAATCATCTCCTAATTCCAAGTCATTACACTTTGCAATGATAAGAGACGTTTCCTAGAAACAGTATGTAACCAACATACAGTGACAGGTAGATATCAACGATGCTCCCACTGGCTTTGACATGATTATAGGACTGTTTTAGACTATTCACAAATCCAAATGTTTTGGCATATTTGAGAATTCCAAAATCCAAACCTTCCGACATAATCCTAGGAGTCTTTCAGGCTATTCCCAAAATCCAAACCTTTTGGCATACTTTGAGAATTCGAATATCCTTTCTTGCGAGATGCCCGTGGGATGAATCTCAGGCCCATGTACCTTTTGCATCGGCATGTTCTTTGTGAGTGCCTATTAGTGTGCCGGTAAACCACACACGCTCCACTAACGACCCACAATGTGCCACGCAGTATCCTCTCAGATTTCATCTTCTATTGAGAGTGCTTCTCTGAGAGTCAATTGCTTGACTCCGAGTATCGACTCACTCAACCAGATGTTCTGTAAGTACAATTCCTATGTTGCCTTCTTTTGATGATTCAGTTACTCCCACTGGTTCCTAGACTAGGTGTAAAATCAATCAAACGTCACATAGACCGTGTCTCGTGCTAAGGTTCTTTTATTTGGCAGCAACCGGGCTCACCAATGCTTCCAAGTAGTCGGATTGCTTATCCGTACCAACTTTAGTGTTTTACCACTAATTGGTATGTCACCCAGATCATAACATCTTATGACGGTGACCAACTCTACTGGTCAAGTGAAGAGAAGGGTATGTCAGGTTCAATAGGAATCCAATTCCTGGTCAAGGTCCAGTGATGAGCCCTTTCTAAAACGACTCTTCTTTCATTTGGCTAATCCTTGAACTCCTTCAGGATTATTCTTGCTCCCACTGTTTCCTTAGAGCATGAGCCCTTTCTAAAATGACTCTTCTTTCAAGGGATAACCAGGATGGCCAATGAAAAGACACTGCCGATCAAAATCAGGCTTGTTATGAGGTTCCGATGAACGCCACATAACCCTGGACTTTCCATGTACAAGTAGGGCTAAAACCCCGCTACACATTTTAGACGGTGTCTGTCCAACCTACTTAGTCTAAGATGTGGTTTATATGTTTTCGATCACCCTTATGATCATCTAAACAGTTTATATCAAATTCACAAGAAAACAAGCGATAGCTCTGATACCACTGAAGGGTTTTCTAGCAATCAACGAACTACAAAATTCCTAAGTTCACATGCAACCCTAAAAGAGATCTATGTTTTCTTCTATGAAGATATAATAACAAAACCTAAGGCCAATAATAATTTCTAAAGATCAAATGAGAAAAACCAACCTTTGATTTTGATCCAGAAGCCAGCAGCACAAGTATCCTGCCTCAAATGGTGTCACACCCAAAATCAGGCTTGTTATGAGGTTCCGATGAACACCACATATCCCTGGACTTTCCATGTACAAGTAGGGCTAAAACCCCGCTACACATTTTAGACGGTGTCTGTCCAACCTACTTAGTCTAAGATGTGGTTTATATGTTTTCGATCACCCTTATGATCATCTAAACAGTTTATATCAAATTCACAAGAAAACAAGCGATAGCTCTGATACCACTGAAGGGGTTTCTAGCAATCAACGAACTACAAAATTCCTAAGTTCACATGCAACCCTAAAAGAGATCTATGTTTTCTTCTATGAAGATATAATAACAAAACCTAAGGCCAATAATAATTTCTAAAGATCAATTGAGAA